>VZRQ01002796.1:8243-126575 GCA_013397975.1 Machaerirhynchus nigripectus | reverse complement strand
TGGTTTCCGTGGTACTAAAACTACTGGGGCCTTGCTTATTCCCATAAATCCTTCTAAGCTTCTGCTTCTCTAGCAACAAAGCCAAGTATTGCTCCACAACTCCAGGAATTTTCTGCTAGAGGAATTTTCCACTCCAGGGATTTTCCACTACACTTAAAGCCAAACTGACCTGGACCAGTGTCCTCCACCCCAGCCAAGGTCTCTCACCCCTCCTGTTGCTAGCTACTATTATTAAAAGTCCAAATGTGTATTATTAAAAGTCCAAATGTGTACCTGTGTTCTCTACTAAGTACCCAGGTGTTTTGTTCCAGGAAATTAATCACTGCCACCTTGTCTCCTCTGCCATAAGCTGTAGACTCCAGCCATGCTATTCAGGCATGTATATGGATGTGGGCAGTTTTTGTCCATGCTTTTCATGCTCAGTGAAAGACAGACATGTTACTAATACTCTGCATTTATGGAGACAACTCCTTTCTCTGTAGAACCTGGGAGGGACTGAGGACTTCTACATGGCTTCTGCAGGCAACTGTAAAGCCTCGACCAGCTGTAGTAGTTTAACAGACTAACAATGGCTTATTAAAATTAGATCATTAACACCTAGTTATTCCACACTACTTCATTTTCTCTACACTGTTTAGGGCAAGACTAGGATCCTCCAGGCCAAAAATCATCACATTTATCCCACCTGAAGCTATTTAGAGTAATAGCACTGTCATCACTTTCAAAGGGAATTTAATTCTTCCACTAAGTGAGATTACCATTCCTTTCACTCAACTGTCTCAGGCTATACAGTCACCTCTGAAGAACACATCCAGCTTCATTTTATGAGAACTTCTTGTGCCTTTTCCTCTGTATCTACTGTCATGCTCTAAGACACCCAGCTCTATACATCCCAAGAGCAGCTGGCGATGGCAAATTTCTGAAAACTTACTTTTTCCATAGAATATACTACTAACTTCCAATAAATTATCCATTTGACATTAATATACATTTATTTTGCTCTCGTCTCAAAAAGTGAAAATTGGTACTTTAATGGGATTTAAAACATCTACAGTTAAAATCATGTTCACTCGTCAGAATTTAATGAGCTTTGCTACTTTCTGATCTATGCATTGATTCCACCAGCTCCCACAGCTTTATTCACTTCTGCATTTTCTCCACCATTTTTCATTGCAGCAATTAAAAATGCATTAATCGGGCCTTCTATGACATGGGAATATACCAAATTCTTTTTTTAATTGTGTGATGAAGCAGAATAAAGTCTTAAATACATTGTGTTTGCCTTAACAAGCTGTCTTGTGATTCACGTAATTCTTGAGAAGCTCTTGTAGTGCAAATACTACCCAGGTATTTGCACCATACCTACAAGAGTCTAGCCCCAGACTTGCTGCATACTGTGAGTAAAGACACTCATGTCTTCCACACTGGCTAGAAAGGTACGAGGATACAAGCATATGTTGCTAGTTTTTGCAGGAGGGCACCTCCAGGTTCTTCCCACCCAGGTTAAAAACTCTCTGCTCATTTGCAAGGACTTCAGGTGAAACCTGGTTCTGCTGGTACAGTCTCCGACCAATACATTCACATATTTTGGTCCTGGATGGATGAGCAAGCTCCTTGCAAAGGTTTCTCAGAGGCATGAAATGCCTCTGAGAGAAGTTTATAGACAGGACAAAATAGCATCTGTCTCCCTCAGGGCCTGCAATCCCGTTCATCCAGAGCACCAGGACTCAATTGGAGATCAGTACTGATCGCAGCACAACACATCTCAAGAAAGCCAAGTGGGACACTTCACATGTCCTCTTTGGTCTAACACATCTTTCTCACTCCTTGTAACATGGGTGTTACACTCACATGGATGAGCTCATGTGGTCAGTGAAGGGCAGAATCTCATGGCTGTCCGTGGGAGAAGGTGCTTCTCAAAACAACCGGCCCACGTCTAGGACAGTTCAGTCCTGAGTCTCAGGGATTGAAGCCCAAAGGATGACACTGGAAATTCAGTTCATCGTTCTAATGGATACTCAAAATCACATACAGACAGAGATCATTTTGGCACACTAATATTTACTCCTACTCCCACCTCTGGTAACATCTCACTTGCACTGGTAATCATTACCTGGTTTTCTTTTTGCTGTGTCAAAATGACTAAAAACATTAAAATATTAACAATGTCCTTGCTAGCATTTCTCTCTGCTCCAAAGGTACCAGTCGTCCTTTTCTCTCAGTTTTATATGGATTACCATAATTAAGTCAAACTCAGCTGTTACCAGTTCTGTCTTAGTTTGAAGTGTGATGCTGCTCCTCCTTCAGAGCTCAAGAAGGGCCCTTGTGTTTCAAAATCCTATGTGTTTCTTCCAATTCAGCTGGGGAAAAAAACCAAAACAAACACTACCCATCTCTTCAAACTTTGCCTCTATGAAGTGCAGAAAGTCTCTTGGAATATGATATTGACATGGCTGAGCCTTTGTCTGACTTCTCTGACTTGTCTCTGAGGACCTTATCTTCTTGGTTATTTCACATTGTTACAATCATATAATAAAAATGTAGGAAGCCTATGTTGATTCAAGCCATTTCAAGGGCTAAAACAACTTCTAAGAGGATGTTTTAAGGTGGGAGCTTTTCAAGAAGAAGAAAAAGAAAGCATTTGAAGGATTTGTTCCACTACACCCCACAGGAGAATAGATAAATAACTGTACAAGCACAGCAGAAGAGATGGTTACACAAGCAGTCCAGAAAATGAAAAGACTTTAAGGTTTGGTTCAGGTCAATGAAACACAGAAGAGTGTGCTGGTAGTAGCACTGCTCATTATTACGGTACTAACTTGTCTTTCAATAGCTGTGAAAAAATAATGTTATAAGATATTAAAAAACTGTGAATGAAGGTCTTTAACCAATAATAGAATTAAAAGTCACTATAGATGTGTATTAAACACAAATTTGTAGTGACAGACAAAATACTGTTACCTGTCCCTAAGGCTTGACCTGATGGCTGTGGCACATGGGAAGGCACAGGCAGAAATGAAAACATTTCTTGTTTCCACCGTAGATGAGGTTGGTACATTGTGCACTGGGTCTGCTGAAGGCACCAAATGTCTTAGCAGAGGATGAATGGGGATACATTTTCGAAGTCACTACATTTGGCAAACTGGAAAGCTGAGTTTACACAATCAAAGCTGCCTGAAGCATAGTAGCAGATGGCATTGCAGACAGATGCTAGGAAAAAAATGTTATTTTCTGCAAACATATATAAGCACTGAAAATCTCTTTAGATGAAAAGGTTTCTCCCTCATGTACTAGTAGCTAGCTGCTTTTTCAAAAACAGGGCATAAACGTAAACTTTTCCTTTTCCTTGACAAATGGATAAGACAAAATAAAACCATACTTTAGTTTTTGCACTAAGGTATTCTGACAGAAAAATGAACAACTTGAGTTTCAGTTCTGTCTCAGTTTCTCTCTCTTTTGTGAACCATAAAATATTGTATTAGGAAGAAACACTGACTTCCAAGTTTAAACATGCTGACTTATACCTTTCTTGAAGACTGCCAAGAATGCGAGCACAGAGTAGAATCCTAATGTTACACAGTATTTCTTAGGCTAGGTAACAACCCCATCTGCTACAGAACTTTATTTACATGTAGAGCTGTTCATTGCTTCTCCCCTAAAACAAATCGTGCAATTAAAATCAAAATTTTCCACAGCATGAAACTCAGAATACCCTCAGTCTTTAGTATCAATTTTCTTTTTTAAACATTGGAACATTTCAACAATGTCATATTTTACATATATAATTATGTTAAATATGGTGTGTATTTCAAGTTTACTGTTAACACACAGCACACAAAATGGTATACTTTTTCCATTGGAAATGAAGTTTAAGGAAATTTATTCTCATAACATTGTTAATGAAATCCCTGTGAAATTCTTCTGATTTAACGATCTCCATTTTCTAATGGAAGATGGTTCCATACAGTTATCTGCTGGGCAAGATGAATACTTCACTGTAGTGATTTCATTGTTATTTTTCATAGCCTTATTTAAAGATATCTAATCTTCTCCTCATTTCCCATCTCTTCTCCCACGCCCTCAAAAACACCCCACCAAAACCCAAAAAGAGAATGTATAAGAAATTGAATCAAGTTGTCCTGTGCTGCTATCCAAACTAAGTTTTAAAAATCACCTGCTTCCTGAAAAAATTCCTCTCATGAAATACATCTCTGACCAGAAGAAATACAGGCTGTTTTTAACAGCCATGTCTTTAGATACACTTATAATGGAGACCACACTTGTAACTGGAGATTACAGTGCTTTAGAGAAAAGGCATGGAAAACATGGACCTCTCAGGGTCCTGAGGGATCAAACTTTTCCCTCTTGCCCTTACTCCGTGTAAGCAATCAGTTATTGGCTAAGGGCTGTTTAGTGACAAAAAGCCATCATGAATGTTTTAGTTTGTTTTTCTAGCGTGCCATTTTAAAACAATGTTGAAAATACTATCAAGTTCTTTCCATGGCTTGCTGGTTTTAACACAAGCAGAAGTAGTACAGTTAAGTTTTACATGGACTAGACAATTTAATCACAAAATGTATTAATTGTGTTTTTTAGTCACAGTAAGCAGGAGAGATAAAGTAAAAACTTCCAGCTAGCTTAATACACTGTTTTGAAATACCAAGGATAATAATTCTTCTCATTAGTAAAAGCTATCACCACCTAGGGTATTAAGCGTTTTGTTACGGGAGAAAAAACAGTCTGACCTTCACATTCATACACTCTATGGTATATTTTAGTATTTTTCTTGCAAATATCATGGCAAAAAGAAAATTTATGGCAGCCTCCAAATCGTGTGTAGTTTTAAACAATCATTCCATCAATTAGTGCCTCTTTCTCTGTTAGAAATTGACAGGAGGTAAACTGGGCTTAAATCTTTAAAGGGTAAATCTCATTAAGCAGTGGTCAAGAGGATTCAATCCCAGTACTATTAAGCAGAGAAATTCGCGAGATCTACTCACCCTGGCAGAGAAGCAAGCATTCTGGTTAATATGTGAAAGATGATTCAGAAGTATAAAAGGCATTTTTAGACCAAGTGACTTATGCATGTCAAAAGTACAGTTCTTGAGAAGAGCTGTGAATTAAATGGGGAGCGACTATAAATTCAGACTTAAAATATCAATATGCATTTTTGGTTTTTTCATTTTAAGATATATAGCAGCAGATCAGAAGCATATTTTAAGGTACATATTCTAGCAACTCTATGGCAGATGTTTGGTTTTCATAAACCAAGCATATGGCTTACACTTAAAATAAAGCAGGTGCACAGACTAATTATACTGCAAAGCAAAACCAGCATGTGCCTGTACACAGAATTACCAAAGTCATCATCCTTGAACTAGATCTGGCTACTTAATAGTGTTCATTAGTTGGGAACAGTTCCCAGGACCATCTATTAAGGTAATTTCCAAACCACCTTGTCCTAGATTGGGAAGGAAAATTAGCACATGTCCAAACAAACACTGCAACAACATTTCCTGTTCTCAGAATAAAAAAATCAAACAAATGTTCTTGAATTCTTTTGTGCATGACATAGGAAAACAACAGAAAAATAATAAATAATAATAAAAAAAAAGAAAAAGTGCTTTTTTGACCATGAGCTGTTCTGTAGTAAACAGTGCCTTCTGTTGGTTCTACTAAATAGAGAACCTCATCATAACCAGTCTGTCTCTGATGCTGTGCCAGTGTGGAGATTAGAAGGAACAGTAAAGAAAACTGTGTTTAAATGTATTTTTATGAATATAGATTATTTAAGTCACTTCAGTTTCTGCAGCACTGTTTTCTTGTTTTCAGGGAACATCTCTATGAGCAATCTCCACCTTTAACAATCCTTCTTAAAGTGCAAAAGAATACCTTCCAGTTTATATGGAAAACATAACTACACAAGTACTCACTCACAAAATACCCATGCTTTGATGCGCTCAAGCTTCCTCTTCTCCAGAGCACAGCTCATGTAGGGCCAGGAGCAAGTTTTCAGAGCAACTGTGGTAAGAACAACTCATTTGCTGAAAGGCACACTCATAAAATGCTATGCAAAGCATGAGTTTTCATATTGGCCGCTGTGGCAGAGATGTGGGACACCCTCTCTAATCCACAGTATGTTCTAAGAATACATAGTGTGAACTTCCCTTCTCTGTTCTCTGCCTTGCCCTTACAACAACCACAGGGTACTCAACTGAGAAGCGATGCATGCAGAAATCTACCAAATAGACATAGGACATCTTGTGCCTGTTAAGTCTCCCTAGTCCCAGATGGACTACAACCAGAGGGGTGCAGCTCTCTTGCAGGCTTATGGATGTATCAGGTGTCCCGAGGCATCTCAAATGACACTGACCCATAAGCACCTGAGTACTGCTCCGTGACTTGCCAGGTGAAAATCACGAGAGGATAATGAGAATGCCTTCTTGAAGGAACACCATCTTCAGGCTTTAGTTCCTCTCACAAGCTGGTTCATGCTTTCACCTATATCACTGTTTTTGGCCAGGAGGGAAGAAAGTGCTCCATTTGTAAGCCCTTTGTGAGCTGAATTTCCAGTACAGACTTGAGAAGCCTTAGCACAGCTCTTTCCAAATCACACACAGCTGCAGTTGTGCCAGAGGACTGCCATCCTGCACCCAAGAGAATACAGAAACTCCCTAGATGGCCTTCCTTCCTTTTAAGCCAGAAGGTCAGCATTTCCAATATTATGATGCTGGTTGCAACCAAAACCAGCATTGACAGCTTCCAGGAGAAGCCAAGTGAAATAACAGCAGTTTGAATTATGGAACAAAAACTACAAGAGAGGGAAAGTGGAACTGAAGCATCCCTCATGTTCTAAATGGATCCCTAGAAACAGGAACAAAATATTGCTAGTAGGAAAGTTGGAAGTAATACAAGGAAAACACATTAAAATAAGTGCCCCAAATTTTATTCCTAGAACCTTTTTCTTTGCAAAATTACGAGCTGCTGATAGAAAAGCTTTTGTGCTGGATCCTCTTTCCTCTAGATTGGGTCATTAAAGAGATAGCTAAATTATTAAGGAATTGTATTCAAGGCTAAATAAAAGTATAATAAATGATAACCTAGCGTTCACAAAACAGAAGAGTATTTTTTCAGATGAAGATCCTACTCAGCAAACCTGTAAAACATTTTTTTAGCATGAATAATCATTTAAGCTGCATTTATATAAAGTATGTGTTCTAGTCATTATTGTAATGTGCAAGTCTACCTGTATACCCCAATGAGCCAAACCTTTGGAAAAGTGATGGATTGTGTTTAATGTAGGACTAATTTTCCAGGTCTCATTTGCACTGTATCCTTCCTGCTATAGTGAATTATGAAAGCATTTAGCTCAATATTTTGAAATTCATTTGCTCATGCCAAGCAGCACTGTGAATAAAGATAATATTAATCAAGTATCCATTCAAGTGGCAGCCTGTCAAGACAGATAAGAGTTCATGGCTATATTTTTTTGCTGAATGTGCATACATACTCCTAGGATTTCATCAGAGCTGTCAAATTACGTCAGCTCTAAAATTGTGAGTATATCCTGGCTTCAAGCTGCCAGAATCTCAGCTCTCATTCTTCCTCTTTCATGCTTCTCTGTAAATTTTATTATATCTTCTACTTCAGGTTTGTTTGTCATCAGTAGGAAGAGATTGTCATATCTTTGTTCAATTCCTTATTTAATAGTTCATTCAAAAGAGAAATTGAATGTACACAGAGAAATAAATGTGACCTGGTCACATTACTTTCTAAATTCCTCTAAAATATGATGTGTTCTTAAGCTTTGGCTGAGGAAAAAAAAAGCTATACTTGCACGCAGTAGTAAAAGTACCTCCCTCAACTTCCCTGTCAATACACCAAACTCTCATTTGAAAAAACCGTTTGGAAGGTCCAATTGCATATAGTTTACAAGCCAATTCTGTATTAGACTTTCCTGCCAACAATAGAAGGAAGATATCTTTTTGCCTGTTAATTGAAACGGTGGCTTGGAATTTTGGGCATTTCTTTACCAAATATAAAGTGTGTGCAACAATAACCACAGTAACCAGGGACTTCAGTGAGCAGTACTGAAAAAGAAAAAAAAAAAGTAATTTGGAATTAAATCCTAACCCAGCTATTACATACCCATGTTATGAGGTCATGTGCCTCATACTAAACAATCTGAAGGTAGCTGCTTAAAAACATGAATGAGAGGTCATTTTTCCTGCTGGTGTCAGGCCGTCAGAAAATACAGCAGCACTCATATCTGACTGGGGATTGGACCTGACGTAGCCTGACCCTTCACACTCTGAATTTAAAAACCAGGCATGAAAAGCTACACACATAACATGGCAGAGAAGACTCACTGCAGCAACAAAATGCTGAGTACTTAAAATGTTAGTACTAATGGGAATTTTCTGAGTGCAAGCATTCACTCAGGCTCTAGCAGAAGGAAGGAATATGTGTTGCAAATGTTCAGCCCAAATAAGGCAGCAAGAATCGGTCTAGAACACAGAAAAATCTCAAAAATCCTAATTTTATGAAAACCAATGATGCTGGAGAAAGCAATTGTTTGTAAGTTATTTCTTAGGCGTCACCCTTTATTAATATCCACACACCACATTCCATTAGAACAACCACTTCCCCAATTACACCTAAATTATGTTCCATATTTCTGCCTACAAACTATTCCTGACTCTTTTGTGGTCCATTCATTTTTTCCCATTTTTGAAACTTGGCCTTTAATCAATGTATTCATGAGCGCAAACGCATCATAATTTCACTGTGAAATATTTCTGATTGTGGTTGTTTAGAAAGATTCATGCCTAAGATCTGTTCTTGGGCAACAAACTCAGATTGGATATAGAAAGAAGAAAAGAAAAAAAAACTAAAAGAAAGTAGGGGAAGAAAGCCTTCCTGTGAGCAGGGAGGGAGGATTCTGAGGGGTTGAAATGGGTTCTGAGCCATGGCCAAGGGGGGGGAACCCAGCTGAATGACCAGGTCAGGGCTGGTGGCACGCCCAGGACCAAAACATTTTTACCCTGTGAAATATCTAGAAAAGTTACTCTTCAACATACCTTTTAATTGTCATAACCCACAATCTGAGTTATGAGTTAATAGGAAGCACTATAGCAGGAACCATTCCAACAGATGGAGGACAAGCCTCACAAGAACCTGGAATGCAGGAATAAAAAGATGGTTTATGAGTGTTGGAAGCAGGTGCAGGCAACCCAGGAGGACTACAAGGATGTTGTGAGGTTATGCAGTGAGGAAATGAGAAGGGATAAAGCCCAGCTAGAACTTAATTGTAAAAGACAATAAAAAATATTTCTATGAACACATTAGCACGAAAGGAGGGCAAAGGACAATCTCCCTCCTTTATCAGAAGCAGGGGGAAAACATGATGACAAAGGATGAGGAAAAGGTGGAGATACTTCATGTCTTCTTTTCCTCAGTCTTCAATGATAGGAACAATTGCTCTTCAGGTACCCAGCACCCTGGCAAGGACAGGGCACAGCCAGGACAGCTGAGCTGAACTGACTGAAGGGATATCCCACTACAGCGATGAGTTTAGCAATAAATTCTGGGGAAAGGAGGAGGAAGGAGGTGTTTCAAGTTATGTCACCTGCCTTCCCAAGTTACCATTATGCATGCTGAGGCCCTGTTTTCCAGGAACTGGATAAACATCTGCTTGCCAGTGGGAAGCAGAGAACAAATCCCTTTGCTTGTGCATGCAGCTTTCCTTCACTTATTAAGCTGTCTCGATCTTGACCCACCAGTTGTTTACACTTTTTCCCTTCAGATTCCCTTCCCTGTCTGATGGAGGAGTGAACAAGGTGGGGACTTAGCTGCCAGCCAGGCTTAGCCCACCACCACTATCATAAACCTATTTTGAAATAGAGCAAAATAAATAAAAAAATATTCTCCTTGTGATGTTTCTCACCATGCTTAAATAAATGTAATGAGCTGGAAGGGAGGAGCCAGAAGATTCTTGTTTTCATGTGGGGTGATGAATAAACATTTTTAACACTCTGCCTACTGACATAAAACTGCATTGGACAACAAAATCCAGACTCAGTAACACCATATGTGAGCATTCAAAATCCATTTTAGTCAGCCACAATGCCATCAGCTCACAAGCTACACAAGATTTCTTCTGGATAAACCGCTGTTTGAGTAACCTCATAAAGCTGTTGTTTGCAATTTGGGATGAAAACTAATCACCCTGAAGAATACAATCTGCTCAAGCATTCCCAGGAGAGGACAGAAGGATGTTTCCCTCCATCTGTGGGTACTACTGCCCTTCAGAGGTGACACACAGGACACATCTGAAGGCACCAAGGGGTGTCTGGAAGGGGGTGCTCTGCCTCCTGTTTAGGAAAGCAGGTACAGAAGGACGAACACATGCAGCCTGTCCCTGATAGATCCATCTGGGAAATTTTTGATGGCTCTTCACCGTCACTAGGCTTCTCCTCCCTGCCCCAAGCCTCTTGTTTTCACTAGCCAAGATTACACTTTGTCTTTTCTCCTTCCAAACAAGTATCCTAGATACTCCTATCCAAACTGCTATCCTAGACCTGTCCCTCATTTCCTAACTGAGTTTTTAGTAGGAACATTTGCATTCAAAAAAATAAGTTTCACCAGTTAATAAACAAACAAACAAAACATAACAAACCAAGCAAAAAAACCCTCACAAATTCTCAGAAGGATCTCTAGTCGGATCTTGTCTCTTTCACTGTATTTCCCATTTATGTAGGGACTGTACTGGCAAGACACTTTCACAGCTGTTCTTGCTGGGGCTTCATCTCTCCACACACACTGATGATGATCATCAGAAATATATCAGTGGAGCTGCAGTGAGAGCAAGACTACCTCACTCTCCCATCCTTTGCATGGGATAAAATATGTCCAAAAAAAGAGCAAATTTTTCTTTCTGTTTGTACCTGGCTGTGCTTTCCATTGAGCAGGCAGATTAGACCACTGAGCCTATATGAGGAAAAATAGTTGTCAGTGAAGTCATTCAGGCCATGTAGAACAGAAAACGTGGTGCTCCTTCAAATCAGGGCAAGGAGAAAGCTTGGTAGGGAACTTTTTAGAGATAAGAACGAAGTGTTACTAGCAAGGGAAAGCCAGGTATAGGACACAGTGTAAAGGAGAACAGAGATCTCCTGTCAGTGTCACCTCATTGGTATATGCTATTAAACTTTCTGTTCAAAAGCAAAAGACAAAATAAAAACTAGCTAGACATTGAGAAAGCGTCTTCTAAAAACTGATGTTCAGAAATAGTTCCACTCCAAATTTAGCTGGCTGGTGTTGCAATGCTGAGAAGAAGCATAAAACCCTGAGGGTGATGAAGAACTGAGCAGTGAAGTGTCAGCGGAGCAAGTACAAGCAAAAATGTGTAATGTTGCTTGAGCACCTTTCAGACTCAGAAAAACACTTCCAGGCCAAGCTGGCCTTCTCTGGGGATGATTTGATGCTCTCAGTATCTGACCTCTCAGAATAAATACTCCTGTTGTGCTGGCCACTCCCAACCACATCTCAGACACATTTAAGTGCCTTGTTACCCCCTAGTTCTGACGTGCTGGCACAGTTTCCATAAGGCTTGCCTTACACTCTGATCAGGCCTAGCTCTCAAACTGCACAACTGGTTTTCTACATTGATGTTACTGTGACAGTAAATGGGACATTGGGTCCACAAGTGGTCCTCATCTTAAAACAGTAATAATGTTACTAGCATTCAAACCTATAAGCAGTCCATAACATTCATATCAGTCAGAATGAAAAGCTTTTACTTACTTCTGTTTGAAATTATTTTGTTTAATTCTTATATGCTATTTATTTTATAGCTGATTGCTACCCATGTTAATACATTGTGAGTAACTGAGCACAGGACATTTTATCTTAGTGACTTTTCTCCCTAAAAGAGAACTCAAACTTTTATGGATTGTTTTACCAAATCAGTTGTCTGTTTTTGTCACTTCAGCCCAGCATCTTTTTTTCTTTCAGTGGCTGCGCTTAACATGCTTGTGCTGCCAACTGCATCCCTTGTCAGGATGGATCATGACCTCTTCTGGCTGCTCTCTGCTCCTGAAATGGGATTTGTGGCTGAGATTACAATTTAGGATATTTATTCCCAACTTGACTCTATTCTCATTTCTCAGGAATCATTTTCTTCCCACCATGTTTATAAGCCTGAAATACTGTTGAGGACTTTCAGGCCACCAAACAAATTTAAATTTAATTGTTTCATTAAATAGAGCTACTCCCTTGAGGAAACACTGGCAGAAACCCTGCCTATGATATTAAACAAGGAGTTGGGTGGGAGTTTCAGAAGCATGACTGCAATATGATCTCCGTTTTAGTACTAATAATTGTTAGGCAAAGATGGGAAATTTGTACTGCCCTCAGAGCACAGTTATGAGCCAGGAGAAGAGGTGGACTCTCTGTTAGACACCTAATTTCAGCAGCACTTTCAAAATGTTCCATTTCCTTTTTTTTTTTTTTTATTAACTGAAATACTTTAGAATTCATCCTAACTGCTTTGCTGCTATCATTCCTGGCTCTACTGCAGACTGAGCTCAGCACCACTTACAAGAACTTGAGATATGAAGGGGCTTCTCAGCTTCCTGTATTTCTAGTCCTGCATTAAAACACAGCCACCTATAACTCTCCCTGGGATGTCCATTTACACAGGCATGGTTATCACAGAGCTGACCTCAGCAAAATTTTCCAGAACACTGTGCATTACACCACGAAGAGAAGGGACATTAGATGTTCCCTTCAACCTTCAGTCCAATGCTAGCAAGTCTAGAAACTACTCCTAGATCAGAGACCACACCTCCCATGAAGACAGACACCTCTCCCTGTGAAGCAAAGGCACAGAACCTGTCCAAGGTTTGCATATCTGATCTTCAGCAGTGGTGATCACAAGGATATATCCTGGTTAGCGAGGGCTCTCTTCATAAAACTGTGGCTAGTTTGGTACTTCATTTTTGACATTCTGTCAGTTTTTGTATATAAGTTGGAACTCCAGGTGGGAGATACCAGTGCTTCCTGACTTTCAAGATGAGTAGCCTGCCAAACATAGGGCTTTTGAACAATCTTTTTTTAAGCATCTCTGTTTACAAATGTTTTCAAGCCTCAAGATTTTCTTTCACCAGCAGGCCCTGATAAACACTGCTGCACTTCATATATATCTGAATAAAAAGTATAGCTGATAATTTAGCACAAGCGCATACTGGGATATTTAGGGTAAGTAATTCACAGAGCCAATTTTGTGTCAGGAGCTTTTTATGTGAATTTCTAGCTTTTCTCGTAAGTTATTCTAGTAGGGTAGTTTCATCCATGCAAACCTGGCAGTTTGCTAGACTAATCTCAGAGAGATACTATAAACTGCGTTAAAATAGGACATGATTTCCGCATGGGGGACTATGTTGTGACAGAATATGAACTGGCAACAAGATAAATATGAATGCAGAGTTTACCTCAAAAATGCACATGATAAACATTCCCTGAAACTGGCTGTGGGACAGGAATAAGACTGAAGCCATATTTATTCTTCTTTAGTTTGTTTTTTTCTCTTCTATCCTGTCTGTAACTTAGCAGAAGTTTACTCCAGAAGCCAGGTGTTCATGTGAGGTCAAATTATAGGTCCTAGCAGCTGTATCTCCACCCTCAGATCATTTATTCTGAATTTTACACCTGACCAAAGGGACCATAGAGAGAAGGAAAGGCTGTTGGGATGCAGGTTGCATCCATCTATGTAGAAAACACCCCTGACTCCTAGTTTTGCTGGAGAATGATCTCTAAATTCCTGATATAAAAACTTCTCAGAGAGTGAGAAAAGGAACAAGTATGTGAGCTTCAAAGTATTTCTGCACCTTCCTCCTACTGGTTGCCTGATATCACCTACAGTCATCGCCATTTCACATCCAGCCTTCTTCTCTGACCCTTCTTACGGTCATGTGCTTTTCTGTCTGGAGTCCTAAACAATCCTGGAAACATTATCTACTGTGAAAGAAAAAGCCACCTGATACCTTTTCCAACACCCTGGATACGTCTCAGCTCTCTGGCAATCTGCACCATTTCACAAGTGTATACCAGGTCAAACAACCTCTGGAAAGGGCAGAGGATGAGGAAAATGTGCTGTTACAGCTCTATCTGAAAACAGCCTGCCAGCTCTGCAAAGTGGAAAGCGGACTCATTATCCTCAAAATTGGATTCACATGCTATCTTCTGCCCTCTTCCATTAGCATCAAGAAAATTCCCTGGTTTTGGCTCAGGAATCAGCCATCCAAACAGAGACAGCCCCTTTCAGTACAGGAGAAATAAAGGTGACCCTAATACTTATTATTTGAAAGAGAGTGCAGCTATTTAAGCTATGATATGCAGGCCACTGACCATAAATTACACTTCAACCACATCTGGCAAGAGAAATCATATGAGAGTTTTGCAGCAACCTGTTTCTTACTTAGTGCTTTTCGATGAGGTGATCCTTTGGAAATTCTGATTAAATGTTGGTATTACCACTTGGAATATACTACAGTATCTTTTGCAGAGGAAGCACCTTCCACTCCTCCTGATCAACAATGTTAATCATAATTATTTTGTTAAAATCAAGATCCATTCCATATTAAGGTTTGTTTAACAAGCTTCCTGGCCTCCAATGTCTTACTTCATGTCATTCAGTGTTGCATAGACATATAAAGACACATGCTTTCTTTCAGCTTGCTTTTGCATAAAGAAGTGAAAAACTATTTTTCTTTTTTTCCCTAAAGATTTCTTGCTGTTCATGTCTTATTTCTGAGATGTAATCTGCTGCCTTCTTCAATTTTTTAATGCCTTGCTAGGAGACTGAGAAACTTGTCTGTGGAGTTTTCTCAAGACTTGTGTGTCTAGAAGGTGCTCAAATTAATTAACAGTTAAAAAAGAGACAAGGGAAAGAGCTTCAAGTAACCTGGATAGAAATCCATGTCCTCTTTCTCACTTTGCACTTTTCACTGCTTTTGTTCTTCTGATGATAAACACTTGTGTTTTTCAGTTATCCATAGAGTCCTCTGGGGAAAAGAGAGTAGACTGTGTCTGTATTTCTGGTGGGAAAGGAAACTGGAATACAAATAATTTAAAACAAAAGACTAGAATAAATATTTCAGGCTAACTTTTTCTAAAGAAAGAAACTAAAAGGAGATCACATGACTGAGACGCAGTGTCCATTTAAACTCTGTTAAAATTTGAAATATTCAAAATAAACTGCACCTGCAAATGTTTTCCTTGTGATGTGCACCCACAGCAGTATTCAGCAGCAAAGCCAGCCTCCAGGTGAAAGAAGGGCCTTTTATCCATGCTCTCCTGAGGGTAGAAATGGAGGAATGGGGCCAAGTGTACAGAGCCCGCTGCAGCCCATAGTGGCCATGTGGTCTGTGGTCCTGACATGCAATGAATGGAGATAAGAGACACTAGAAATTGCAGGCAAGAATCACCCCTTCACAGCTTGTCTATATGTGTTCTGACAAGAGACACACTTACCAATAACTAAGATTGTTGCCTGACTGCAAAAGCTCACTGCTTCTTCCAAAATTCACTTTTGGCTGACTCAGTCCAAGATCAAGTGACTCTCCTCTGTGCTAAATCTTGTGTGGAAGGGCTATGTACCATTCATAGAATCATAAAATTGTTAATTTTGGAAAATACTTTTAAGATCATAAAGTTCAGCTGTTAATCCAGCAATGACTAGCCCACTGCAATATAAGCCAACACAAGAACTGCAAAAGTTATTTTTAAAATGTCTGAAGATTCAGATCTCAGTCCTTCTGGTATCATTCATTTCTTCTTCCAAAATAAGTAATGCTGCTGAAAGGGTTACTTGCAGAGAGCTCAAATAGTGCTTTAGACAATCTATGCTATGGCTGACTACACATACAGGGCCTCCAGCAGGAATAAAAAAGCGCCTTTCAAGAAAACTCCAAGGAGAAAAACTATGAGAATAATTTTTTTCTTTGACTAATGAAGTAAGCACCCTGACAGGAGAGTTGTGTGCTATATTTATTTCAGCAGTGCTGAGTTATCTTCTTTAACACACAAGGTAGAAGGGAAGACAGAGAGCAGATAATGCTGGAAATGGTAATAGGATGTGGAGTCAAATGACAGCTGAGCTTGTGCGTGTTCCTTCTGGATCAGCTCAGATCCCGTTGGGGGTCTGCCTGTCAGGACAGGGACATGGACATGGAAAGTCATCAGCCTCCCTCAAAATATAGTTGAAAAGTGACACACAATCACAGCCAGCTTAAGTTTTTGAGAAATATATGAATTCATGTGTCTCCACTGCATTGCAAATCACCGTATGAACCCGAGAAGTAGAAGCGCTCTCAGCTCCATGGGATACAGGTTGGGTTTTGTTCACCTGGTGATTTGAGGTCTGGGACACAAAGGTCTGGTGAACAGGGGCACAGGGCCCTCAACAGGAGCCGTGTCTGCCACTCTAATCATAAAATCATAGAATCATAGAATCATAGATTCGTAGCATCATAGAATCATAAAATCATAGAATCATAGAATGGTTTGGGTTTGGAAGGGAGCTTAAAGATCATCTAGTTTCAACCTCCTACATGGGGATACCACGTGGCTTAATCCTTCAAGGCTTTCTCGGACACACTGAAGCACCCTGGCTATCCTCCAGGGCATCCTGCATCTGTACTCCTGCAACACCAATGAAATGGGTTCCCCTGCCGGCTGAAGCTGAAATCAGAAATACGACAGTATATGATGTACCTGAATTACTAACATAAAAAATGTGCCTGAGAGGGGAAAAAAGTAGAAGGCAAGTGCTGCTCAGATCACAGTGCATCAGGTCTGTATTGATGATGGCCCTCGAAGGAAGAATAAGGGAAGCAGGTGAGGGAAGGTATCTTCTTCCTATTGGACTGACCTGTGTGATGTAGCCAAGGGTTGCCAGGGGTCTTATGTGCTGGCTGCCTCAGCTCCAGAACTGGTCAATGTCTGGGGTCATCGTGTCTGTGTCTATGGATACCACAGGCTGTCAGCAGCCAAAACAGCAGCACGCTGGGTGAAGGGCAGAAGGGAATCTGATGCTCTTTAGCAGTATAGCAGTCTAAATTGTTATACAATAGTCAGTGTAAATTTGGCTGTGTCAAAAGGTTGAAGGTTCTTTTCCACAGGTAATTCCTTGAAAAGCAAAATCATCCAAGCTCCAAAATTACGTCATGGCAAAAAGCAGAAATTGGTCTATTTTTTGAGAACAATGCTGCACCAGCAAGTGGATGGTCCAGGAAGGTAACTTAATGCTTCCTTTTATCAGCAATTTTATTTTCAGCTGGACTCTAGCCACAGGCAAATAGAAAATGGCTTCTCTTCAGGCACAGTGAGTGTCAACGGGCTTTTGAATTTCTCCACACCTCCCTCGTCCCCAGAATTCAACTGAGCTGCTGACAACAACTGCTCCACAGAGACAGCAAATGAACCATCCTCCACCATCCTGCCATTTGTCCAGGTACTACCTTCATCTGTCATGTATTGTCTCATTACTGGAAGCTGCAACTGTCTTTGCTGTTTTCAAGGTCAGCTTTTACTCCACAGTGCTATTTCTGAGAGGTGTATGTTCTGTGAATAGCATCCTCCTCTTCAAACAAAGGACTCATATAAGGATGGTACATGATCCTGCAGAGAAGGTGGATTTATTATCAGTGAAGAGATATACATTAAACCTCCTCACAATACTTATAGCCTGGATAGATTATTTTGGCTGTAGGAGAGGAGCA
Organism: Machaerirhynchus nigripectus; assembly: GCA_013397975.1. NCBI lineage: Eukaryota > Metazoa > Chordata > Aves > Passeriformes > Dicruridae > Machaerirhynchus > Machaerirhynchus nigripectus. The sequence continues at coordinate 108,795 of VZRQ01002796.1, read as the reverse complement.
GCTCTACTGGAAGAAAATGAAGCCCCAGATAATTTGTTCTAAGCTACTAAGAAAGCCAAGGAAGCAATTCTCAGTTTGTTAGAAGGCAAATTCCTCCCACTCATTTACAATATAATTCTTCTGTTACACATGCTTTCAAAAAGTTTTGTTCTAAGAAATCCCATGGAAAAGTCAGAAGAACAGATTTTTTATGATGTTTCTAATGACTTAATTTTCTGAGAGCATCATCTTTTTTTTCTGAGAGCACTTTGTGCTATTTCCTTCAGATTTCTAGTCCCAGCCTATGGCTAAAACACGTTGGATCCATCCAAGGCACACAGCTCTTGTCTTCCCTCTGATTTATGAGGTGTCCCCAAGCAATTCTAGCAGAAGGACCAGATGAAACTCTACCTTCCAACTGGCTATATGCAGAGCTGACTGACATTTTTTGATAAACACTTCTTCCAGATCTGTCTGAACAGATTTGCCCATCCTTGCTGTGAATGAAAACAGACAACCCCTGTGCAAGGTTTCTGACTTGTTGTGTATGTGGAGAACACAATTCTCCACGTGATGACTGAAAATGGAAATTGCTGGAATGATCACAGTGTGTTGCATCACTGGAAGCCTCACAGCATAATCTAGATCCTTCTTCCAAACAAAAACTCCACTCTTGCAATTACTCAGACAGCATATCTGCACAATTGTACAGAGAGAGAGAGAGAGAATACAAAAATAAACTTTAAAAGAAATCTAAGCTATAAACTATGGAGATCCATATTTGCATTTGAGAAGTGGCATGCGTGTGATAAAACCTGTCTTCCATCATCTTTCCAAAGGAATTGGATTGCATGTGACAGCACCCCTGCTGCACCACCCCGTGAGCGATACAGGAGCACTGCTGTGATTCTCCTGATCTCTGAAGCTCCCGGCCCTTCTGCAATTTTCTTCATAGATTTCTAACTCTATAAAATGATCTCCATATGGAACTGCATAAATTTGTTTTCAGGCTGAAGTGACAATCAGAAAAAGAAAATGGCAGGGAAGCTGAGTCTAAAGGGTGCTAAATACTCCCATAGGGTCTAGGGTTTCTTTAAAGATGCTTTAAAGAGAGTAACTCCACTCATTTTAGAGATGCATTCAAATCTAACAGCACTAAGATAATGGAGACTGAGGCCCATCTGTCTCAGTGAGCACTGAAGTACTCAGTACTCTCCAGGCAGCCCTTAGCCATTTGGATAGTCAATCCCATAGAGCAAATACCCTCCTGGATCACCCCGAAGGATAGGGGCAATTTCTCCTAATACCCTGCAGATGACTTGGTTGTCTCTGCACCTGTGCAGCAATGTTTATTCTGAGGAGGGTAAGAAAGAAGCTTTACATTCACAGAGTAGAAATTCCTTTCAGAAATATATAAAACATGAAAACAAGGCATATCCCTTCAAATCTGTGTTAAAGATTTGCTTATTCAAATTGGATTTTCACAGAGTTAAGAACTCAGTCCTTTTTAATGAGTGTTTTAACATGATCGATTGACTGCTTCTTGCATCTGACAGATAAGTGAATTCATAAGGTATTGTTCTTATTCCCGTATTTTAAGCTAAAGAGTGATGAATAACAAATAGCAAAGTTCTTGTCTGTGGAAGAATAGGCAGCTTCACATTAAATCTGTATTAAACCAGCTATTCCACAAATGCTGCACAAATAGAACTATCTTCTCTTCTCATTTGCAAATAGAAAGTTGCAAAACATCATCAGGCCTGGTAGCTATCAGGCATTTAAGTTATAAACTCTATTTTAGGTTTATCAATGCAGCAAAAATATCCAAATGTTGGAAATTACCATTTTTGGAGGATTTATCAGCCTTAGTTCAAAAAAAAGTATGCTAATGCATGCTTAGCTTCAGGCCTACTGACTCTGGGCCACACTCATATGTACAATGCTAAACTTGCCAACATTCCCTTTTCATTTCTCTGAATTAAATCAGGCTTAGGAGCAATTATATCAATAAGGTTACAGCACTTCAACAGGAAAATCTGGGAAGGGAAAAGCAGTCTAGACACCAGCTGCTACTAAAAAAGCTTTTCCTCTGGATAAGGTTTCTACATAACCTCTGATAAAATGAGAGTTTGTGTTTTGTATGATCCAATGTCCTTACATTTTCTTATAGTAACACAATAATTAAATTACTTTGGCTTTACTCTTTTCTTAAAACAGTGTTCTGAGATGTTATTTCAAATATCACTGTATTGCCCTTTTCAAGCAGCCTTTCCTGTGTTGATAACAATCTTGGGGTTTGCTTTCTAGCACAACTTCTGTTGAACCACATACAGTGACAACTTGTTATCCCTGGCTCAAGACACATCGTCTTCCCTTTTTTTCTGTTCTAATCCACCACTGAATCACTGCTGACCTCCTGAAAAAAAAGTAAGTAAGCAAGAATTTCCTATATGTTCTATGATTTTTCAATCACTCCATGAATAAAAAAGCAAGAAAAAAAATGTGTTGGGGTGAAAATTATACGTTATACAACATTATATCTATATTTATGTTTTATAGTGAATGTTCTCTGAAATTGCCAGAACAACAACAAAAAGAAGTAGAGGGAACCAAACACTGGCACAAAATGCTTTATCTTCTTCCTTCCTCAGCATGGCTTTTCTACTCCCACTTCACAAAGAACACTCTCAGCAGCTTCCATTTTCCACTGACGGGAGTTGCATGATCCAAATTATTTATGGTGTTGAGCAAATGTATCAAGTAGACAAACCTCACCTAGAGCTTGGGCATAGAATAGAGCTGAACTCTGTCTCTTAAATGATTCTTTGATCAGTACATCTCAATCTCTCAAGGACACCTTTCAGATCACAAAGGTAGCAGTGGTGTACAGAGATTTTATTTACTTTTCATGCTTGAAGTCAGTGAGACCAAGTTCAGGTATCAAGCAACTTTTAAGAATGACCTGCTGCTCTTTCTACTGTCACTAGGATGCTACCCTGCAGGCAGCACTTGCTGAGGATTTGAAAAAAAATCCCTACTTTTGGCTAACCATAGTTGAATATGTGTATTCAGCTTCCATATGTTCTTGTGTAAGCATTTGGATTGATTTCCCTGTATCCTTGCAGTTCTGCAAAAAGCAAGGAAAGGCAGAGACTTGGGGAATACAGAGCACTGGAGAAGCAGGGTTACTGCAGGGTTACTGCAGGGTTGGGGTTTTTTGCAGGTACACTTGAGCATATGTCCTGTTATAGATATTCACAAAGAAAGATGAGAGAAAGGACTATTCATGGTTTCTGCTGAACACTAATTATTGTATTGCCCTTCTGAACTTGGCACACGATCCAGCACCTAACTCCAGTTCCTAACATTCTATAAAGATTAATGACTTGCACCATGTCACTGCTTTGCAGGTCTCTGTTCTGGCATATTTTTGATACCATAAGAAAATGACCTCTGAATTCTGCTTCAGTCAGCCTTGCTGTCTCACTGGAGAGCTACACCAGCTACGCTCTTACACGCGTTTCAATCCATACTGATATTCTTTCAGACGAGATAACTTGACCTTTAGGAAACCCATCTACAGCTGAATGTGCAAGAAGTGACAGCCAGAAATGGTATGTTCTTGTCAGGGTAATAAAGCCAAGCTCCAAAAAAGATCTAATGTATGCAGATTCCTTTTCTTTCAGGAGTGACTGTAATTTCAGAGAAAAGGCAAGCAGGTGATAGATTTGTTTATAGTGAGTCAGGAAAGCATGCTGGAGGTGAATTTCAAGTCTGCTCTCTGTTACAGCTGTGGAATGATGCCCGAGTTAAAGGGTCAGTTACTCTCCCAGTGCCTGCAACTCAGATGTCGATCTGGCTACCTGTTGGGGTCCAGAAAGATAGTTCAGGGTGAAAGGTTGTAAAGAACATTCCCAGAAACATTGTAAAAGATAGTGCATAAGATGTGGGAGGATTGAGCAGTTAAAATGGTAATTCTCCTTTGGAAAATTTTCAATAGCAATGATTAAAATGACCCTCCAAGATTTCTACAAGACTTGCACAAAGCTATAAAAATTATGAAAGTTTCTTTATAGTGGTAAGTACTCAGAGATTTTACAATGATTGCTTGAAGTAAGTCTACATGTTATATGTCTGCATTTGTTGGTAATAGCTTCCATTTGAAGAACTTCCTCTACTGGCACAGATTTTCCTGATCTACAATTCAATTTTCTGGACCTGTCAGAAGTATTCACTCACCCATCAGCTGTGGTCATGGCTTTTGGTCTGTGAATGTCCATGGTATGGAGAGATGGATATATTGATAGCTGCCTTGGACATTGCATAACTGATATATATCCGTCAGCCAACACTGCCTTAAGTCAGTTTAAGAGTAGGGTTTCTTTTTTGATTCCAGAAACCCTTCTGGGAATTGGGTAATTGATTGAACAGATTGGTCTCTGTTTCACTAAAGAAAAAAATCCAACAAACCCATGACTCAGGACTTAGGCTCCCTCCAGAGGACAAATTCAGACATTTCCTTTAATCCTGGATAACATATAAACCTGTCATAGGGAATTCCTACAAAGCATGGACCCTTCATGATAGGTCATAGACAAACTGCTTAGCAGTTGCTGACATGTTAAAAATGAGGGGAAGGAGAAGAATTTTCCAAATATCTCTGCTACATATCATGATGGCGATGGCACAGTGGCACCCATTTTTCAAAGCCATCCTTATGTGATTTGTCGATTGTAGCACAGGAATTCTACCCAAACAACCCTTCCAGGCAGGCAAAGAAAGGAACCAAAGAAGGCAAGTGATGCAAGCATGGAAACTGTAAGGATGGATTTATGGCTCTCCATGACCTTGCAATGGACTCCTACAGGCATCTTGGTTGTTTGTGTTTCTGCTGATAGTGCAGCCGGAAGAATGTTACCCAGACATGCCAAGATAATGGGAATAAGTAAATTATTAATTCCAAAGGGACGTCTGTTTGAAAAATTCTGGAATGATGACTTATTTGTAATACCAAGTAAAGTACAGATCTTTTATCTAACTGTCATCTCAGAATGACAGTGAACTAAACCCTTGATAATGGGCTCATTTATCCAGCCTGGTTAAATTGCAGTTTATCTTTCTAGTTTGCACTACAGCATCACAGAAGGAACAGTTGTTGGGGTTTAGCATGTTGCTGTGAGTCACTGAATATGAAGCTGCCAAAGGTCTCTCAATCAGATTCACAGTATATGTTTGGCACAAGTCAGTATTCATTATTGCCAGAAACAACAGGATACGCAAATTAATCAGATAAATTAAAATCAATTTTTGCAAATGAAAGATGACCCTTTTTTTGTCTTTCATGATGTTGGTAACCTTTTGCACTCTGCTGACAACCCAGTATTAATGTGCATTTTTATTATCACACGGGAAAGTGCACTTCGTTATACTCCCAGAATACAACTATCATAATACTGGATTTTCTCGGATTATTTGCTGAGAAGTATATTGTGTAGAATCTGGGGCTGATCTTCTGCCACAGATCACATTCCTATAAAGAGCTTTGCAAGGAATCATGCTTACACCCAAGGTGGGGGCTTGATTAGGGAAGACTCCCTAACACTGTTGTAATACATTTCTAAAGCTTGTAGTATCTCAAGCCTGTAGCAGGAGCAAGAATGATCTAAAGGCAAATTCAGCATCTCAAACTTTATTTTGATTATATTTATACCATATAGTAACTCTGTATTTTCTGAGCTTGAGGCCTCAAATCAGTTGAAAAATACATCCAGATTCTATAGAACAAAATAAAGTCCTGATGATTTGGGGTTTGTAATACAGGGCATGTTTTGGCCCACAGCTGTTTTATGTAAGCTTTTAATCAGATTGTCCTCAAATCTTCCATCAGTGTGTGAGGGGCCTGAAAAAAAATCTCAGTTTCACAGTGCCTCTGTTTCTCCATCTCCTAACGTGATTCTTACTCCTTGCCATTTTGTCACTAGCCGTGAAAAGCAGCTACAACCCACTGTTGCAACTAAGAAAAAAGTTCTGGTTTTGCAATATTTTTTTGTACACAGTCCTTTATATATATATATGTGTGTGTGTGTGTGTGTATGTGTGTGTGTGTGCATGTATTTTATAATAATAATATTTCCTAAACTATACTCAGTTTATAAGCATTGCCGTTAAGATCTGGTAGACACCCATTAAAGCACATGGATGCTACTACATTCTCAATAAGGCTACGTGATTTCTGAACATGTGGAAGTTTCTTGTGTTGGCAACAAAACATAGGCAATATCTTGCTCTGTAAATCTTGACTGAGGAGGCTTTTTCCAAGACTACATAAAGTCCTGTTTTGAAATTTTAATCACAAGTGTGATGATTAAAATCAGATTTTATTCAAAAAAAAGAGAAGGAACCAGTCACAACTGCCACTTTGGAACAGTTGTGTAATACATAATTTCATATACAAAATGACAGTTATTTATGAGATCCATCAAAGAAGACTCAGTCATTCAGGAAACAGTCTTTGACCAAATACTGACATACAAACAGAGAGAGAGAGAGAAAGAGAGAGAAAAAAAATGCTTTCTCTGTATCTAATCGTATAAAAAGGATTTTTACTGGAAATTATGTCCTGTGTCAAATTTCAGCACATGAAAATTTCCATTATTCATGGAATATCCACTCTGGAATATATTTATTTCTCTGGAATGTGTCCAAATTGCAACTGACAAGGTGAAGAACAAGTTCAAGCACAAGCTGAATCACACATATCTTAAGCAGATGATTTACATGTACAATATTTTGAGAGATGAGGGATAAACTGAGACCTGTGAAGTTCTTCTGGATTATGAAATATTTCATAGGGTAGCTACTTTTCTTGACAAAGTAGTATTTTAGTCATCACAGCCTACCTTTTTCCCCCACACACTGTGCCATTAACACGTATTTTCCTTTCACTCAGTGTCTTAAATGTAGACCAGCAAGAATGACTGATATATTGTGCTTTCTGTCCACTAAATGTATGAACACATTTTCAAGCATACCTGCATACGCAGGAGTGTAGAGCAGAAAGACCCCTCTATGTAAGACCAACTGGAGAGGAGAGGTAAAAAGGAAATAAATCCTGCTTACAGCCTGCTGTACACACAGTCTGTTGGTTTAAATGAGCTGCAGCATCTCCCAGCAGCAGGAGCAAAGTGAGCCTGCCCCCCATCAAGGACTCATCACCTGGGCAAACAGGCAGAGCCAGTGTCAGGTGTGCTGGGAAGCTGGTTTGTCCCCTCACAGATGACAAGGGCCATCTGCAGGGCTCCCCAGGGCAGAGCAAGACGCGAGAATGTTGGGATCGTGACAAGATCCATTCTGTCTTCCACTCCAAAACACGGTGGTAGCACAGAGCAAGTTTGCAGCCTTCAGTACACAAAACCCTCTAAGAATATATTTAAATAAGCTGAGCACAGGCATTTGTACATATGCCAGGCCTGCTGTCTGGCTCTTCCAGCCTGAGTGACAGGGAGAGCATCTGTGCATAGCTGTAGTAGAGATATCATGCCCTGCGGGCCCGAATGCTTAGTCCTGCTGAGCTCTTACGCCGCTTCTTTGCAACATTATTCTTCAGTTCCTCTGGTCTCTACAAAATCAACAGATCCAACTTCTCTCCCCCTTTCACTTTGCCAGGTTTCCCTTTGATTTGCTGAAAGAAGCCAGATGTATCAAGTCTCTTTAGAATCAAGAAAGTGAGCGTTTAGAAGCCTGTGCCATGCAAGAGCTCGTTGTTCATGCCTTTCCTTGGTCTTGTGCCATGACAGTGGTGTTTTCTCCAGGTGCCTTCCCTCTCTCAAATAGCTTCTCTCATTCCTTGACTCTCCATCCGCTCCAGCAAACAGCAAGATTCACAAGACTTCCCCCCAAACCCACTTTTTGAAGTCAGTGTTCCACTTTCAGGCCTCCTGCCATCCCACAAATATCCAGAGAGTATGATGCCTGTTTAATTCGGGGACATAGACACAATCCCTTGCTTGGAAATACCACGTACAAATGCTTTCCATGACTGGTGGTGGTTTACCAGAGAGCTTCCTACAATAATGGCTTTTGACACAATATAATCAACCCATCTTGGACTTGAAATGCCTCACGGAATGGTGTGGGATACAGTTCTATCAGTAAGTATTAAAATATTTTACTTGATTGGGTAAGATGTAACATGGGAAAATGAAATACTGAATTGAAAATGAACTGCAGCCACAGCAGAGAAAAGATACTACTTAATTCTAACTGTGGCTTCAAAAAGGAAAGACTTTAGGCACCATCATACTAATGAGACAATTTCACTATCTCTGAAAAGGAATAATTTGGGGCCTTCTTAAATCAGCTCTTGTGCATGTAAATAGCATTAGCCCTTTGTTTTTCAGCTTGCATTTTGCATAGCTCAGTCTTGGATCCCTTTTCTATTGAGTTTTAGATTGCCAGTCTGGCTTGATTGCTTTTCATTGGCTTGTGAACATCACTAATAAAACACTTGGAAAGCTGTCTGTATTGTGTGTCAGGGAATAGCTATGTTCTTTCATTCCTGTTGCGAGACACTCACGTGTCTTTTCACCAGATTACCTAGAATGTCTTGTGGCACACAAAGGAGATTTAAAAAACAAGAAATGAAAAATACTGAAAAGGCCAGTCCAAAGGGCTAGGAGAGCAAATTATGTTTAATCAGAACAGGCAGGGTTGTGAAGACAGGTAACTGCAAAAAACAGAATAGAATGGAGAGTTTATTGTTTCAATTCCCAGAAATTTTAAGCTCAGGCACATACTGAAATGGTGAATCTTTTTCTTCATGTTGAGTGTACGCATGGATCTGACTGGACCAAAGAGTGTCCACTTGAGTTATGCAAGTAGTCCAGTAAAATTCCACTGGAATACTGCCCAAAACATCAAGATGTGCCAATATGGGCCTTCTGTTAAAAAAAAAAACCACACACACACAAAGACAAAAATAGCAAGCAAACTCTCCCCCAGCATTTACCTACTCGTGCAGGCTCATTCCATGTAGCTTGCTCTTGATCAGAATTATAGATATGTGACACAGCTAAAAAAGAATTGATTCATGATTTTATGTTAAATTAAGGCAAATCAGACTCTGAGGGTGTTAGGGAGACACTAATTATATCTGCCAGAGGGAAAGCAAATAATACTTAGAAAGCATTAAATCAAATGTGCTCTTGAGGCTGCTGCTGTGAGCCCTTGTTCTTACAGAATGCCTCAAATTAGTTGCATAAAGCCTCACCAGCTTCTGTAGAATTTTATTTTAAACCAAAATTAATTTAATTTTAAAACTGAAGAAATTCATTCAAAACTAGATTTGATAGATTAATATTACTTTATTTAGTGTTACTAATATTAACTGTTATTAGTGAAGCACATGGCATCTGCTAGGGCCAGCAATTAATTTCTTACTCATACATCTCTCTCCTGCAGCTCCTGCCAAAACCCCACGTCAGTCTGCCACCACAGGCTGCCATTCAGCTGACAGCAGTGCCTCCACAATCTGTTCATTCTTCATTTACTGCATGGGGTTGGCTGCAACCACAGCAAAACCAAGCTCATTTAAGCTCCTTTCAGGACCTCAGGACCATGCACAGTGCAGAAGTCACTAAGGCAGACTGGGCCATCGAGAGCAGCTCTGTGCCTGAAGGGGCCGTGGATCCATCCTGATCCCACAGAACTAAGTTTGGGGCTCACATGGACCAGTGGGCACAGGGCAGACTCTGCAGGCATCCCTAGTCTAGGTGAGGTTAATGCCAACAGGAGCTACGAGGCATCGCAGTACCAGGAGTGAACATGGACAGGCTGTCTCTTGAGGTCACTGGGCAAGACGTAGGGCAGTGACTGGCAGCATCTTCTGGATAAGCACCAAGAATCCTGGCCCAGAGATAAATTAATTTGTCTTTAGGAGAAAAGAGACATCGTTAATGAGCATCAACCTCAATTTTATTCCAAGAAATCTTGCTCCAGTATCCATGGGAATTTTGCCACTGACTTGAACAGCAGCTGAGAGACTCACCACTACCCTTGTCAGAGGAAACTGAAACTTTCCACTGGCTATTGAGAAACGCTAATGAAAGACAAACAACTCTGGGTGTCAGAATTCTTAATATGCTAATTTCCCATTGATACTTTGATAAATCAGTAAAGTAAAAAAGTCCTTAGTAACCCTCCCCTTTTAATTATCAGACAGTGACATATTAACTCTATTGACTCAATGTAGTGGGTTGCATAATGAAAATGCCCTTGGAAACACATGCTTTTGTACCCTTTGTGTTTATCCATCATAATTCCTTACATTTATACATCGTCAGTGTGCTATTTGGGGCTAATATATTGCAAGGACATAGGGGTGATGGCAGTTTATCAATGACTTTTTGTCCTCTTTTTCATTAGTGCTATTTAAGAAGGCAAGCTATCTCTGTCAGGAGCTTCCTATAAATATAATGGATTTTACAGTACAACCATAATAGCGCAGTACTATGCCTGTCCCTTCTTTGTATTAATTATGATCATATTTGCATTCAGGATGCAACCTTATCTGAATCCAATGCAAATTTCTGTCTTTGAAGGAGAAAGGCACTCGCACAGCAATTGTTCAAGCTGTCCCTGGAGGTAATACGACACTGCTGCATGTGCTACCTAAGGGCAATACCAGAGCAATAACTTTCTTGATCCACACAAATATATCTTAAGCAATGTTTCTCTGGAAATGGAAGTTATTCATTGTAATGCAGATTTGGAGGTTAGTCTAGCTTTTTTTTCTTTTTTTTTTTTTTTTTTAACTGTACATTACCTCACTGGCATTCAGTCAGTGTTATACAAGACCATAGTCAGGTTCACCTTAACATACTTTCTTCTTCCAGTCAGTCAAAATAGGCAGCAATCCATTTTTCATACATATTACTTTTATTAAGAGAGATTTAATAGTTACTCTTTGACTGCGATCTACCCAAACCAGCCTGGTATTTTTCATCTGCTGACTTCACAAGTGACAGATCAATAACCTTTTCCTTTTTTTGCCTGGGTACCTAAGCCAGCAACATTAATTTTCAAAGGCTTCGGCTCTGAGAGGAAAGAAAACAGGAAAGGCACTTAAGTACATTCTTAAAGGCCACATATTCAATGAAATTAAAAGTATGGCTTATGTTCCTTTCAATAAAGCAAGCATTAATTTCATCTTCAAGGCCAGATAACCATGCATGCTTGTGTATAATCTCAACTAACAGACTTTTTCTCCTGTTTAAAATACATGCACAAGAGCCCTGCTAAAGCTTGACCTTTAAGTGATATGTGTACCAGAAGAGCAGAGTGATGCCTGGAAATGTCTGTCAATGGTAGGAACTGCTGAAATAAGCAAATCAGAGTTCACTGACTTTAAAAGTACATTACTTCAGTATTTTTTCTGTTTTGCAAGAGGGAGGTGCACAGGCTATGCAGACCTTCAAAACATTTAGTCCCTCTGCAATCTTTGTCCTTGCAAATGAAAAAATGAAAGAAAATTGGAAAAAAAAACCCTCTAAAACATAGCAAGTTGCCTTATCCAGAGATTTCTTCTTTTCTTCACTGCCGTAATATTTGGAAAGGACATTTTAAAAGGGTTTAATCACTTTTCTTCTTGAAACTGAACAGCAGGTGGAAGTTCTCAGGTGAAACAATGACTTAAAATTGTGGATGATCAGTAGACACAAAGATTCTTATAAAATAAAGCTGCCATATCTCCTGGTGCCATCAGACCCAATACATAAAATGAAAAAAATGCAGATTTGTCTTTATTTTCCAGGTAAACCTGTGGGAATACAAGAATGGGCTGTGGGCAGCCTCAACTTTGGTAAGTTACCTGGGAAGAAAGAAAAACAAGTTGGAATGCAGGTATGTGCTGATTTCTGCAACAAGAAGCATGTGAGTGATACAGGAGAAAAGGTATAAAAGGTTGTACTGTGGGCTAATAAAGAGCTGATGCCTGCCATCATTTTCTGTGTTGGTTTTTTGGCTGCTGACAAATGGTGCCCTGTGTGAGGGTTATGACTGTGTCAGTCTCGTGTCCACCAACATGAACCCACTCAGCAGGTATTGGAAAAGCATCTTGTATATCAAGAACTAGAAAAACTTCTTATAATAGGAGGTCTCCATGAAGCACACCAGAAGCTGCAGTGAGAGCCAAGAGCAGTGATATACCAAGTGTCAGGGCCCTGAGGGTACTAATATGGCATGAGTACCTGCTTCCATCACCACCTCCACCTTTCAAGGGCTTAGGAGTCCCATTTCAACCCAGTTTGGGCCCATCCATCCCTGATCCAGTGATGCTGCCACAAGTGCCAGTCCGTCAGGGAGTGGGCAGCCTTAACTCTCTCCTGACAATAAGCAGGTAGAGCTGGCAAGAATTAGATCCCACAGATGTATGTGTACCTGATGTGTGCTGGACACCTGTCCATCCCAGCAGTTCCCTTGAAATGGCACCTCTCTTTTGCCATTCTCATTATGAAGTGTCAGAAAATGCTCAGTTGATGAGGACCTCATGGTGCTCTGCTGTATCTTTGTAAGCTGCACACTGCAGGAATTGCACCTGAGGGACAGACCCTGAGGACAACAATTTAATAGCTTCACAGTATCACTGGGGTTTCCCAGCTGCTTTTAAACCGTGCTTCCATTAACTATCTATTCATAAGCTCATTCACTTAATAAAAGAAAACAATCAAACATGGAAAAACATTTTCATAAAATTATATATATGTATTTTATANTATATATATATATATATATGTACTGATCCATAATGGTTTTGGAACATTTTTAAGGAAGAGGTCTCATTTTCTCATAAATATTTACACAGAAAAGGACACACACAGAGAAATGTACAAGCACAGGCAAGGGCTCTCAGATTTTATTTTCCAAATAACAAACCAGGCTGCTTGAGGCTTTCCAAATTCAGTTCGATGCCCTTTGCATTACAGAGCTTGCCCAACCCATCTGTCACACAGCCATCCTCAAAGTGCATGTATTAAAATTTAAGCTAGGTTGTTTACAAAACAGTTCCAAGGCTGTCCCTTTGTGGAAGTACTGGTTTGCAGAACATCTGTTGCTTTCGATAGTCAATACAAAGACATTTGTTTCATTTGAAAGCGATGGCATTTCCCTGTGCTATAACCATGCTCCCATGAATCAAAGGAAATATGTTAAGGCCACTCAGCCATTATTAATCTTTTATCTGGGGACTCTGCCTTTCTCTGATCACATATTTATGAGCATTAATTTTGGCTTGGTTTGTAATAGCATGTTCTCTGTGATGATTTTCACAAAATAGGAAGACAGAATCTGAATGGGTAGAATGTCTCAGTGCAGATTTATCAGTGGTTTTGGCTTCATTTCTGTACATCCCAGTAGAGCCACTGTGTTGAAAAAGCAAGTAACTATCTACTGCGTCAGCTTCCCCTTGGCTATCACCATCTTCTCTGGAAAGGAGTTCCAGCAAGCAGCACCAGCCTGGCCCAGAGTGGTTTCTTCTTGTTTTTCTTAAGACTTGCCTTTTGTGTTTCTTTCCAGGTTTTTTTGTGTTATTGAATATAAATCTAGACAATGTTTATATCAAGTACTATTGAAGTTACATCACTGTAGAATTAAGGCAGCCTAAGAGTCAGAAGTGAAAAACATAATTAAAAAGCATTGTTACCAAAATGTTTTATTTGCAAATTTATTCTTCTTAACTATATCACATCTATGCAAAGCTGCAGGATTAATGAGGATGTCTGAAATTAAAAATAAGGGCTTGATTTTTCTCTCAGATGAATTTGTAGAGAAAGTATTGTGTTGGTTCATTCTGACTTTTTAGATTGTCTTGATGAAAAGCAGTATGAGTTCAAGTAAATGCTACCTTGAAATGGTGTCTTCAGTAAAATTCTCATTGTAAAAGCTACTGCAACTTCTAAATTCAAAGCATCAGGACCAAGAAGATGGAAGTATATACAACAATGGTAAAACAACAGAAATACTTCATGTGATTCTGTCAAACTCTGTGAATGATATAAAGATCATCCGAGAAACTCCTAACCATCAATTTTATAACAGTTTCAAATTTTAGGTTTAGGAATTAGCTGGGGTAAATGAGTAAACAGATTATATGTCAGGAAATTCCCTCTAGCTTTGGAGATGCATTAGTACACTCTGCTGTTTACTCTTTGCAGGGAATGTGTTACATTCAGGGAATGTGTTACATTCAGGGAATAATTAATCAATAAAAGAATCAATTTACAAGAAGCATCTGAGAATCTGGAGAATTTCTCCTGATAGACTGCCCAAGCTGAGACTGGATATCCTATTTCTTAGGAGGCATTGCCACAACATCTTAAGAGACAGCTGATAGTGTGAAGTAGCTTGTCAAGTTTGGTCACAAAAGACAAGTCATTGGAACAATGATTATGGTAGAGTTGCCTGCAATTAGATGGGAAAAATGTACTTGGAGGGGAGAGATCCTGACCTTACCTAACTCCAATGGTAAAATTCAAAAATTGAAATAAAAATAGTTTCTTTTAAGAGGAGCTTTGAGAAATTCATTTTAAAAAAAATAAAGCTGGGCAGCATTGAGCATTAAATGAAACTAACATACTTCTTTTTTGATTGTCCCCCTTAAGAATGACATGAGAGATACTTAAATTGGGATGTGTACAGCTCTTTCTGGGTCATATACACAAAGCCAAGCTGCTTTGAAACATTTTCTGAAACATAAAAAACAATGTATAAAATATTGAAGTAATATTATATCTCTGCTGAAAATAATTTAGGATCTTTGCAAAATCAGATGTTTATTCAAACAGCACTTAGAGATGGACAGAACATCTGCATGGGTGTTCTCACAGACAGGTGTGGCTCTTCCTTACTCCACAGAAAGCACAACTGGCTGTTCTCCCACTACAAAGAAGTTTCTTTGGTGAACACTGCATGAGAACACCACGCTGTTGTGCTGAAACATGGCCCTGCATCAGGCATTTTAGATATGCTAATAGGTTGTGCCTTGGTACCTTTTCGCTTTTCACAGACCTAGACCATTAATGAACAAAAATGGTATGAAGGCAGTGGTCACACAATTAGAATAACTGAATAAGGGCCTTTGAAGGCTACGGCTCCAGTGCTTGCATCAGACTGAAGGATTCTTTCTGCCATAGTATTTTCTGCTCATTTGCCTTCCCAATGGAAATCCTGGTAATCATCATTCATTCCAGCCATCCCAGACATTTCACCTGATGCATAGAAATCATTCTGCTTCTTCTCTCATGCACACATCAGACTGCAGAGGCTGTGAGAGGAATGCTGCGTGATTCCACCAGTAAAGGAGGAGAAATAGGATGTCTGGAAGGAAATCTGAATTGCTGCTTGATTGGAACAAATGCTCAAAATATATAATTTCCACCAGCCAATAATTTGAAAGGTTCTCTTTCAATTTGTGATTTTTAACATTTGTGTGAAAAATTCTACCATGTGAAAATTAATAAGGTAATTTTCCACTTAAGAATGTAAAAGCAGTAAGACTGCCATTTCATGCATCTATGTCTTTTAAAATATTTTCCAACTGGAAATGCTATCAGAAGCAACTCATTTCTGTGGCCATATCCTTCTTGCAATACCAGAAAAGAAAATCAGGGAAAATGGATTTGCAGGACTTTTTTCTAATTTGTTTGGAGAAAAAAAAACCTATTTGGATTCCTTCATGTTGGTTTCCTTCCCATTTCTGCAAGCTATAGATTCAGAAGTAAAAAAAAATAACCCAACAACCCAAAACATTAGTAAGTGACACTTTCCAGGGGAAGAGAGGAATGCAAGGGAGATGGTGTGCAAACCACTTCCCCACTTTGTGTAGCATGCACAGTGACTGGCTACAAACGCTGTCTCCATTTGCTCATGAGCACAGATGGCATCTCCCACAGATGTGAGGAGCACTGAGGAGGCAACATAATGAATATTGGCACATTCATCCTTCCAGATCAGCAGCCACTCTCTGATTGCCTGTGAAATGGTTTCGCTTTCGCACTACTTTTGCAGGGCAGCACTTATCAGATGCAGTGTAGTGCAGCAAGGCTGGGATCTGTGAGCTCCCAAACACAGCCAGGGAAAATCCTGAGGCACAGATCGTGGTTCTGGGCAAGTTCCACACTATTAATTAACAAAGCTGAGAGCTGCAAAGGCTCAGCATTTGAGAATTCTGGAAGGAAAATTACCAAAAGCTCTCTCAGTTCTGATTATCCATTCAAAATGTTAAATTTTTGTTTCTAACTTAGAAATATCAAAAAACCTCAGTGTCTTTTTCCATCATGCTTTATTTTTCAGCTAAGATCCAGTGGCAGAGGTGCAAACTGAATTAAAGGCTAGGAGGAGGAATGAACTGTCTTCATGCTATAACCATTTGGACTTGTAGCTACAAAGGCCTTTCCAAAAGAACAAAAGGTAACTTAATTTATGATATCATGATGAAAATGGGGAGAGAAATAAAGTGATAACTATTTCAGTTTTCAGACTTCCACTGGCAATTTTATTTTGTTGTAAATATATCGCCTTCCTACCTCTGACTCAGAAACTAGCTCGTTAAGTGCTCAGAATGGCTGCAGGGTAGAGAAACCTGTAGGTTATGAAAAAGGAAGCCCTTGTGGATTTCTGTTCTTGCCAGGAATAACAAAGCTAGAAAAACAGATCTCTCAGGCTAGGGTTGAGAGGTTGAGGTTGAGAAAGTATTCTCTTCTAGGTATAAACACAAGTTCCTTAACTCTTAAAAATCACAATATATGTGGATTTCTGAGTAATTATAAGAAAATATGATCAATAGTCTTCAGGAAAGTTATCTAATATTTTACACTATAGAGCCACTATAGAAGTAGCATCATTTATTCTCTATGTGGATGAACTATTCCACATAGAGAGATTTACAGAAATTGAACAAGTTAACCACCTTCAGTACCCTGTAGCAATCTATAAATCCAGAAACTGGTTTTATGTGTGTGTGGTTTCGATGAGGTATTTTTTCCTCCCTCAGCATTCATCCTTCACCTTAAAGGTTATTGTCAAATGCTTTGAATTTTTTGCTGTCTGTAGGAGTAGTTAAAGTTCACTTTAGGGTCACTGCTTTAAATACTCCATGCTGGAAAATCTCTCATTTCCTGATCTCCTGATATTTCCTCTTCAGTTTCCATTGGTGAAGTTCATTCTTATCCTTAATTAACAGAAGTGCCCTTATTGAACTGAGCAACAGGGTTTCCAGACAGATAATGAATAGTTGGGGTTTCCCCAGAAGATCATTTAAAGTTGAATTCTTCCTGTCAGAATGGAACTGTCTTAAAAGTTTATCCCCATGGAAAAACTATATGATGAGTAGAAAAAAATAAGCCAATAACCGAGGAAATTATCTGGGTACATACCGAAGATAAAAATCTCCTGAAGTGCAGTTGACCTCATTCAGAAGAAATAAATCTGACCTAAGTCAGTTGTGAAAATAGCAAGCCACCACTGGCAATGTGCAGAAATGAAGATAGAAGAGAAAAAGGGAATAGGGAGAATTATTACCAGATGTAACAGAAACCTGATTAACGTCTTCAGCTAATACAGAAACAGGAAAGGAAGTGGTGAAGTCACTATGCCTGGAAGTGTGCAAGAAATGACTTGATGGCACTAAGTTCTGTGATTTAGTTGAAACAGTGGTGTTAAGTCAAAAGCTGGACTCCGTGATCCTGGAGGTCTTTTCCAGCCCTAATGATCCTTAATGAATTAGCAAATCTCAAGACAAGATGAGCAAAAACTAAAAGGAAGCAACAATAAAAATAAATTTAAAGAATTCTTTGAATAATACTTTCCCACCATTTCACAACAGAATTATATAGTCTCTAATCCAGTATCAGAAATTTCAAGTAGTGAGGACAGGCCATGAACAGAAGTATAATAAGAGAAGGTGGAATACACTGGCAAACTGAACAACAAACAACTCATTAGGAGCGGCTGACACCTACCTAAAGACTACAGTTGCTGAAGACAGAAGATATTTAAAAATCCAGCTAATAAAATATGCAGTTTCTGGTTAAAATGAGCATCTCTGTTGGAGGTCTGCAGGTGAGCAACTGTTCTAGGTCTAAAAAATTTAGGGGGATGGTCTAGGGGAATTACAAATCACAGTATTTCACTATCAGTTAATCTTGTCAAAACAATTATTAAAAATAGTCTTTTTTAAAGATAATTCTTCTAAAACATGGTAGGAACATGGCAGGAGCAGCAGTCTTTGTAGCAACTTTTCATTTCTCTTCAAGAAGGGCAAGCAGGAGGATCCAGGTAACTAACTAAAGGCTGGCCAGCCTCACCTCAGTCCCTGGGAAGGTGATGGAGCTGTCATCAGTGGTGCAAAGTCCAGCTGGCAATAATACCCAGCATTATCCCTCGGCGGTGAGCACTGGAGCAGTTGTTTATCTGCTTTGGTTCCTGCAGCAACACAATTCAAAATGTTTCTCTGTCTGAGAATACAGGATGATAATTGTTCTGAACAGTGGAAATTATTATGGCTTGTTTTGCATGGAGTGAAAAATTAGAGGAATAATGAAGTCAGTGAAGGACTATAAGCAAAAAGAAGTAATGTTGACAAGGTGTCAGTATCAAACAAGACAGGCATATTCCAGCTGGTGCAAGAAATGCTAGTCAATTGTTTGAAATCTTCCATATCTAGATGAATCAGTCAACAGCATGTTAGACAACAGCTGTATTAGAATAGAAAACACTGCAATCACTAAAATAATGGAGGGAGGATGAATGACAAAAGAATGAGAAACAAAAAAAAAAAACTAGATCAGGTTTTAAATAGGTGAATTGTGGGGGGAATAACTCAAAACATAGATATTCACCTGTGTGAAATATTTTAAAATATGTAGCATTAAAAACATTCTAACTTGCGCTTGAAAATCAAAAGAGGTATCTGCTTGCAATGGACTATTGCTGTATAAAGCACTGTGATTGTAGGGAATGATAGTCTTGCAACACATGTCAAGGAGATAAAATCTGCTGTTTATCACGGTGGAAAACATCAGCTACTACGCTGCATACATATTGAGGAACTTCTGCAGAAGGAAGATGCCTGTGAAGGATTTTTGGGAAAAGAAGAAGAGGTGATTTGGATGTTTCACTTGGGTGAAAAGCTGCTGAGATCAGAATATTACCAATGTATTTTATAAACCCTCCCTTGTCTTAGTACCTGGAAGACACTAGGTCACACTAGGAAACATGAAAATCTGTATTGCAAGTAGAGCTACACAGCTAGATGTGATTAAAATAGGAGCCCTTCTCTCTTTCTCAGGACTTTCACAAACAACAAAGAGAAACCTGCACTCCACATATCTTGACATTTTTAGTTCCATAACTAATATTTTCTAAACATATATTCCACCTTTTATGTGACAGCCTATCAATGACCTTCCTTCCTTCACCAGTCTTACCAAAGCCTCTTTTTGGTGTTTTTGTGTCTTGGAGCATTTTTAAGACGAGGAGACTAAGGGTAGGATCTTACTACTGTCTTCAACCACCTAACAGGAGGCTAGAAAAAAGAAGTGTCATACTTCTCTTGAAGATACATAGTGAAAAAGATGAGAGGCAAAAGACACATGTTCCAACAAGGGCAATTCTGCTTAGGAATTAGGAGAAAATCTTCTGATAGGAAGAGCAGTCAAACTCTAGAACACGTTCTTCCACAAGGGATGTGGAATCTATTTCCTGAAGAACTGTTCAGGACTTCCCTGGGAAAGGCCCTGAGCAGTGTGATCTAACCTGTGCCCCACTGAAGTGCAGGCTTGCTTTGAGTCTCTGCAGAGTTCCCTTTCACGAGTAATTCTGTGCTTCTAACAAGTCTCTAGAGGAGAAACCCACTCGATTGATACCCTTCATAAGCCAGCTGTGTTCACAGGGTGGAAGTGGGTGACACACCTGGGAGAACACAAGCCCCAGTTCAGCTGACAGGTACCTCCATCCAAGCACCTCACTGCCCCACTCCACATACAACATACAACGTGGTTTTCCCATTAATGTTTTCAGAGTAGGATTCTGTCTTTTTGCCATGATTATTGCACCAGGATTTGAAAAGTGATAATCAAAAAACTAAAATATCTTCATGGGGAAAGAAGACTCCTCTTACTGCCTGTCTTCATGTTTATTTTGCTCATTTTTAATAAGAGCTTATTAATTAGAAAAAAAAAAAAAAAGTAGTTTCCTTGACAAATACGTGGTCTGGTTTCCCAGCAAGGACTTTCTATGCTTACAGATTACTTAAGAATATTCATTTTTTACACTTCCTTATTTCTCCCACTGATGAACCCCCGATTTGCAGAGGCTCAGCTGCCACCAGTTCTTATTATTAAGAAGATTCAAAATGCACATCACAGATACTTTTGCTGATTTGAGACAGCTTATGGCAGTAGTAATAAGCTTTACCCACATTATAGGTCTAATATACAATCACAAAATTAGCCTCTCCTGGCAAACGGCAAGGGCTCTACCTGGTATCGAGTTGAATTCAGCACAATGTTAAAAAGGAATGTGTTCCAAAAAGCAAATGGTTATAGATGTATTAAAATAGCATCAATGATTCGATGGAAAAGCAGATTTAGCAAAGAGCAAGAGAAAGCTCACAGTTATTTCAGACACCACGGACATTCACAGACGAGATGTACCACTCACACATATGAATAAAAACCACTCCATGAAAATAAGGGCAACGTTGATTCAAAAGCACAGGATGATATTCTGTTACTGGAAGAGATCTACAGGAATGGCTTGTGTTTAAAACAATAAATAAAGTGACTTTGGTGCCATTTTTCCAACACAGAAGGGGTTAGGGGTTTGCTCCTTTTTTATCTTGTGCTACAACTAAATCCCTTGTTGTTCCCACCATCACAGAAGGTGCATAGACAGGAGTTTTGCAGTGGTTCCCTGCTAAATCCTGGCTCCCACAGTTGCAGGAGCAGGAATTGGAAACACTGAGCATATCTGACAAGAGCTTATGATCAGAAAAAGGAGAGGAAAATCTGCTGTCACTCTTCTGCTGCTGGAAAACTCTGGATATTGGACATGGTGGGAATTGTGAGCCAGGGCTAGACATTTCCTGCCACATCTTCTATCATTCTGGCTGGAAAAAGCAGCCTCCAATTAACAGAGCAGAGAAGAAGGGGCCTGCTTTGCTCCTTCAGAAGTCAGTGGGAGTAATGCCACTGAGTCCAATGGGCCTTTAATTTTCAGGAAAGGGCAGCTTTTGAAGAGACAGTTACTGCTACAGGAGTGAGAGTGTTATTTATTTACCCTTAAGGGTAATCATAGCCACCGTGTACCATTTCATTCTTCCATTCTGTGGTATATATCAAACACTTTGTAGAACTGTGAGCACAGGAACAAATCACAAACAAGTGTAAGGAGGTCTAATTAGTGTGCTGATGTCTCAGTCACTCACCAAGCTGATCATTATCAGACTTGATGATTTCCCCGGTTATTCTATGGCTGTTTCAAAATGAAGAAGAAGAAAAAAAACGCACTATGTCCTCAGAAAAAGGGACAGATTCTCTCACATTTAACCATACTGAATAATACCATGTCCCACAAGGTCTTCATGCAAGTCAGCTGAGAAAAGGGACATTTCTTTCAAGGAGCAGGGGTTTGGTAAAGAACGTGCCTAGCAAAGTATAACACAGTGTGAGCAGGGATGGAATAATAAACCTTAATGATGCTTCATGACCTCTTTTTCACATGGCAGCAGTGATCTCATCAGCCACCCAGACATGTGGTGTGTAAATTCAGAAGTACCAGGGTGAGAACACCTGCCCAGGGTATTGCAACCTGTCCTAATACTTGATGCACAAAAGTATTGGTGTATCTCTTTGAAATGGTGGTATTACATAGCACCACTTATAAGGTATTTCAACAGCTGCATGCCCAGTTTGACTTTGTGAATGAAATTATGACCTCTTTCACAACATTTTTGCATCTCACACAAGGAAAAACAAACACCTGTCAAACTCTGAATAGATCTACGTCTGGAGAAAACTAGACCCTCACATGAAGGTGTTTCTTACTCCCAGCCAAATCCCTAATTCAGACCTTTTCACCACTTCAGAAAGATCCTAAATATCCTGCTTTCATACTGAGTATAATTTCCTTGGCATTGCAAGCAGAACATTCAGAAGTCTCATTACAAAGAGGCTCTCTGAGCAGCAGAGCCTGTAGCCTCACACAGAATCTCAATTCCTTTTTTAATCTGCACAGATAACTGAAAACCTTTCAGGCAACAACATTCAAATTTTTTTCTCTTTAGGTATTCCCTCAGCTGGAAATGTTAATCTCAAAACTCATACTTTTCTATTTTTAACATCTTCTGGAGGGTTGTTTTTCTTGATGGGAGCTTCTAAAATAGCACTGTTTTTCACCAATTAATCTTTGAAACTGTTTTCCAGAACAGTCTCTTTTTAGATCTCTTGCTGTTGTTAGTTTGATCACGACAATATCCTGATTTTAATCTCCACCTATGCTTTCTTTCTAATGTGATGCTTCAGGTTATATCATTAAACTTTTCAATAGATAGTCAGAGGTAGGAAAATGCAGGCACTGAGTCTCTCCCTAATTTTCTGAGATTCTGACAGCAGATAAATTCAGATTGCTTCCTTTGCTTTTGGGGTTGTTTGGAGCACTTTAGAGAATTTTCCAATTAGCAAGGTTTGGACTTTGTATAAGACACAACACGTTTCTAGTTCCCCCTTGGAACCAAGCTGGGTGTAGGTGTGTGCAGAGCTCACCCCCCGAGAAAATACAGCAAGGCAGGAGAATGTGAGGTCACACTCACTGGGAGTAAACCCCACTGAGACTGACTGGCTTGTCAAAGATACCTTTATCACTCCCATGTGTTTATACCTCTGCTGCCAAATAACCACACCCCATCAATGGATTTGGATAGAGCTACTTGGTACTAAGGTGAGTTTAGACTGTGGGTGAGTGGTTAAATAACATCCCTAAAATACTCAAGACCCCAAAACTTTGGGTTATAAGAAATAGCAACAAAATTACAGCCAGTCCGGTGCGCAATAAAGATTCAACAATCACTTCTAAAAGGCACTAAGTCAGCAAAGCCAGATTGCATTCTATGTGACCAGGAGCAGAACTTAATCCTTTTCTGTTCTTTCCAGTCACTGTTCTGGCTATCGCAGAGCACTTACCCATGGTCTGATTTAGGTGTATATGAACCACACAGAGACTGACCCAGCTCCTCCCAGCTCAAGGTTTAGGTGAATGCAAGGGTAAAGAAAGGTTCCTTTCCACTGGTGAAATGACAAAGGCACTCCACCACTTAGTACCGTTTAAACTGCTTGACACCAAAGAGCCTGACCACAAAATATATGTCTGGTATAAACCTGCACTATCAGTGTGGAGCCTCTCTTCACAGGAAATTTTGAAAAAATATAATAGCTTCCAGGTGACAACTCCTGTCTCTGTTCCCAAGGTGCACACAAAACGTGGCCAGAAACTATGCCCAAGGACAGCTCAGGTTCTGCTACCATGTTCCAGAACTGACATCACAACTGAGGACACAACAGGGCAGCCAGTTCTACAAAGCACCAACTCAAAATATTACTGACATTTTAAAGTCTATAGTATTTAAAAACCTGTTCTTTCTAATTTTCTGCAGTAGTGGTCTGTTTTTCCTGCTGACATTTTATGGCAATGGATGGAGTCCCTCCTGACAGTCAGGGTCCTCACACCACCTTTTTCAGGGCCTCATGAGCATGGGTTTTGCCCTAGTTTCCTAGAGAGGTTCAGCAGCTCCATGGTGAAATGACAGCAGACCTGATAAATGTTGCAAAAAGATCTTACAGTATTACCAGAGGTAATTTGTACATGCTAAGATTGAAAATCTCCTGGTATTCAGATGGATGGAAAGGTTTCTGCAGCATCCCTCCAGCACAAAATCTACCTGGTTTTAACACACATAAAGATACCAACAGAGTGGTATGGGGGCTTGAAAATAAAAAGGTAATAGTTATTTACAGAGCTGCTGAACACTCAAAGACTTCTACTAAAAAGGCACTATTAGTCTCTCTCTTATAATGGTAATTTCAAGCAGAAACACACAAACCTCCACACCCTCCACAAACCTAAAAGACCTTACATCTGAATACGTAAGACTTAATAAGATGTACATAAGATGTAATACTTACATCTGAATATATAAGACAATGGCCCACAGATAGAGAAAATTATTTTTTCTTATCTCTACATATGTGTCCTACTGGACCACATGGATCAAAGGGATCTCTAATCAGAGTAATGCCTAATGGTCATTGAAAGAAGGTTGAAGAGTTTTCCTTTTAAATGAAAACAATATTCTACACTCTGGAGGTGATTCAGTTTAATAATTTAACATCATTATTTGCACATCCTCACTGAAAAGATGAGTTCTTCAATATCTGGTCTGCCAGAAAAGCACAATTTTACACTCTCTGAGCTCTCAAATACACTGTGGAGGGCATTTTTCTGAGCGAAGAAAATGGCTCTCATTTAAGAAGAAAAAATAGGTAGACATTTTATTTCATCAAGGAAAAATTCTCATTTCAGTGGACCCTGTTTTTCCAAGGTTTCTACAACTGTCTGAATGCTGGGTAGATTAATTGGTTTAATTAGAGTTTAAAAGGAACTGTGTCTGACAAACTATTTTTCTCCTTTCTGAAGAGTTCGTTCCTGTTTTCTGACCTGAAAAAATTCTATCATGTTCTCAGAATTCATACCTATTTAGCCTTACTATTTGTTTGTTTTTATCCTGACACCAAATCTGATGTCTCAGGTTTTTCATTGGAAAAGGTATTAAATTATGAATCCATACCATTTGTAGCACCAAGAATGGTTGAAATGTAATTTCATTGAAATTGAAAGCAATATTGAAATATTGAAAGAAACTAATATCACCCAAAGTTCACTTTCCAGGGAAGGAGATGCAGTGAATTACACCCATTAATGAAAGGAACGGGCATTTTATTTTCAGCTGGAAGGCCAAAACATTGCAAATCTTCTTCGTGAAGGTCTCCATACCCTGCATAAGATATACTGTCCATGATAGTGTGCACAGCTCTGGATATATACAGGCTAAGTGCCATTCACACAGAGAAAACAGAATAGAATGAATTTTTGATTTTGCTTTATTGACTTCTAAGGGAACCGTGGGTTTTAGCCTTGCCAAATTCCAGATGCAAAGTTGTTCTGAGTTCTCCAGTGTAGTGCTCTAATCTGCAGCATAGGTATAGATTTATGCTGAGGGCACAACATACCAAGGCCATGGATTTTGCTGAATGCCTCAGCAGCTCTATGCCACCAGCTTCTTAAAAGCATTTGAAGATTACCAGCCTCTTCAAAGAGTGAGCTCTTCCTTCATATAGGAGAAGACCTAGTAATTACGTTATTGGTTATTGCACCTTGAAAACAATATTCCATTTTCTTTTATTTTGACTGAAGTTCTATGATACACTACATATGGTTAATAACTTGCTGAAACTACAACATTATTAAATTTCCCTGCTCAAGATCAGTGCGGGTCTGGATGTGCTAAACCAGTTTTTTTGCTCTTTGAGAAAATGATACACATTTTTCTATACACTAGGAAAAGAAATTTATAAGCTTTTATTTCCTATGAATTTTCCATTATAATCAAGTATACATTTTCTGGTATGTTTTTCTCATCTGCAAAACAAAGGCATTTGCAGGATATCAGTGGTATCAAAGGTTTTGTTGGAGTAGGGTTTTGATGACTGACCTCTTAGTACCAGTCCCTCCCTGTCCAGAGAAACACTTTCCTGCCTAACATTTATGCTTAGTAAGGTAGGATGTGCACTGCCCCAAGGGAGCTGGTTGATGCTGCAACCCACAGGTATTACATTTCTGGTACAGTTAGGTTTGAGAAAGGCAGGGAAGTTCTTTGTGTTAGACTATGAACAGCTAAAATTCACACACAAGGGCTTTCTGATGCTTACAAGAGAAAAACATAAAATCCAGCCCAGATATCTATCAAATGCAGGACCTCTCCACCTACTCTGGGAAAAAATCTTCCAAAATAATCATGATCATTGAAGCACTTCAATGGTGTCTGACTGAATTCACATATTTTTGCATTAATACATTCAAAAAGTATTTTGAATTATTGTTCCAGTTCCTCGTGCCCTTGGTGGATCCATTTGACATTTAAAATTCAATCTCTGCTGAGAATGCACACAGATTGAATTCATTACACAACAAATCTGAAAGGCAATAATGCACAAACATATCCCTACAGTGTCTTTATTCTCCAAAGGGAGTTTCAGATCAATGTAAGGCAAGGTGGAAAATGCTTGCCAAGTACTAAGTGACAAAAAAACCCTTCCTCTTCAAATAATTTGCCAAGAGATGACAGTAAATCTTGGGAGACATTTTCTGATCTTTGCACCAATCATTTGGGATACTTTTTTATATAAAAAAAAATTGATTTGGACTCTAACTGTTGATACTGGAAAGCATGAAAATATCCTTTTCTCGGATGACTTCCACATCGCTCCACTGAGTAAAAGCATTGACACAGGACAGTCAGGTAACACAGAAAAGGTTAGTAATGTTCTGCCAGAGTTTTCATCCAAAGAGCCCTGGTCTGATTTATCTTTCATTTCAGATCAAGATAATATAACTAAGTGAAAAAGTAACAAATAGTAACCACTGAAAACTAACCGCTATTCTTACGAGTCTCTTTGCACAGTCCTATCACCTGCCATTTTAGTTTTATAATCTACATCTTGCAAGACCCTTCAGCAGTTCTTCATAGGAAGCATTAATTTTCATTATGTTGAATAATTTAATACTGTCATCAGATTTTGTCACCTCTTCATTCATGTCATTTTCCTAATAACTGATAAAAATTCTGAGTGGCACTGATCAGGATGTCACTGATCATGCTCAGTCTTCCTTCCTGTTTTGAAAACAATCAATCTATCTCTTTTTGTTGTTTTCTGGGTTTCATACAGTTATTAATTCATGACAGCATCTTCCTTTTTTCATTTTCTGACTGTTTCATTTCTTTAAGAGCTTCTACTGACAAGCCTTACCAAAGCCTTTTCAAAACGCATGTATATTATTTCCTCTTTTATACAGAACCTCTTTTTTTGTTGCATCTCTTGAGCTTTTCAGAACTTGACAGATGATGTAAGGTATCACCTTCTTCTACAAAAATCTAATAGAGTCCTGGTCATTATATGAATATTTATTTGTGTCCATTCATTCTATATTTTGCTATTATTTTTGCCAGTCTCACAGATACCTTTCTTTATTATGTGTGATTTTTTTAGAACATTCTTAGACTCATTTTAACCAAATTAGTTCCATTTTCATATTTGCCTGAAACTGAGGTTCTTTGGACTAGAGGTAATATACTGCTATCCGTTGCAATCCAGCAATTCTCTCTGCTAACTCCCTACAAACCTGTGAGCAAATATCATCTCATTAAAGTAAAATCTTAACATCTTTGACAATTTATTCTACTATATATTCCATGCCTTAGATTTGAGTGGGCTCTTCAAACTTCACTTTAGGAATATTGCCAATTTAGAATTATTGCCAACTTTTTGTATAACAAACACTGATACAGACATCTCATGAGTTTTTGTCCTTGAGTAATCCTTCTATGCTTATGTCAGCTATCAGCCCCATGGATTCTCTGGCAGGCTTCCTGCTTCCGATAATTTTTTTAAAGTTATCTTTTTATGGATAGTTTAAATGCTTTTAGCAATTTTCTCATCAAAATCTTTTTTGGCTTGCCTTGCTGTGAGTTAACTTTTAACTTCCCAGAGTTTGTGTCTCTTTGTACTTCCCTCATTTGAGCTGAGTTTTAGAGACATCTTACTTTCAAGAGTTTCCTTCTTTCTCTTCCTCTAGCATGGCCTTCTTTTCTTTTTTAAGATCCTCTTCAAGTCCCTTCTGATTTATGATACGCTTACTCTGAACCTAAAACATTGATTTGCAATGCACATTAACTGACACAAAAAATTAGTCTGAGCCTTCAAACAGTCTCCATGCTGTCTGCAATATTTTTATGCTTTTAGCCACTTTCTAGTTAATCATCTGCTAACTTATGGGTGGTTTTACTAGAAGACACATTTTGGTGTTGGGTTTTTTTTCACTTACCAGGATATTGAATCTGACTACATTGTTATAGGCAACTGATAATTCTGTCTTAAACCAGTCCCTGTAATTGTCCAAGATTAAATCAGGAGCTGTTTTCCACAGGCAGGACGATGTGCTCTGAGGGGTACATCTAATGGTGTTTGAACACTTAACCAATGCGTCACGGTGATATAACTTTCTGAATCTGAAGTAAAACTGGAAGTTACAAACATTTGATATAACTCGTGTTTTCTTCTTTGCATCAGACTGTTGATAATGTCTCCCAGGCATACGGGGAAAAAATCTTACACACTTTCTGGGAAATCACCACATCTGAGTGCCTCCCTGAAGAGCTGTACAGCACTGCCTGCAGCCTGAAGAACAGGAGGAACAAAGGTCTGTGTGCATCTGCAGGCATACAGTCTTATTGGCATGTGTACAACTGTACAACTGGAATCCTTCCGATAACTGGAAGAAATCTCAGGTTTCCAGATCCTGGTATCTGCTGAAGGGGCGATACAGTGTGAAAAACCACCCAGGATGGCATTAGAGACAACATACCAGCACAGCTGAACTGGAAGTCAAAAAGTGAAGATACTCTCCTGTACCTCATAATTAGAAAAAGCCAGTCAGGGATGTGAAGGTCAGGAGCAGCCTTGGCTGGAATGATCATGGGATGGCAGAGTTCTGGATCCTGAGCGGAGTAAACAAGGCAAAAAACAGCAGAATCACAACTCTGGTTCGGAGATATGCTTGGAAGAATTTCACAGGATACAGCTCTGGAGAGAAGAGGGGTCCAGCAGAGCTGGTTGATTCTCCTCTAAGCTCAAAAATGGACCAACCCAATGAGCAGAATATCAAGCAGAGGTGGCAGGAGATGAGCATGGATGAAAAAGGAGCTCTTTGCTAAGCTCTAACATAAACAGAATAATCACAGAGCTGAAAAAAACAGCAGGTGAAAGGGGACAAAAAGGGCTTCTACTGGTACATAGGCAGAAAAAGGGAAATGAAGGAAATGTGTGCCTGCTTCCAAATGGGGCAGCAGCCCCATTTGTTGTCAGCAACAAAAGGCACAGAAAAGCCTGAGGTTGACAATGTTTTACTTGCCTCAGTCTTTCCTAGCAACACTGGCCTCTAGGAATGAATCCCAGGTTCCTGAGACCAGTGGGAAAGTCTGAAGCAAGGAAAAGTTACCCTTGGTAGAGGGTAGATCTACCTGAAAGTCTGAAGCAAGGAAAAGTTACCTTGGTAGAGGAAGATCAAGTTCAGGAACTCTTGAAGTACCCAAGCCGCTGGTGCCTGATGAACACACCCAGGAACAGCACGAGAGCTGCTCAGTGTCACTGCGAGGCCATGCTCAGTCATTTCTGAAAGGGGGCCGTGCCACCTCTGTCCTTGGTGCTTTTAAACACTCAACTGGACAAAGGCCTGAACAATAGAATTTGACACTAGAGGTGGCTCTGCTTTGGCACAGAGAGCTTCTAAACCCCCTTCCCATCTGGAAGGCTCCATGGTAAGTAGCATCTCATGGTCACTGGCTCTCCGCAGTCACTGGCTCCACTGGTTGCATGGGCTGTCATTCACACTGCTGCCACGCTTTTCTCTGCCTGTTTAGGTGTGAAATTCCCACCCAAAAAAATCCCATGGTACCTCATCTTATTTCATTTATATTGCCTGATACTTTCCGTAATTTATTCATTCCTATGTCATTTGTGCACTGTTAGTACTGTCCTGCTGAGATTCTGCCTTCCACCTACTTTCTAAGATGTCTACAAAGCTATTTTTAATTCAGGCATCCTATTTCACCCATTTTAACTTTCAGAGTTAGAGTCCAAATCCGTCATCTCAAAAAAAGGGCATGCTTTGGCTCTAAAAATTAGTATGTGTATTTCAGAAATGTCAGAATACCTCACAAATGTGCATGGGGGTTCATGACTGTGCTAATTAAACTAATTTTTCTGGCACTTAACTATGGACTTTATGCATTCATGTTTGGCAGAACAGAGAAAATCACACCAAAAATGAACACAGTTTTTTGCACATTGTTTTGCAGACAATACCTCTTCAGGCTAAGCTGTAAACCTGGCAGAGCATGAGCAATAAGGAGATGGGCTTTATAAAGATATGACTCAAAACTAGCTCCCATAAGCCAAGCTTATAAGACTTTGAAAAGCTTTGCAGGTTTTTAGCTTTAAAAATGGATATGCAGGATTGCCTTCCCCAAAACAGGTTTGTTCATCTAGGAATTATAAGATTATTAGGCAGCCAATAAATAATAGCATTTAAATATTTTATAGAGGGAAAAAGTCCTTTTCTTTCATCTTGAAAACATATGCACAGCTGTAGCTATTGTTTCTATTTTTAATATGTATTTCTACAGTATGTGTGTTTTACAATGGTAATCGTGCATATAGAACAGGAGTTTTCTAGAACAAACATAATACAATAAAACAATTACAAAAGAAGAAGAAAGGCATTTCACAGCAACTTGATAGTAGCTCAGTACAGAGTGTGCCTACAGGTAAAGTTTGAGTGCATGGTCTGCAGGAAAATGTGATTATAAGACTGATCAATATAGTGTTCCAATAAATAATCGAACCTTATATTCCTTTCTGCAGCTGGCATAAATGAACTGTAATCATTTTGACCAGGACGTTTTTTGTTGTTGTTGCATTAATTCTTTATACCAGACTATTGTGCTGCCTGACAAATGAATTCCAGGCTGCTGTGGAATTTTCGTCTTTGTTTTGTCTTTGCTTATTTGTTCTCACACGCTGAACAGAAGAATGCAGACTCACAGGAACTAATGAGGTAATTCGTAAACCTGTCAGCAACAGACATGAGAATTAATCTAGTGGTGGTCTGGTGAAAGGGGAGAAGAGGATTACAGGCATATGGTTGCCAGCCAACACGCATCCACAGGAGGCCTGAAATAACACCTGAATTTCCTCTTCCCCTAAATCCCACTTGAACCTTCCACATTCGCACTGCATTATTTCCTTCTTTGTGCCTCCTTGCCAGTAGTGCTATGCAGGGTATAAACTCTGCAGCAGATGTGATATTCCATCTCCAGCACTCCTATTCATTGCACAAATGTCTGCTTGGGGCCCCCCTGAAGGAGACTTCTCAAGGATGAAATTGTGCCAAAACCCATAAGGGCTGTTTATTGCCTTATTACTTTTATTCTTATATGATTCTTAGCAACAATAGCATGTTTTTGAGAATGTACTAAGTGTTCTAGCAGGACTTCATTACTAATGTCATGTTTATTTTATTTTCTTAAGAGGAACTGAGGAGAGCAGTCCTTCATGCAACTTCATGTTTGTTAGTTTTATTCTGCAAGGAAGTGAGAGGGACCATCTGTATCTGCTGCTGTTCTTTGTTTTTCAGGGGGGAGCAAGAAGTCTTACTGGCTTTACTGTTGCTCTATTTTTCCTACTCACATTCTAAGGAGAGACAACTGGGGAGAAGGCTACGAGAATGTGTGGGAGCAGTAGCTCTATTAAAAGCAAGGGAAGTAGTTTTATAATAGCCCATGAGGAAAGTTTCCCAACGGGAAAACCAACTTTGGAGGAGAAACTTCTAAATGGAAATTGAATTATCAGGATGCTTGTATAATTGTTGTCTTACCTGCATTGTAAGTTTCCAGGTAAATCGTGAACTTTTATGGATAAGACCAATCTGTTTTGTTGTTCTATTACTTGGCAAGCTTCATGAATATCTGGTTACACAGTTCCACGCTACTGCTGATCTCCACTGGCTATCTGCCCTTTCATCTGTGCCATGCTGAGCAAAGGGTCCTTGGGAAAGCAATAACTTCTAGCCTTGCAGTGGCCACGCAGAAGTGAGTTCTGTTTGACCTTTTCTTGACACAGATGCTCAAATTCTTTGTGTGTCACGATAAGACCACCACGTCTTCTAAGACAAGTTCACCAAACAGGTAAGACTTCAGGGATTTTTACAGGTTTTACTGACACTCGCAGACTATACTTGAGCAGATTATTTATTGACAGCTCTCAGAAGAATGTTCATTCCATGCCAAATTATTATGTTCTCAGTCCCTTGAACACTGCCATAATAATAAGGATGAAAAAAACTGTTAATCAACATTGAGAAACTTCACATCTGGCTTATACTTTGGAGATGAGAAAGATGAAGATTTAGTCTCACCCTGTAAACAACAAATACATGGGTCATGACTGAGGTCATGGATTTGTCAAGGAAAAATCTTGTCAAGAAAATGAAATGTGCTATCACAGGACAAGGTTTTGGGGGTAAAAAGGGAAGGAATGGTCAACATATAAATTAATTTTAGTAAGTTTTTACAGGAAGAATCCAGAGAAAAGTAGCAAAACCCTTCGGAAGTCAAGCAAACGTGATTTTCAAGGAAGAACTTAACAAACTCAGGTTTCTGGGCAGTAAGAGGAGAATGCTGAACAAGGCATATGAGAAAAATACAAAAGTACATCAAAACCTGGTGCAAAGAAGACAAACTGCTTCCCAAATCTGTAGTCAGTAAGACAAGATACAGCTTAAGCTGATACATGGAAAAATTTGTGCAGACATGAGGAAAAATGAGAAAGGAGAGTTAAATTAAACATTGGGGTATGCTGTTGGATGGATAAAGAGTATCTCAGTTATTAGAGACTTTCAAGAACTGGTCAGATAAACAAGGGTCAAGAATAATACATCTTGATACTGCCTTCCAAGGGGTTGATAGAGGAGATGTTATCTTGAGGCACCTACTGACCTTTCAATTTTATAATATATATACTTGGGTTTAGGTACTGAAAATAGCTGAACCCTTTTTAGTAGAATACACTCTTCTTTAACAGTTTTGAGCTGATGAAAAATATTCTAGAATGATTTTTCCCCCCACGTAAGTTATTTAACTAAAGCTGCATTCTTGCATATTGTTACTTCTGCTTTTTTTAATCATCTTATTTTCTTCCAGGGGTTAGGTTGCTTGTAAATAAGACTTCATTTTCCAATCATCAGTTAAGGGTTTAGAAAACATTTCGTATAAAATTCTGACAGTAAAATGATCTGCTTCATGTAGGAATTGCAGAAACCTGTGTGAAGATTTTATCTGTTTCAGAGACCTTAGAAGCTCTATTTTTCAACCAAAAGAAGACATGCAAGGGCAGTGGGAATAAAAGTTACCACCCTAGCATCCTGTTAATTAGCTGCCACCTTGTTTTAAAGACAAGGTGTTGTTCAGCTACTTTACCTGTCCAATTCATTATCTCTCTCCTGAGCTTGTAAAGCAGTAGAATAATGATTTCATTTATGTGATGATGTTAACTGTCCAGCAGGAGAAAGTCTGAGATCATCAATTAAATTCCCAAAAGTCACCCATTACTTACTAGTAATGCCTTAAACACTGGGATCCATCTGAGTCAGATGCAATATTCATATTCTGGTTTGCTGTCTGGAGTTTATATTAGGCAATGTTTGCATGACTTGTACATAAAATTTTGTTTTTCACGTATCACAGTTCTACAATCACTTTAAACATGTCCAAATATGATTGAACAATATATGCAAATGTTCATTAAACAAATTGTTCACTTTCTTTTTTAATACGCTTTTGAGAGTCCATTGCAAGGCAGATTGTCAGTAAAAAATTTTGAAGACAGGGTCACTGGATCTGATTTCGCAGAGGTTTACACAAATATGTGAGCACACTGGAAGACAACACATCTGTCTCTGGAGATTTAATGAGACTTCGAGCCAAGGAGGAGGTACAAAATACATGAACTGGATTATCCGTGAAAAAGTACACATTAATAGTAAGTCTGAGATCTACAGCAATTAATTCAAAGGAGCTTAAGCAAGCACTGTGGCAAAGCCTACTTCCAGGTGATTCTTGAATAGAAAGGAGTGAGCAGGTCACTGTCATTGTCCTGTGAAAAAGTCTGCCAAACTCTCTTACTGCAGCTCTTCTTTTCAGCTTGCCTCATTGTCTTGGGGTTACTTTATGATGTATCCCCTATCTCTGCTCTATGCCCAGACATGAGTCTTGTGCCTTTCTGTGCCTTTAAAACTGGATGCGAGAGAAAAAAAAAGCCAGGCTAACTTTCCAAAGCAGTTCTGTGCTCCAAGGTCACTACTCCTCTGCATTCTGCTGCTGGGCAAGAGGAGCAGAGGAAGCACCCTTCCTGCTTTTCAGCCAGCTTTACGGCTGTTTCACCAGAGAGAGAAGGAGAGTTAAACTATTTTTTCCCTGGGACTTCAGGGTTTTTTTCCTTCTTCTCTTCTGAACTCTTTCAACAGCATCAGAACACACCAGGAGAACTTTCCACCGAAGCCCGGAGGGGAGCCCCCCAACGCCCAACTCCAGCTCTGAGGAGGAGAGAGACCACACCCAGAAAGGACTTTAAAATCTTCCCAGGTTTCTCTCCACAATGAGAGATTTTATCGTTTAGCATTTTTATTCTTTTCCTATGTGTTTGTTAACTAAGTAGTTTATTCCCTTTCACTTTCCTCCGAAGAATATTTCTTTCCCTAAGCTGGTGGCTTCAGAGGTGGCTGGTGGCTGGAGGAGTGGCTGTAACCTGCCTTCCAACAGAGGATGTTCCTCTGAATTTTGTCTCAAACTGGGACACTCATTCCCTCGTATCTCAGTCCCCTTAGGTACAGCAAAGCTCCCCATTATCTCCAGTGCATGGACCTGAATGCTGATCCTGGTGGCTATAGCTTAAATGGTGCTCATCCGTCATACGTGAGAAAGGATAAAGCTGGGAAGAAGCTTAAAGTCTGTGGTTATACTACCTGATTATGAGAACAGCATTTGGATGAAGGTCAGCAATATCTACAAAAGAAAAAGATAAAAGCAGGAAACAAAATACACTGGATTTGAAGAAGCAAGCCATCATACAAAGTGATTAAAACGAATGAGAATTTACTGACGTGAGAGGAAATTGTGCACGATATATCTGCAACTCATTTCAATATGGCCAGTAAAATAAATTGCAATAAAAACATTCTCGTCAGTTTGAAACAAATGTAGACATTAGCAATGATACAGTAAAAGAGGCAAATAATATCAAAAACATT
Source organism: Machaerirhynchus nigripectus (assembly GCA_013397975.1). NCBI lineage: Eukaryota > Metazoa > Chordata > Aves > Passeriformes > Dicruridae > Machaerirhynchus > Machaerirhynchus nigripectus. The sequence goes on along the minus strand of VZRQ01002796.1, from coordinate 73,572 downwards.
ATGTAAAGCAGTTATTTATAAAACCTAATTAGAAAGAGGTAACCATATGACATGCCATGCTAAAAATCTGTTTATTTTTGTAAGAAAAGACAACAGTAGTAATATTAAAACCTTATATGTAGGAAAAAATACCCCAAATGTTGCCTAAGACCTGATGCATTCACATGAGAACTCCCATTTTAATACATGGGAATACTTACGAGAGTAAACCCCTTTATATCAGCTTTAAAGTGGCAGAATTTTGGCTAGTATTTACTTCGGGCTCTCTAACCCCTCATATTTTGTTTTTTCTGCTCATTCAGCTCTGTCAGCATTAGCAGCAGTAGGAACCTAACCAGTTGTGCTGTGATATCACTTGTCCATACTTTCTGTCTTCTTCTATGGCAAGAAGAGGAACTGCTGAGCTGTGGCATCCCCAGAGTGGAGGCCACCAGGAAGGCTCCACTGGGGTGCAGCCATTCCTACCTGCCTGCCAGCATCTTGGGCAGTGCCCCTGATATCCTTGGGCACATAAGGCTTTATGTCCTCAGACAGGTTCGGGAGCCAGCTATTCCAGTATGCACAGAGAAGTTGCTCAAGACACTTTCCTCTGATTTCAGCATGAAATATGTTCAAGGAACTCACATCTCTGCCAGTGCTTGGGAGCTGTCATTGTGTGTACACCACACTCATCCCATCTCTGTCAGGGTCTGAAGGCGGGGGGTCTTTCTCTAGCACAAGTGTAGAGACCTCATCTGATAGCCTCATGCTGCCACTGTGGATTTTTGGTTATTGTGTGCCTTGACTAGGACTATTTTCCCACCTACTCAAGGCCTCTCTTGAGAGGAAAGGTATGAAAATGGGGCAGGATGACCTTCCTTCTCACAGAAGCTTCAATGTTTGCATGCCTTGGGCTTCTGTTGCCTGATTGTCTGAGATTGACATTAAGGGCTATAAATTGTATCTTATAGAAGGGTTTTATTTATTAGAAAAAGGTTTTTCACCCAGCGAGTGGTTGGGCACTGCAAGAGGCTCCCCAGAAAAGTGCTCATGCCTGTCTGAGTTCAAGGAGAGTTTGGACAATGCTCTCAGGCACATGGTGTGATTCTTGGGGTGTCCTGTGCAGGGTCAGGAGTTGGACTCTATGATCCCGATGGGTCCCTTCCAACTCAAAATATTCAGTGATTCTATGAAGTGACCACTGAACCAATGCACCCTGCCAGCACCACATTTACAGGTAGAATGAATAACCTAGACAGGAATTTCAGGGATAGGAAACTGTATCTTTCCTTTCTTTTGGTTTTGTGTGCTTTATTTTCTCAGCACTGTCTTTTCAGCTGTCCTTTTTCTCCTGGCTTCTATGACAAGTACTACTGTTTGCATTCTGTGTACCTGTCAGTATCCTTTCCCCCTTCCTGTCTCTTCCAACCTTCACAAAAATACCTGCTCCATCTTAAAGGTGTCTAACCCCAAGGTTCCCGTCCTAAGCACTGAAATTGTTTCTGTTCTTTCTTGTCCTCCCTCCACTGTAGGATTTTGCTGCCTCTTCCCCCATGAGATCATTTGATTGAACAAAACTATTTTCTTTGATCACTAAGTGTTGAGTAGAAATGTATGATATAAATTGCAGTGACATTTAAATTAGTGTCCAAATACATTTATGAGAAACCAAAACAGGAAGCAGATTCTTCACTTTCTCATATCAGAAGATCACATCCAATTATTAGAGGCAAAAAAATAGCTGAAGAAGTATTTCCCAGAGCTTTCACCAGCATAACATCAGTGAAAAATCATAAAAGATCGGCAATCCAGAGAGGAAAACTCTGGGCAAGAGAAAGTAAATTCACTTGTGGTGACAAAAGCCACTCTATTTTCCTGGGCAAGGAGATATAGGAAGTGTTCTGCATTTGAGAATGGGGTGAGACCATACCAGCACTGGAGGATCCACGGGGAAACCAGCTCGTTACAACACTCAGTCTGTCATGTCCCAGGTCCATTCCTCTACAACAGGGAAGCAATCAGGGAGAATGTGCTGATGGAGGGAAAAATGTTCCAAGGAAACACAGAGCAAGAGAAAAAACAAAACTGAAGCCTTTTCCACTGTTGACCTAAAGACGACTAATTGAGGGACAGTCTACCTACCCTAGATTAGATGGGGGTACGTCTCTCTCACTTCTCACCCTCTTATCAATCATCAAAGCAGACATGGAAGCTTCTACTCTCTTTGCAGTATGTTTTAGCCCAGAGGTATGAATCACAGCGTGATTGTAGAACAATTACTGCCATAGTAGGGAAAGCTCCTTTCACAGACAACAGAGACCAGACCCTCCAAAGGCCAGTTGTGTTTTAGGCTTCATCACCCCTTGCCCACAGAATGGCTGAGCTGGCTATGAGCAGGTGGCAAATATTCTCCAGCTTTTGCTTCACTGAGATTGAGGGACAATATAATCCCTACTGAGCAGGCAGGTGATGTTTCTGACTCCCTCCCACTGCTCACACAGAGCATGGAGCAGAGACAGTGGCACAAAAAAAATCCAGCCAACACCTGCCATGAAGCTCATTATTCACTTGTTTAATGCCTGTGACTTGTTTGTAGCTGTGTAGGGCATCACATCCACACTTGGAGGCAAACAACACCCTTTCATTTTTTCCTAGCACTGTCTCTTTTAGTACTCTTTCCCCACCTTTTTATCTTTTGAGAACTCTTGCCCCACCTGCTTTGATGGAGAGTGGAGGGAAAGGTGATGAACAGAGTTCACTTACAGTCTTTGGTAGAGATTTGTGATGCTTCCTCTCATTTCTGCCATAACTCTCTGTGAGTAAAATCAATGATACTTTCTCACTTGGCAGAAGAATCTCACACGTGATATATGGAAATTATTGTCTCAGTGTATGTGATCTGAACTCTAACAATTTCATTTCCTTCTCCTTGCTCCTCTGCTTCCAAGCTAACTTCTCCTTAACTGGTTGGCATTGCTCAGTTACAGTCAAAGCAGCTTTTCTCAGAGTGTATTTACCTTTGAAGGTCAGTGCTAACTATTCCACCACCCATTTTCCATTTCAGATCTGCAAAGACCTTATACAGCTTCTTTATATTTTTTTCCAGTCAGTGCAGAAAAAGGAATCACTTCACCCTACAAATCTTATGAGGGTGACATTCTGTCTTTCATACAAAGTCACCGGGAAAAATTTATTTTCCATCTTCACACATGACAGTTATGTTAAAAAAAAGGAATAGTAAGTATAAAATTAGCTAGGATTCAATAACATGAGGCCAGATAGAAATATATGGAAAAGATATAATTAACATCCTTGGGACCATAACGTAACAGCATTGTAGTGACAGAGATTTCTGACTTCAGCAAAGTTATGCTTAAGATTTATTTTAGTTCAACTAAAACTGTATTACAGACTTGAGGAAAATGTGTGGTGGAACTGAGGTCCTCCTCAATGTACTTAGTGCCTTGTGCACACTTTTTTAGGTAGAGTATCCCAGGGATCAATACTGAGGCAAATATTTGCTAACATCTTCATCAATTATCTAGGTGTTTGGAGACAGTGCACCCTCCGCAAGTTTGCAGATGATACAAAACTGGGACAGGTGGTTACCATAACAGTGGGATGTGCTGCCATTCAGAGGGATCTGGACAGGCTGGAGAATTGGACTGAGAGGAATGCCATGAAATTTATGGGACAAGGGGAAATGCAAAGTCTTTCATCTGGTGAGGAATAATCCCAGGCATCAGGACAGGCTGGGGGCTACAGGCTTGGAAGCAGCACTGCAGAAGAGGATCTGGGGGTCCTCAGGAACATTTGGCTGACCATGATCCAGAAAGGTGCCTTTGGGACCAAAGATGGTCACAGCCTCCTGGGCTGCATTGAACACAGCATAGGCAAAAGGCTGAGGGAAGGGATTCTTCTCCACTCAGCACTGGTGGACCAGTGCATTTGTAGTGCTGGGTCCAGCTCTGGGCTTCCCAGGGATACTGGAGTGAGTCCAACAAAGGGCCATGAATGTGATGAGGTTGAGCGACCTGGGACTGCTTAGACTGGAGAAGAAAATTTTGGGGGAAACTTATCAATGTATAGAATGCCTGGTAGAAGAGAATGAAGAAGAGAGTGACAGATTCTGCTCAGTGGTGCCCAGTAACAGGACAAAAGGCAATGGGCACAAACTGATTACACATGAAATTGCATCTGAACACAAGAAAACAATTCTTTTACTGTGAAGTTGATCAAACACAGGCATAGGTTGTCCAAAGAGGTATCTCCACGTTTGGAGCTATTCAAAACCCAACTGGATGCAGTCCTGAGCAAGTTGCTGTAGCTAGCCTTGCTTGAGCAAAGGTTGGACAAGAACATCTCCAGAGGTGCCCTTTCAGTGATTCTGTGACTCTACATCTGAATTTTTCTGAAATTTCATCTTTTTGGTACCTTGTCAAGAAAAAGTAATGGATGTTCCCACACCACCTTACTAATCACAGAATCTCTGCCCCAAATAGGATATAAGGGTCTAACACCAAGAAAGTTTAATTTTTGAAGGCTGCCACCTTGTAAGTAATTATGCACCTTTTTTTGTGTGAAAGGCAACATTCATTCAATCTGGAGTTTACTTTAAGGAGTTTACTTGAAGATATTTACTCTATACTTTCTTAAATAAATCACTACATCAGAGATTCCAGCCTCCCTCTAAACACAATGATGCCTTGAGAATGTCTGAATGCCTTGAGATCTGACTCTGGGACTTCACAAACCACATCTGCACGTTATCTTAAATTACAGGAAGCTAAAATTACTTGCTATATTTTTTGTTTGAATAAAAACCTCGAACTGCACAGAGAGACTATGGTCATCCCCTGTAGTCACTGGCTGATGCATCCCATCATTGAGGAGCATGTCAGATATTCTGTGAGATTTGGTGAAGCTAAGGTTTCATATGGGGTATTCCACATAGGTCTTACTTAGCTGCTACTTCTCAGTCAATCATCTCCAGTCTTTGGACACCTCATGCTCCCAAGTGACAGCCCTGCATCAGGCCTATGTGATTCTATTGTGCCCTCGCCTACATTCTTCAGGAGATGCCCTTCTTTTTGAAGTTGCCTTGGGCTCAGCTGATGGCAGTAGGTCCTACCTATTGTTCAGTCTACAATGTTCCACCTTCACTACCATGACATTGATACCCAAAGCTTTCATGATATTTAACAGAAAAAGGGAAGGAGGGGCTTGGGAGGGGCATGGGTGGTAACAAAGAATTTGAGTATAGAAATGTTCTGCAGAAAATTCCATCATTTCTGTTACCCTGAGTTAACACAAAAATATAAACAAATACAGAAGGCAGCACATGTTATCTGCACTTTTTCCAACAAGCCAAGTGTAAGTGGGGATGTGCTTTTTAACTCTTTCACATTTTTCTGCAGGCATAATGCCCTTCAGATTAAACAGGTGTGAGATTTGAAGTCATTGTTGCTATCAGTGTGTGGAAATATACAAAGCACTCTGATCTGAAATAATTGGAAAGTGTCTACCTGACTGTCAAGGAAATGAGAAAAACATCAACTTTGAAAAATTCTTTTATGATGCCCTGAAAGTAAGATGCATGCGATACTGCTTGTTAAAAGGTATTATGTAAAATCTCTTTTGCATAACCTGCACTAATTCCATGTTGCTTGTTCAGACTTGACCTTCAGTGCTGGTCTACTGTCATCCACAAAGTCTACCGAAATCATTAGAGATAGGTTCATGCTAACAGATTTGAAAGCCCTGCTCATCCAGAAGGTCTAATTGGACAAAATATTATGCAGTTTATCTCCACCTTTAATCCCTCACTTCAATTCCATGGGAGAAAAGCAAATTTTGGAAGACAGAAGGCAGCGGCAGGGCACCCTGGCAGTCTTCCAGCATGGATGTGTGAGGACCGTGGTTGTGCTAGGTGCCCACAAACCCACTTATACTCTTCACATAATTTGTGAATCTTTCCTTGACTTCAGCAACTCAGCTTTGGATAGGGCATTCACTCTCTTAACTACTGTTTAAAACAATTCAGATAATTAAAACTGGTATAGCTGGGAACAAAGATTTAGTACCGCTTGAACTCATGGAAAACAGGATTTCTTCATAAGTCCTCCTTAGCATGACATGGTCACTCCAACACCAGCTCTGATCTAAGTTATTAAATCAGTGATATGTATTTGCTGCCACTTTTCCTGCCTGAAAAGTTTACAGTGACAGAATGACCAGCTAAGACTTTAGATGAGCCTTTAAGAAATTAGTTTAGGATTTACTGCAATATGAGCAAGTTATAAAGCAGCCAGAGGTACTAGTATTTGGATTCAAAATGCATGAAACCACTACTTTTTCTGCTGATCCTACTCACTTTTTTTTGTCTGTCTTTCCCACTTTCACCACAGAGCTCACAGAAAAGTCATTAAAGATTGGCAGCTCTCTCCTTTCTTATGTGGCCAACTTCCTCCATGAAATCAGTTACTTAACTGCCCTCTCTATATAAAGATATGCTGGGGTACAGAGGAAAATGCTTGGGTACCTAGTTTTAATAAGAGCACTAAAAATACACACTGTGATCTGATAACTCTTAGCACACACATCATTAATATGTCATGCAATTCATGCATGTTTCATGCAATTCATGCTTCATGCAATTTTCCTAAATGACTATTTTACTGCTATCATTTTTTTTCTTGACCCCATGTTTAAATTAAATGGCTGCAAATTCATATGTTTAAAGCTGAAGAAAATGCACAGAGAGACCTGGATTTGCCACTGAATCTCAGGAAATAGAGCCTGGTGCCAGAGCAATAGAAATGCAGGGCCCAGGGTTATGAGCAGGTCTCTCTGTGATGTGAGTACTGACAGAAGGACTATACCTCTCAGACAAAGCTATTATATCAAATCCCAATATCTTCACTTTTCAAGGCAAGGGAGATTAAGAGCTGACATTTCAAGACCAAGTCAGAGAACCTACTGATTAAACACTAATCCAAACTGTCCTTTCTCTGCCATAGTCAAGGAGGAGAGCAAGCTATATTAAAAGGAGAGTATAATTTCGTTGATTGATTTGCAGAGCTGTTGCATATTTCTCAAGGTTATGGCATTAAAGTTTGCAGTGAAACATGGAAGTCTAGTTTTGGTGTGTTCCAACATGAAAACAGAAAATACTACATACTCTGTTCTAGTGAGAGCTAGTTAGCTTTGTATGTGTAGATCACTTACATTCTCACAAATTTTATTCTTGAAATATAACAACCAATCACAGATGTGCTCAAAGAAACCTTGAAAAGAGATTTTTAACCACTGTTAGGCTGATTCAACTAGTAATGTCTCTTCTTTTCTTAGGGTTGGATGCAGCCTTCTTTCGATGTAAGAGTATCTTCTGGCAGATGACCTGGTACACCTAATTGATTCATCATAATTCAGCTCTGAAGTTATGGTCAGAACTCAAGTAACAGAAACCCATGGATTAATCAATCTTTACAAATAGTAAAATTTTGAGAACCAGATGCTAAGATGACTCTTTGACTTCACATTCATGCATGTGTCTGTTTTACTGTTTTAAGAGAATAATAGAGATTTGTTGCAAAACAGGTGCTACTTCATGGCAGAGCTGTCGCCTGCACTGCATTTTAGCAAAGTGCTTGGCCAGAATCTTACATTGTTTGGGTACCACGAAGATACCAATTACTGTAAAACTAAGCAGACATGAGAAAAATACCAGCTCAAGATATTTGAAACTGTCCTTTGCAGAATATCTTGTGGAGTATAATTCACTTACAGAATACTCTTTTCTGTGATTTTGTTCAAATCATTGCACTTACATTATATTAAGAAAAGATGATCTTTTCTGATCTTAGCTTAATAGAGAAACCATGGCAATATCTAAATATTTGAAATATTACTTCTGAAGACTATGTCCATTATTTCTTGTTCTTATTGCAGCCCTACTGAAGGAGCGATTGCCCAGACAGCAGGGCTTTGGTTGAGCTCCCTCCTTATCGTTAGAGTGTGTACATCCAAATCACCAACCTTTCTGTCAGGAGCATCAAGCACGGGCCTTTGAGAATGGCAAGGAAGGAGTGTAAAAGTACACACAAACACCCCACTCACCCTTTCTTGTTCCTGTTTGTTTCGGCTCCTTGTTTTCACCTTATATCAACAAATTCAGAATTCATCACTCCAGCGAGTAAGAAACACAGGCACATAAATAACACATACCACTTTTTATGGCACATCAGTTGCATGCCTCTGTGTTCATTTTTACTGCAAACAGTTAATGGATAAATTACTGAAAGAATTTTCAGACTAAGAATTGAAGCCACATTTAAATTCCTTGCAGGCAAAAGCCCTGATCACTTGGCTTCACAGCTTTCCTCTTGTTGATATTTTCTTGCTGGTGAGTGTGAAGCAACCACACTGAATGGCTCACAACTGGGTCTGCCTGGGGTAGTGCAGCAGTGAAATGACTTCTTGTTAGTTTTTCTTCCTTTTTGAAGCTGAATTTTATTTCCCTACTCTGAAGACACAAGGACACATTGAACCTGTTCCTGTACACTGAACATGTGCTCCAATCAGCATATACAACAGCTTTGCCCTAAAACTGTGTAGAAGTGTGATGTGTATCAAAGACGTATGTACAGGGCTGCTGGGCATCAGAGAAGGACCCCCAGACTCATTTGGACCAAGAGCAGGAGACAAGGAGAGATAACTGAGGGCACCTCAACTGGTATCAGGTCCCTTTGTGTGGAGAAGCAACTCAAGACCCTAGATCCCACATGGACATCTATATAGAGACACCTAAATTTAGGAAATTAATAGAATATTTTTAAATGGAATCTCATTGTTCCAGTAAAATGGTTTTGTCTTCAGTGCAATTTTTTTAATGCTTTCATAAGAGCAGGAAATAAATTTTATAAAAATAATATTTTGTCAAAATTTGCCACCTCCCCAAGATACTACAGAGCCCATTCTCTATTACCAAATTTTTCTACCCTTCTCGGTGGAAAAAGGAAACTGAAACCAATACTACCACAATTAGATCCTCCTGCTTCTTGCCAAATGTGATTGATAAAGACTATACTGGTGTCAAGTCCCTGAGGGCTAAATAGCTCTGCTGGCAAAAACCTCTTAAGCTGCTGCTGCCTTAGCCTCTCATTCCCACCTGTGCTTGATGTAATTTATACAGGCCCAACTAATGATTGCACTGACCTGAGGAGGGTCACAAAGTGCTGCAGAAATTAGAAACTGGATGGATCATGTCTCAAACAGGTTTTACTGAAGACTGTTTTCTTGCAGACCTCTGCCCTAGGAACTTGGGTTTCTTACTGAGCTGCAAATGAAATTACCCATTTCCTTGAACTCTTCTCAGATCTCAGCTGGTTTGGGAAGGGTGACACCTGTTACTCTGCTTCTACACCAGCATGGGGTTTCACCCCCGAGATCTCCCATTTGAGCAGTAACCAAATATAATCTCTGTTTCAACTGTGTGATGCTATGAGATCAGTGTCTGACAGGGTCTCTGGCTTGAGAAAAAAGGCTGGATGTGATGAGGACTTTCTTCTTACTCACATCTGTCGCTTTTATCTCAATCTGCGAGTGAATGTCTCGTTTTCGCCAACTGCAAATTTCAAGATTTTGGCTTTTGCTTTGCAAGAAACTCCACTGAAGCCACAGATAAGGTGCAACATAGACATGCTGATTATCAGCTCTTGCCCCAGAGAACAGAAGAGATGGCTACAGCACAGAAAATGTAACACTTTTTGGCCTCTTTACATTTCAAAAAGTGGGAACTTTTCCTATCAATGAAGCGCTTTCTGCAAAGGCATTCTGGTTTTGAAGAGAACAAAGCCCTACCCCTGTGCTATCCAGTGCATGAGATGAACCAAAGATACACAGGCATTCTGCAGTTCACAGTGGGTTGTGCTGCTTCGTCCCATACAGAGGAGGCCTTAAATTGTTTTCTTAAAGAGCCTTCCAGCATGAGGCAAGGCAGAGATAAGAGATACATAAAATGAATACCTAGTATGTCCTTAAGTGAAAAAACCCCAACCAAAAAACCAAACAAAAAACCCCAAAACCCAACAGCCAGGCATATGCTTTGCCTACTAAGAGCATCTCTGAAAGAGCTGCTTGCTTAGGGCTCAGCTAAGGCCCCTTTGCAATAGCTATACTATTCCTGGGTGCTGATTAAAGAGAGCTGGAATTTGTAACGCTACTAAATTTTTAATATTTAGAGGTTAACAGACAGCATATAAAAGAACTTTAGAAACAGGAAGACTCATTCGTGTCTCCTTCAGTCTGTTAACCTTGTCTGCTGCTCAGCCCCACGCTGTATATAGGTGGTCTGAGAGACAATTTCAGTAGTTTAACTGAGCAAAGGCTATGAGTGAAAAGATGGAGAATACACAGATCTGCAGTGATGTCTGGGTTTTGCCACTTTGGTTGGCCACACAGAATCCAAGAAGGGCCATGTCTGAATGGTATTTTTAGGAGGAATAGCACTTCCCACGTGAACACTAAAAGGAGCCACTTCTGTCTTCTCCCTTTCCCTACACGTAAAGCCTTTTTTAAATCCATCCATTTGATTAAACAGAAGGAGAATGGAAACTCATCAAATATACCTGTAATACATGAGGGTGCAGCTCTCCTGACTTATGAGAAATTGCATCTTGTTCCACTAAAGGTAGATTTGGCTTCAGGTTTGCCCAGAATACGTTTTCCTTCCTAATTTTTTCCATCTATTCAGAGTAGTGGGTTAAATGGTACAGGAGAACCATCAAAAGATTCCCAAAAGTGCAGAGAACGTGGTAGCAAGTGTGCCAAAGCTGTTCTGTTTTCTCTTGTCCCCCAAATGTGGTAGTTGCCATCTACTCTCCCAGAATGATTATGGAGTGGTCATAGCTGCAAACAGCTGAAGTAGACCATATAGACAGGTCAGAAAAGACATCTGAACATTAAGACTGATCATCTTGAGCAGTAATGTCCAATTTTATAGCTTTCTATACCTTTGTCTGGAAAATATTTCTGAAGGGAGAGCCCTCCATCTCCAGAAGTTACATTTCCTGCTGCAGGAATTATCCACTTTGGATGGCCATTGTTTTCTGATAAAACACTTACAACTTTCTCTCCTCCAAAAAAATGATGTATTTCAACCCAGCAATGATCTGTATTGAATTCCTTATCTTTTTGAAGCTGCATTTTTCAGGGAATGAGGAAAGGGCAAGAGGAGAAAAAATGACATACTGCCAATTTTCTCTTGAGCCGTATCTGTAATGTACTCCGTAGTACCCCATTACTTCAGGCAGCCACTCACAATTGAGGAATTGCAGCATGTCACCTTTAATTGGCATACCATAAAATAGTTTTTAAAGCATTGAACATTAAGGGATTTAAATCTCTTTAATGCTTCTGGATGGCAATCTCTCAAGGTTCACACTGAGGCCAGACCCTCATAATAAATAGAGAAAAGGCAAAAAAGCAGTAACACAAATTAATGACATGTATTGCAGAAAAAGTTTGAAACAGTTGAAATACGATGTCTGTGAGTTCTGAGTTTCCAAATAAGCCACAGCAGTAAGTGGGAGGAAGGAGAAGAAATTTCTATTCCTTCACCATGCTGAGTTAAAGTCATTTATTACTCTCCAAGGAAAAGATTCCACATATTTCAGTGCAGGCAGATCCAGATGTGTGAAATCAAACCTACACAAAGGACGGACCCAATCCAGCCATCAGATTTGCACAGACTGAGGTACAGCAATATGAAAACCATGGAATTGCAGTAACAGAAAGTTACTCCCAAGGAAATCAGAGTATTACCATCAGAGATGGTAGTATTTCGGATATTTCAGACACTCAGGCACACAATGCAATGTGAGCTAGCTGGGGGATGCAGTAGCTGTCTTTTCTTAAATATCCATAATAATTGGGTAATTTCCAGAAGTCTGTGGGCATCTAAGAAATGCACATAGAGATAAGTATTGGAAAAAGTGGTCGTTTTAACTAATTCTAGCATTTCCTAGAAAATTCTTTGTAAGGTAAAAACAAGACCCAAGACGTTTATATAACTGAGTTTTCTCAATATGCAAGTATTTGAAAAATTATGTAGACACTGTGTGTCATCAATGAACAGTTTCAAAAAATGAAAAACTCTGTCAAAAATTGCCATCCATAAACTTAGGAACACATATTTGGACTTCAGTGCACCAGGTCTGGCAGGAGGAAGCTCCTTTTGATAGTACATTTTTTCCTGTTACCACACAGTCAGGCAAACAGTCTTTTCAGAATATTTTTTTAATATCCAAAATAAAAGGAATATTGCATAAATCTGTTTTTGTTTTATTAAATCCTAGCACAGGTGATAATGGTGGGTTTTATTTTTATTGAGATTTACTTTAAGAGTGTTTTGGTAGGTTTTAATGTCTGACCTAAGCTTATTTTCATGCGTTTGCAGCCATTATTGTTACGCAAAGTAACAATATGTGTCATTGCATGAACTTGAGTGCATGTATTCGTAAGTACCCTTGTAAATTTGCACAGCACATAAGCACCAAAAATTTTCCATAATAAATGCTAGTCCTTGGAGTAGCAAATTCATTCTTGATTATATAAAACATTTTTCCTCAGTATTATTCCAATCACTTAACAGCCTGTTTCTGCTTACGTTAAAAGGATAAACAAGTATGTCACTTGTAATTACTATAATCTTTCTGTCCAAGATCTCAGTCACAGCTGATTGAAGTTTTGGAAACTTCAAATTCAAGAAGAAAATGTCTCCAATTTCATATTACTTACACACAACCTGTAACTGCCAAGTTGCTCTCAACATCCTATAGCCAAAAGAAACTTCCAGTGTTCCCTTTTCACAGACCCTTCTTCCCCAGTTCTAAAAGGCATTGTCTATAGAATCATGATGACTTCTGTATTTAAGGAAGTCCATCTGTTAGGTATTAAATTATTTAAGTGGCCCCTTTTCTCAATCCAAGTTTGTATTTAGCAGGTTCCCAGGAGCAGCACCTGGTGTTTATCCAGACCAAGCCTACAGCTGAGAGTGATAAAAGTCAAGGACTCTGACTAATGGTCTGTAGTGACCAGATCAAGGTTCAATCAACCCTTCATACACTGAATCAATACTTTAAAGTTAGGCTCCAACTACAGCAAAGCCAAACTGGGGACTTCTGTCCTGTCCTTCACAACAGAATGAATGATAGCATAAATGGTTTAGATACATGCTTTAATGGAAAAAAACAAGTTTCCTTCAGCAATCTGAGCATGTACTCAATTTACAGCTGAAAATTATTATTTCTTAATCAAAATTAACAGAAACAAAAGAAGACCTTTGAAGGCAACTTGTATGGAAAACAGCCAGATACAAAATTGAAGGACCTTGATCTTTTAAAAGAAAGATGGAGGGACTGGAAACACTTTAAAACCAGCCTTGTGAAAGTTTTGAAACTTCCTTTAACAACAAAAGTTCATAACCGCCTGCCCAGATAGAATCAGTGTAGCAAGAAACTCATGAGCCAAGTATGAAGAGGAGGTTGCACTGTCTGGACACCTGCATTAGTAAAAAATGGGAACTATATATAAAAAAATGTAATTTGATAATTACAGAGAGAAAAGCAGGAGGAAATGGCTGATTGCAGGGTTAAAGCATAGAGAGGATTGAATAGAGCTGAGATTCTGCCAAGCACTAAAATTAGAAACTAGTCGGTGACTTTGGGGAGATGAGATTTATTAGCTCAAGATTGGGATGGCTGAAAGTAAAGAGAAAAGAATCATCCTACCTGAAACAAAAAATTTGGTGCTCTCTCTAATGTTTCCCTGTATGGTCATTGTCGAGCTGTCTTTAAGCAACCCTAAAACCATTCTTCCTTTCTGTTTAGCCTTTTAAGAGAACAAAAACACACACCTCAGCATAAGGTTTCAAGGAAAAACTTATTGCCAAGGTAAAATAAAGGATCTGAAGACAAGTACAGGAAAAAATACCTACCAGATGAGAAGCCACAAACAAGGTGTAAGGGTAGGTGATGCCCAGTGCTTTGAGTATGCTTCAGAGTGGGAAATATCTTTATTTTTGTTCAGCATCTGCCATGATGATGGTCTCCACAGTAAAAATACTACCATGTATATTAATGATATCTGATCTTTCACTGGGAGAAAATCTATTTACTCATTGAATTAGTTAGCTGCTATTGTAGCATTTCAAAAGTCCCAAAGCTATTCACTTACAAACTCTAAGGGTGCACATCTGTAATTGGGAGAGACTGAGATACAAAAGCATCTTAAATGGAACCTGCCTTCCAGGATGTCAGACTGAAAATAGTTCATGCCTCAAACACTGATATAAAGTTTTGCTCATTATGAAGAAGCTACAACCAAGAAGCCTCCCTGAAGCTTGGGACTTTGAACTGAAATTCAAACTGCTGATTAGATAAAGGGAAAGCTATTGTTCAGTCGTCCTGAGCTGAGTTTGGGGTGGTGGGAGAGCACAGCTCACAGAAGCCAGGTTTACACAGACTCCCCCCAGCCGAGGGGGGAGGAGGAGGTTTTGGGTGCACGGCGTAACTTCTGGTGAGAGGCAATAAACATCCACCCTCCGATTACACAAACTGGCCCAGCTGTGGCACCCCCGACCCCACAGGGCACATCCACGGGACATTCAAGTGAGAGACAGCTGAGGGGGTGCCTTAGTGCATCACAGGCTCCCCTGAAGTGCCCCCCTGAGTCGTTCCTGAAGCCTTGCACCACAGGACTGCACGTGATGCAACAAACCCAGAGCCTGTTGTAAGAGACAATGGCAAACTCCCCCTGCCCACGGAGGTGCCTGGGTTTTCCGACCTGGCCTGAGCTTATATTAACCCATCAGATTCTATGCTTTCCAGGGGGACCTTCACCACCAAGAAGATCAGAGGATCTTGTTGATCCTGTAGAGGATCAATGGAACATCGTTGGGATCCACTGAGTGGTGATATCTCCTTTATTCTGTCCCTGTCACTTTCTTTCTGTCCCCCCCACCTATCTTCTACTTCTTTATTTCTTTCTCTCTCTCTCTTATATTTACCATCAAATAAAGCCCTTAGTATTGGCTGGCATATGGTCTCGTTTGCACCTTAATTCAGGCAGAAGTATTTCTAAGAACCTCAATAATCGCATCCTAACACAGGAAGAGATGTCAGTTTGACTCAAAAGTCACCCTGGGACTCTCATAAAAACGGGTGCTCACATCTCAGTGCAAAATTTTCTAGCACTAAGTCTGACATAAAAGTTATCTTACCTTTCCTATGCTGGGCTAAAATAACCAGCCTGGATCACTGCTATGCATCTGTCCCAGCTGTCAGTTTGATATTGCAATGGTTTAAGCTTCTTTTGATGCCTTAGGTTTTAACTTTTATATTTTTTTCAAATCCTGTACTGCTTGCATGAGCTCCGCAGATGTTCTGAAGACATTACAGTGGTCCCGACCGAAGACCATTGCACAATGAGGAGACAGCAATCCCCATAGTTAGCCTGAGCACTCCAGGCCCATGCTGTGCTGTGCAGTGCTGTTCTGCAAGCCCAGCCTAGCCTTCAGGCAGTGTTGTGCACACAAAGGTCTCAGATGCAGGATGAACTCAGCCAGTTTGCTGCAACAGAGCAGCCTGCAGGCAGCTTCCACTTGGTACCAGGGATTAGGCCACCAGCCTAACCCCATCTTCATCTAAAAGTATAGCAAGAAATTCCTAAGTTTGACAGTAGAAATTATGAATACAGCCATTTTCTTTTAAGAAAATTCTATAATAGTTCAAATGATTAAAATGACTCAACCTCTTCCATGGGCAAGGTCTGCACTGTGTGAATCAGAAACCTCTTCACCTGCACGAACTGTGGTATCTGGCATCTAAAGGGATGTAAGATTATCAATACTACTTTATCCTCCAGTCATAGTGCTAATAAAGAGCATTTTAAATGATGACTTATGGAGTCTGAGTGCCTTTCTTACAAGGATCATAATAGACCATCACCTCCAGGACAGGAAATCTCTTTGATTTTCAAAATGAATAACATAAACACATCCTTTTTAAAAGACACAGAACAGTTAAGCTCTGCCCTTGCAAACTGCAATCTATATTTAAGAACAGCAATGCATGGGAGCCTTCACATGGGTTAATAAAACAGGGTTCCTCTTCTCTAGAATAAGCCCTCTAAAACTTAGTCATATCATCTTAAGCCAAAGCTTAGATTCCCTATATATCGAGCAAAGAGGTGATTCTGTAGAGCAATCCATCCCCTTTTAAGATAGGTATCTGGAAAATGCAAAATTAAGCTTCGTCTGAAGATGCACTCAGTGTGTCCATAGCAGCCAAACCTGATCTCCAGCCAACTTAAAATTCTTATCTAGCTGTTATGGGTTCAAAGTTAAGTGAGGTGATTTATACTGCCAGTTGGTACTGACACAGAAATCAGACCATGCTGGAAGCAAAACGTTTGCAACATACTAAAGACAGGATAACTATAGCTAAGCCATCTGGTTTTTAAAATAATAAAAAAAAATTATGAGAAATACATTTTTCCATCTGGTACTGCTGCATTCATTCACTTTGTTATACCCTCAGTTTGCTCCACACAGTTTTGCAGGTGTTTCTTCAGGTTGCAATGAATGATCCATCTGCTGAACAGACCAGAGAGATGTATTGCCCTGTCCGTGACTGGTACAACCCACCTCTTGTTTATGCCCACTTGCACCCTCCAAATGCTTGCAGGCATTTGTTGTGACCTCAAGAACTGATTAGGAATAGGTGATTGATCTGTCAAGACACCAGAGTTTTCTGTAAGGAGCAGGCTTGCTTGAGATAAGGCTGCTGTAAAGTTATTGCAGGCAGAGTTGAAGATTAAGGATTAGAAAAGTACAAAAGAATTGTGGTGCAACAGGAACTTATTTGCATATAGGGCATTTGCTACCATGCCGTGCTGGTAACATGGGTCTCAAGTTTGTGCCCCAGCTCAAATTTTTTCAAGCTTTTGCAAGGTTCTAAGTACACACTTTTCTGGAGATTGGAGTGGTGATGCACCATTGGGGAAGCATGGGCCTTGGGATGCAGGGAGGAAAGGAAAGTTCCTGAGCACAGATCTTTGGAGGCTTTATGGCCACAGAGTCACTTGGCTTGAGGAACCTAACGATGAATTCAAGCAAAGCTACCTGAAGGTATGTGTGTGTGCATGGGTAGTATGCACATCTCTATACACACACATAAGCATACAATGGGGCTGGAAAACAAGAAAGGCATTTTTAACCATTTCTGTAATATAGTATGTATGCTTAAAATGCTTTTGTTCCATGATTTAGTGACTGAGTTACGTATTAACCGTTTTCTACTATTTGACCAACTCCAAATATAAAGCTATGCACACAAAAAGATAAAACCAGATTGTTTCAGTCTCCTTCTTAAATAAATTATCAAATCTAAGAACTCAAGAGGAAATAGTTGGATTAAGACTCTGTGTTCCCCTAACTCTAAATACTTCTCTAACTTACCATCTTAGATCAGAATTCCTTAGTGATGATTGAATGACATCCATCCTTGCTTCTTTTTTTCTCCTGTACTTCCTTCTTGCTTTCAAGAAAATAAATGATAAAAATGTGATAATAAATGGTCAATTCTTTGCCTGGAAGAATTCTCTGCCTACCTCTGTTTTGGCTGTTTTACTGCAGGGCTTATCTTTGGTCCAAAATGCTGGAATTCACTAGGCTTTTTCTTTTTACCCCAGATACTTCCCCCTTACAGTATACTGGAAAATCCCAGCTCCATCTGCTCCGCAATGCAAAAAACAGCTTCAGCAATATATGTAAGCATGCCAGTCACATTGCCTGGCCACTTTCCAGGCTGTCGGGTATTGTCCAACTTGAACTTGGGTCTACTGCATCCCTAACAGGCTGAAGGTGAGCTGAGCTCAGAATACCTGCTGGTAACCCAGACTGTCACCTCTTCCACCAGACCAGGACTTTTCTACTCATCACATGTGAACAAGAATCTGGTGAGACAGTCTCTTCTCTAAAGAATGTTTCAGAACCCAGTTTAAAACTGCCTCTCCATGAATGCTCCCAAGTACAATTGTGTACAGAGGAAGAGTGACCTTGAGAAAAGCTCAGTTAAGGATTAATCAAGGATTAGTTGATGATATAGGTATGATAAGAATTTCCTTGCACCTCTACCTCCCTTTAGGTTTCTGCAGTCTAGAAGTGGATGCAATCTTAAACCTGAGATATAGAATAAAAGAAAGAAAGTTTCACTATGGGGATAAAAACAATGGGCTCAACAGATTTGTATTAAAAATCTTCTGATTGTAACACTACATTTACCACTGGCTAATTCTCTGGAACCTAAGCACACCCAGCAAACTAGCACTTGAACCCACCTTTGTGCTCCCAGGACAACCCTCACTGACAGCCAGAATCAGAAAGAAGGGGTTAATGCCCCAGAAGGAAAAAGAGAAATATGGTGAAAGTACTGGATTTTAGCTAGGAGATTAGAAAAAAATAATGTAAGTCAGGACAAAGAACTGTAAAAAAGTATAGTTAGACTTACGACCTTCCCTGAAATACTGACAGTCAAGTAAAAAAAGTAATCACAGAGATTCGCAGACCAGAAAATCCCAGGATCATGCTCACTCAAGGAGGCAGGTTTTTAATTGATCACCTACGTTCATAACACAGTTGAATGTATTGCAGAAAAAAAATAAATTTGTACCCAGCTCCTCCAGTAACAGCCAAGGAGCACAAGAGGTGGTGAATGTCCCTAACTCAGCCTTTCAGGAGCTGTGTCAGTGGCTGTCCTGGGTCCCTGATCGCCCACTCCAGCCACTGAGGACCTCAAGGTTGCCATAGTGCCCCTCTCCTGGCTCTATGACTGTACCCAAGCTACCTTGTGCCATGCTCAAAAGGCTCTGTCATGTACTCAGCTCACCAGCACAACCCAGGGTCAGCCCCCAAGGCACCCTGCTTGAAGTGCTACAGCCAGGGGGGACAGAAACCTGTCCTTGTGCTGGCCCTCTTGCACCCCCCAGCCCTGGTTTGGACTGGGGCAACTCAAATACATCCATGACAGAAATTGCAGCATTACAAAGTTAGAACTCACAATACCATCTACAATGTCATTTGCAACTGCATTTTTTTTTAGTGTTTGGACACACTTTATACTCACATTTGAGAAAAAATTCACATTAAAGGTCAAAATTTTCTCAAACAGAAAGAGCTTATCCCTTCCTGTAGCAGTCCCAAAAGACACACAACTCATTTTGCTATTTTGTCTGCACCATGCCATTTTGTCAGTTCAACAGACTCTTGAACTGTTTGCAGCCTGTAAAACCTATTTTGTTGCTATGGTGACCAGCTCTTCGAAATACCACTACTGGATCAAACAAAACAAAACAAAACAAAACAAAATAAAACAAAACAAAAAATCCCCAAACACATCTGAGGTCTGATGATTCTATTATGATTTTGCCCAACTTCACAAGAAAATTGTTCTACATTTAGGACCTTGAGAGATAATTGGTAGCTCAAGTCAAGAGCAAATTGCCAGAAAGATATTTCTTCTGCACCCTGCAGCTTGAAACTGGTATGTTAATCACTCTAACAAAATGATTAGAACACAACTCCCTGAAAAACATTGACACTTCAGAAACACATGATGCTCAAAATTTGTATTTTTGGCAGATTTATTTTTAATTTGATTGTCAATTGACGATTGACAATTCAGTGATTGTCACTGCCCAGATCAGCACTGGTGAGACAACAACTCAAATCCCCTGTTCAGTTTTGGGCCCCTCAGATCAGGAAGGGCACTGAAGTTGCTGGAGTGAGTCCAGAGAATGGCAATGGACCTGGTGAAGGCTCTGGAGTACAAATCTGATGTGGAGCGGCTGAGGGAGCCAGGGTTGTTTAGCCTGTGTAGAACAGAAGGGCCAGGGGAGACCTTATCGCTCTCTACAACTCCCTGAAAGGAGGTTGTAGCCAGGTGGAGGTTGGTTTCAGGTAACAAGTGACACAACAAAACTACCTCAAGTTTTACCAGGAGAAGTTCAGATTAGATATTAGGAAAAATGTCTTCACTGAAATGGTTATCAAGCATCAGAATAGGCTGTCCAGGGCAGTGGTTGAGTCACCATTCCTGGAAGTATTTAGAAGAAGGGTAGAGGTGGCACTGAGGACATGGTTTAGTGGTGGAGTTGGCAGCCAGTGCTAGGCTAGCAGTTAGAATCTATTATCTAAGAGATCTTTTTCAGTCTCAAGGATTCTATGGTTCTGATTTCAAACCATCAGCTTGGAAGTCTGCTTCGCTCAACAGCTATTTTCAACACACATTGGAAATCAAAAGGTGGCAATGAAGATGAATGTGTTATTTTTCTACAGATGAGACATCAAAGAGAAGCTGTTCTTACATGGTGAATAATAAAGCCTCACAGAAGAGTAAGATAGGAAAATGCATATCTTCCTCCAGTACTTTCATGCATTGGTGAATATGGACATAAACTTGTTAGCCTTGATTGTAACTTTTAAAGAAAACACAGGTGCCTAGATGAGAAGATTTTCATAGAGTATCAAGTAAATGAAAGGAGGAAGAATCAATAGAGAGAGATAAAGCCATGGTTTACCCAATATGATCACTACAAGCTCATAGGCTATTTTATCCCCTCACAATTACTTGTTTGTATGCAAATGTTTTCACATTATTGATTTTGCAATGAAAAGCTAGATGGAAATTTAGTTGGATCTACACACTTCTTTTACAAGCCTTTACTATTTATTAGTACACTGCTTTCAAATTTAGTGTTCAAATTAAGCTGGGAATAGAGTATTTATCACTTTATTAACATTGTAATTCTAAAGGAACAGTCAGATCCTTGTTGCATCACATTGACTCCATATCCCTATGATATATCTCCATTTTGTATCTAGAGAACTTCTCATTCTTCAGCAGACTGGCAAAACTGAAAGAAAGCAAATTACTGGCAGTGGTTTAGTTTCCAAACTGTATTCAAAACCTAGCATGCATGTCATCTGATACTGTTGGTCAATATTTACATAAAATGTTTTCATTCAACATCACCAAAATATATTGGTTTTGTAAGTATCAAAGACATTGCCTCAACTAGATGGAACAATAGACTCAAATGCAGATCTTTTAATGCCAATAAATATTCTTTATGTAAGTATTCTCACAGGTAATGCACTGTTCATTTCAATATTGATTTATTTCCATCTAGTTCAACTCTACGGTTATTTGTTATTTGAACTGTCATACTGCTGCAGCATTCCAGTCATCAGCCATAACCCCACTGACTAAAGACTGAACAAACAGGACATGGATCTGCCAAGTGGCCCTGAGAGAATGAGTTTGCCTTTAGTCACAGATAAGTAAACTGTATCACTGAACACTTAGAAGGGAGAACCAAAGGGAAAAAACAGGATTTGGTACAAGAGAAAATCTGTTTGTCTGTCATCTTAGGGACCACAGCTGAGTTTGTTTTCTGATGAAATTATTCAAAGACAGTGCATGCTGATAGGGTCATAAAACAGCTACTGGAAACACAGAGAAGTTTAAAGGAATTGTCTCCAAAATACATGATTAGACTGTAGGAAAGAAGTCCAGAGAGGACAGAGTCCCTGGGGAGGGCAAGAATTAAGGTAGAAAAGCCTGGTTAAACATGCTGCATGAGCCTGACAGCTTGAAAAAGATAAGCTGACTATGGATCTGAGATGCAGCTTCTGTCATCAAAGGCCTTGGTGAAAGAAGTTTTAGAGATATGTCAGGGATAGAAGAGAGACCGGATATGGGATGAAGAAAGGAGTTTAGAGTAACAACAAGCTTGGGAAAGGAGGAAGAAGGTCTGGAAAGGGGCTAGAATGGTAGGTGAGGGTTGTGGGTGGGTTTCTTAAGTGTGGAAAATGGGGAAATACTCTCAGCTAACACTTAGAGTACAAGAAAGGCATCTGAAGACACTGGGAGATAACAGAAGCAAAATGGAGAAAATCAAATGAGAGGTTTATATTTCTGAACAGAAAGGAGTAGTAGAAAGATAGTAGAAAGAAATCAAAGTCCAGAGAGTACCTGTATAGTGTCTAAGTCATATCTTTGAAGAAATTAATGAAAATTTAATTGTAGAGAAGGAAGTGGAGGCGAGAGAAGTTATATGGAGACAAAACAGTATTATTAGTCCTGAGGGAATAAGGTTTAGGTTTTTTTAATCATCCAACAAGGGCTATTTTCAGAAGAAATATATTTTATCTGGTGGGGTAGAGTTTAGGACCCCATGAAATGTCTCTAATTTGTACTCCCATCAATGAACACAGCAACACCAGAGCAGGAACTTATGTCCATGTGGGACAACCAGGGGCACTTTCCCTGGCACAGATCCTTTTCCAAATGAATTTGACACATCTACAACCTGACTATGTGTAGAGATGAGTTTATTTGAGAAAACGGAGCAGTATTTCAGTGCCTAGGGCTAGGAAATGTTGTAGTAAACCTTCTATACTTGGTACTGCTTTGCTCCCAGAAGATTCTTCAACTATTTTGAGAAATAATTTATGTCCTCTGTAGTGTGAAATCCTATGATATGGTCTTTGTGTTTGCAGAAGACTGTCACAACAGTCTCTAAGCTAGTGGTACTCCATGATTGCACACATATATTTTGCCTGACAGGAATGCCAATTACATGTTTTCTTTCAACACCAGAGGCATCTAAAACTTTTTGGATGTCTGTACTAAAGAAAATATAATTCAGTCATATCTATTGCTGCTTAAAAGCAGCAGGTGAACTACAGGCATCTTCTGTCTGCTTGATTTCTTGAAGCTCAAACAGACATTAATATCACTGAAAAAAAAAAAAAACAAACCCACCAAAAACCCCTCAAGATTTGTTCAGAACTTTATGGATCAGACTTTACCAGGAATACCTTCCAGAGTTCAAACCCTACCTTGGGGCTAGAAAGAAGTGTCCTTTTTCCTCTTACCCCTATCAAGCACACTCAAAAATATCCCTTTTTTTTCCATTGCATCTGTCAAAGATTCTGTGATGCTTTTTAAAGGAAAGCATTCATTGCATTTACAATTCTAACAAACTCTACAAATATGTGACTCAATCATCAAGCTAATTATCATTTGCAGTTCTCTATGATTCCTGAAGAATGTATAGCTGCCTAAGGTACCAAAAAGAGCTCATCATTTTTGTTTAAAGATACAATTACCCCCTTTGTTTATATATATTTTTGTTTAATATAATTTCTTTCATTATGTTTAAGATATAATTGCCCATATTAGAGAGATAATTGTCTCATCTGTGTAGACAAAAATTTTTTCTGCTCTTTCATTTCAGTCCTGTTTAATATCTTCATCAATGATCTGGATGAGGACTTTGAGTGTACACTCAGCAAGCTCCCAGACTACGAGTTGGGTGCCAGCGTTGATCTGCTGGAGGGTAGGAAGGATCTGCAGAGGGATCTGGACAGTCTGGACCAACAGGCTGAGGCCAACTGTACGAGGTTCAATAAGGTGAAGTGCCAGGTCCTATACTTGGGTCAAAACAGCCCCATGCAGTGCTACAGTCTGGGAGAAGAGTGGCTGGAGAGTGGCCCAGCAGAAAAGGACCTGGGGTGCTGGCTGACAGACAATGAGCATGAGTCAGCTGTGCCCAGGTGGCCAGGAAGGCAAATGGCATCCTGGACTCTATCAGGAATGGTGTGACCAGCAGGACCAGGGCAGTGATTGTCCTGCTGTGCTTGGCATTGGTGAGGCTACACCTCGAATCCTGTGTTCAGTTCTGGGTCCCCCATTTCAAGAAAGACATTGAGGTGCTGGAGCCTGTCCAGAGAAGGTCAACAGAGATGGTAGAGGGTCTGGAGACTAAAAAATATGAGGAGCAGCTGGGGGAACTGGGGTTGTTCAGCCTGGAGAAAAAGAGTATCAGGGGAAACCTTATCACTCTCTACAACTCCCTGAAAAGAGATTGCAGCCAGGTGGGGGTCGGCCTCTTCTCCCAGGCAACCAGTGACAGGACGAGAGGAAGGAAATGGCCTCAAGCTATACCAGGGCAGATTCATGTTGGACATCAGAAAGAGTTTCTGCACTCAAAGGGTTGCCAAGCATTGGAATGGGTTGCTCAGGGACATGGTGGGGTCACCATCCCTAGTGGTGATCAAGAAAAAACTGGACATAGCATTTAGTGCTATGGTTTTGTTGACATGATGGTGTTCAGTCAAAGGTTGGACTTGATGATCTTGAAGGCCGTTTCCAACCTTAATGACTCTATGCTGCTATGATTCTATGATTTCAGACACCAGCAATAATATGTCAAGTTCAGATGGTGAGTTAGTGTGAACTGAAATCACATCAATCACACACGATGTACAATAAGGACAGGAGAGATGGGATTTGACTGACCCAGTCACCATCAGTGTGTTTCATAATCAGCTCAGAGAAAGAGCCACTTAGGTGTGATTCACGTCATCCCAAAGGAGCAGTCTAAAATAAGCCAGATGAGTCATGTCCCAGAAATGCTTATTTCTCAACCAAAGACTTTGATGGGAGCTATGGAGGGCTACCTTAGATTTAGCTAACTGCATTTCTGAGATCTAAAGTGAGGTAGATCTAAAGTAAGAATCTCATCATACCTGTCTCTGCTGCTGTCTACTCACTCTGAAGAGAAAGGTATGAAATGAACACAAGCAGTTTCATTAACAGTGAAAAAATTACGTTCACCATAAAATAATAAATTTTTTAAAAATGAGATAGTCTGTGGAAACTAAGCATTTTAATTACATATTTTCATTATGCTTTTGTTGATCGGTTATCAAACTACAGCATTTACTTTTGGGTCATAAGTGCTCAAATACCAAACTATCGTAGTGACTGCTAACAGCTTTTGAGTAGAACTTGGAAAAAGCCTGAATAGTGGAAATTTTTTATTCTAGAAGTCCTTTCATAAGGTGTAATCAATGAAAGCAGTACAGGAATGGACCAAAGCAGGATGCTGCTGGCTGATTACTGGCCGCAATCAGAGGAAAATCATTGAGAAAAACACTGGACAAGAAAGGAGAACAGGGCGAGCCACAAGTACTCCCTCCTAGCTGGGAATGTGCTAGAAAAAGACACTGTGCACCAGAAAAAGACCTGAGTACTAAGGAAATTAGGTTAAAGCAAAGGAGGCAGTGAATTTCAACAGTAATTGGACAGGTTTTCTTTTCACGGTTTTCAAGGCTGGTGGAAGGTATATTCCTCATTATCAGTTTGATGGGTCTAACAGCTTCTACCACAGTAGCAAGGGAAAAAAAACTTAAAAGGCTGTTATACCATTCTTCCTATCAGTTACCCAAGGACACTGAAATAATATGGAAAATCCAAAGTATTTTTAGCAAATGGGTTATATATCATCATTCATAAAAACTATACCCTGCCTCGGTGAAGTAAACAGCTAGCAGATGTAGAAGAATTAAAAGAAAAATTCACTTCCTATTTAAAATGATGTAGGAAATGTTCTAACCAACTCTTACTATTTTTTAAAGTACTTTTAGAGATAATAACAGGAAAGCTCTTTACAAAAAGTGATAGGCTTTTGACTGAACTTTGTAAGAAATTCATAATTTGACCATTCCTACACAAGGCTGTGAAAGCCCTCTCTGTTTTTCTTCCTGAAAACTGGTAATGCAACAAGACGTAAAAAGATATCTATCATGATATACGTGTTTGATAGTAGCAGGACCAGAGTGTGACCCGTTATTGAATGCCTGTAACTGCTAAATATTACACTACTTTAGCATCGGGAACAAAATTTATCCCATGTTTGTTTTTCTTCCTCAGAAATTCCAAGACTACCTGATCTGATGGCTAGCATTCATACCATTTTACTGTCAGATCACATAATATTGATCTCTTTAGACCTTTTTGAGCGTGTCCATCTGACCTTAGTGGGGCATCTCTAGCAACACCCATAGCAGTCAGGTCTTGGACTCCCCTCAGTGTGTCGTAACAGCTGCCTCACTGGTAGAAGGGGGGTAACTGACTGGGACTGGGCTGTACCTGAACTATTATTTGGGGATGCAGTATCAGCATAGGACATGTGCACCCTGATAGATAAACACATTCTTTCGTTTCACTGTTACATATGACATGGTTTGGAAAGGGCATTCACAAGTTTCTGAAGGAAAATACCCAATTTCTGAAACAAACAGACATAATATGCTTAGTGTGTCCAGTATCAGCATGCAAAAATTACATGACCACAGATTTTCCAAATGCAAGATAGAAAGTACTCCTCACAATTACAGTAGTCAAGGCTTCTCTCAGAGAACAATGAACACTGGATGTGATTTTTGACAGCCAAACTTCTAGAATTAGGATCCTTACTGGTGGTGTCAATTCAGGACAAAGGAGATACAGAGGGTTTTCCAGAACTCATCACAGCAATTGTCACAGCAGGCTTTCTAGTACTGCACTGCTGTGCCACAGCTGAAGAGAAAGATAGCTGTGCCAGCTTCCATCTAGAGATGACCAGATGCTTCCTGACCACAATGAGGCAATTGAAATAAGTGTCCTGTTCCTTAAGAGCCTATACCACTTCCCAACATATGGTCAGGAAGGACACTGGCAGTCACAGATTACTAGCCTACTGCAATTCATTTAGCCTCACTTTCACAGGCCCTGGCTCTCAGGGGGGACTTCAATCACCCCAAATCTTCTAGAGGCCAACAGGACAGGGCAAAAGCAACCCAGGAGGTTCTTTATATCATCCTCCTCCAAATGAGGAGTCAATGAAGACAGACAGTGTTGGACCTCGTACCAGTGAGGGTCTTGTTGGGAATGTGAGGGTCAAAGGCAGTCTTGGCTGCAGCAAACATGAGATGATGGAGTTCAGGGCACCTAATGAAATTCAACAAGGAAAGTGCAAACCTGTTAATCTTCAGCCTACACCTGAGGAACAACAACCCACTGCACCAATATGTGCTGGGGACCACCCAGCTGGAAAGCAAATTGACAGAAGAGAGGTGCCCAGTGCCAGAACCAGAGGCAATGGGCACAAACTGAAACACAGACAGTTTTTGCTTGAGATCAGGAAACGCTTTTTCACTGTGCAGGTGGCTGAGCACCAGCATGAGTAGCCCAGAAAAGTTGTCAAGACTCCCACCTCGGTGATATTCAAAACCAGTCTGGGCATGGTCCTGGGCAATCAGCTCTAGGTGGTCTTGCTTGGGGGTTGATCAAGATGACCTCTAGATCATTTCAACCTCAACCATTGTGTGATTTCCATCTGGAGGACTGTGTGCTGCTGTCCTTGAATGGTCAGGACGTATACACAAAATCGTTGCATACAGTGGGTCTGAGCATAAGGCTTATGGTATCCCGTGGCTCTTTCCTGATTTTAGTGTATTTAGCAGAAACAAACCCACAGATGGCATTGCTCAGAACTATGTCACTGACACTGATGATTGTCATTGTCAATTGACATTTTCCTTGAGATAGAGTAGGTATCTAATATGAGCACTGCCAGGTGTGCCCCTCCCTTTCCTTGAATCTCTCTGGAAAGCTGAGTGGTGAGATGTGTCTGCCACTGCCCTATGAGGGCACTGGCATCACTGCAGTATACCCAGCTTGGGAGCTCTGGCTTCATATCTCATGCTGTATTTGTGACCTTTGCCACTTGCTGCTGGCTTCAATATCAACATGAAGAAATTTTATAGCTACTGCGCTGGACTTACTGGCACATTTTTAGTTACAGTTGAGAGACTTCATTATGCCTCAGTGAACAGTACAGTTCCCCAACAAGCTGGTATATGCACTTCCTTATGCATGGGCCAGAAGACATATAGAATTGTCAACTGTGAAGCAGCTATTACAACCAGGGATGTTTCTTCACTTTCTAAGCAGTAGAAGTGACTACATAAGCCTGCATCTGCAGGAGCTGGGCACAGCAAGGCTGAGACTTGTCACTATCCACAATTCTAACATTAGGTGTTGAGAAATTCACCTGAATACTGTTTTTATCTTCCTTTCTTCTTTATTTATGGTCAGGATCTCAGCTGGTACAAACACCACAAACACTAATTTGATCACCTCTCTTGAATTAAAAAAGTTAAATTCTGGCTTTAGTAAAATAGATGGGAATTTGGAGGCCAAGGCTTTACTCCAAATATCTTTGCCTATGGAACTGGAGCTGTAGAGTCAAAATCATTCTGTCAAGGAAGTGCATCAAATTATTGAAAGTCTGCCTTATTGTGTTGCTTTGGTAACAAATGTTCTTAGAGTTAAAATGATGGTTCAGAAAACCTCAGACTGGATATCATTGCCAATAAAATCATACAAACCAGTGGTTCTTGAAATACAAGACCTTTTATTATAGGAATAGTGGAAGGTTCCCTTGTCCATGGCAAGGAACCAGATGATCTTTAAGGTCTCTTCCAATTCAAACCATCCTATGATTCCATGAGGTCTTCAGGGAATTAGAAGGGCTTACTAGGCATGGTGGCAGAGACCAGGAAAGGGTTAGACTTTGCAGAAACCAGGAAGTATCTACCTAGCCAGGATAGCCTGGGATGAGTGGAAGCTGTCACCCCAAATGGAGCTTTTGTTGTGGTTTAACCCCAACCAGCAACTTAGCCCCACACAGCCACTGTCTCCCTCCCTCGTAGTGGGACAGGGGAGAGAATCAAAAGGGAAAAAGTGAAAACTTGTGGTTGAGACAAAGACAGTTTGATGAGTAAAGCAAAAGTCATGCACACAAGCAAAGCAAAACAAGGAATTAATTTACCAGTTTCAATGGGCAGGCAGGTGTTCAGCCATCTCCAGGAAAGCCAGGCTTTGTCACATGTGTTGGTGACTTTGGAAGACAAATATCAGAACTCCAAATGTCTCTGCCTCCCTCCATTTTTCCCTGGTCTATATGCTGAGCATGATGCCATACAGTATGGGATATTCTTTGGGTCAGTTGGGGTCAGCTGTCCTGGTTGTATCCCCTCCCAACCCCTGTGCACCCCCAGCCTGCTCACTGGTGGAGAGGTGTGAGAAGCAGAAAAGGCCTTGACTCTGTGCAAGCACTGCTCAGCCATAACAAAAACATCCCTGTATTATCTGCACTGTTTCCAGCACAAATCCAAACATGGCTCCCTTACTAGCTCCTATGAAGAAAATAAAGTCCATTCTTGTCAAAACCAGCACATGTGGAAATAAAGATGGACTCTCTGATCCCAACCAACAGCTCTAAATCTTTAAAAGAGTTAGAGGTGAAGATCACAGAAGCACAGATCAGTTCTGTTGGAAAAGACCTCCGAGGTCATCAAGTCCAAGCTTTGACTGGACACCACCTTGTCAACTAAACAATGGCACTGAGTGCCACGTCCAGTCTTTCCTTAAATACCTCCAGGCATGGTGACTCCACCACATCCCTGGGCAGTCCATTCCAATGTTTGGCAACCCTTTCTGTGAAGAAATTCCTCCTAATGTACAGCCTGAATCTCCCCTGGTGCAGCTTGGGTATATGTCCCTCTTGTCCTTTAACTTGCCTGGGAGAAGAGACTGACCCCCACCTGGCTACAGCCTCCTTTCAGGCAGTTGTAGAGAGTGATACGGTCACCCCCAAGCCTCCTTTTCTCCAGGCTGAACAACCCCAGCTCCCTCAGCCACTCCACATAGAGTTTACCCTCTAGACCCCTTCACCAGCTTCGCTGCCCTTCCCTGAACAAAAACATGCCCCTGTATAAATATTCTGGGATTGCATCAGGATTAATCATACTTGACAAATGGATTTCAAATTCTTATGTTTCAGCATAACAGAAACTGTTTTAGAGAGATACAAGTGCACCTAAAACAGAATGAAAGAGTATACCGAATTTTTCAACATCTGAAATTCACAACTCACTTAAGGAATTGTGTAGACCCTAGCTGTAGTCAATGTAGATGAAGAGAAACTTCCAAAGAGAATAGATTATATGAAAACTTTTTGAGACGGCATATCCCTGAACAGTTTAGTTTAGAGTAGATCAACTCTTTTAGACAAATAAATTGTTTGCCATGAGTCTACCTTTACTGATTTAACTCCTTTTTCAAGCTGAGGTTTACTGAACAGTTTAAGTGACATTCCTCTTTCATCCCAGAGTGGTTACTTCAATAAAAGTCAGCAAATAAAATGTTATTTTCTATCTCCATCAAAAGTAGCTCCTGCCCAGTAAGTGCTGGCTCAGTAAGCTCAGAGGCACATTTGGCTTAAGGAATGGAAGAAACAAAATCACAAAGTACAGGAGATAAATCTCTGCAAATGCTTCTAACATCTGAATTGACAAAGAGAAGTTAAATAACAGAAAAGTATTATAAATCTTCCCCCACTTCAGCTAAACTAATCATCTGTACACATTAAGATAGCATTTAATAAATGGTGCCCCAGGAAAAGTAAAAAATCTACTTGCTGGCAAATGCTCTGCCAACAGCAGAGTGAAGCCAAGATTACAGTGGTCTTTTAACACAGCTAACAAAAAAAATCAATAACTTTTTATTTTTATTAGATTACTATCAGTGCAGAGAATGACTGAAGTATGCTTTCCATTTACTCCATAGAATCATATCTGCAAGGAGCTTGCAATTAATTGGATACAGAACCCTTCTGACGGAGAGGTTCAGATATCTTTATTGTTAGAGGGGATGCTTAATGTACTGTCTTCCAGTGGCCCTTCAACACAGAAGGAAAAAGAATCTGAAGACTCAGTAATTGACTGCTGCTTCAAAAATTAATAAAAAGCACCACACATAGGCAGGAGTTGTAACTATGAATTGAACTGTGCTCTCAGAGGTTTTGTTCTCCTAGAAAACCTATCAGAATTTCTATTATTAAACAAAGTACACGTAGCCTCAACAGGGGAAGTGGAGAGGGAGAAGAGTTGTCATGATAATGAATATAAAACATGTTTTATTCTAAATGCTGCTCTCTTGAAGTTCGAATGATCAGACATCATTAAACATACCCTGAAAGAGCGTAGATCAACAAGATGTGCATTTCCATTTCTATCAAATATTTCCACTTGTTCTTTACCACACACTCTTTTTCTGGTCCTTTTCACATTTGCCTGCCAAGGAATACTCAGAGGGTGAGACAGGCTGAAGGACTCCTGAAGAATTTCCTACAAAAGAACCCTGCAAGTGCACCTGTCCACCTGTGGTGATTTGGAAAATCTTTTCCAAACGCAGACTATTTCAGTGGTTTTCAACCCGCCCAGAAACTGCAGCCCTGCACACTTCCTGGCATTACTGTGTGTGCTCTGAATTTACACATTCCTCTACAATTTTTCATATGCCTCCAGGGATCCACAGACCCCAGGTAAAAAAATCACTGCTTTTTACACAGCCTCATATGAGATGTGCTTCTACCCCAGGTGCATTAGGGGTCACTGACCCAGGAAGGCTTCCCATTCACTATGCACACTAACTGCCTGGAGTTTTACAGCAGGTAACAGGCAGCAGCAGCACTACCCAGCCTCCTGGAGCTCGCCTCACACCAAACACACAGGCCAAGAGTGATAATGTATGCGAGGCAATGCAAGGCAGCTGGGATGAACCCCTCCTCAGACTCAAGCTATTCACACTCGGTAGAATGAGATGAAGCGGGGTGCACGCCATACATAGAATTTAGGGGACCTTTTTCCACCTCAAGCATCCTGAATAAGAGGGAGTTGGGAGGAAAGCTATTCAAAAACAACCAAGAAAAAGGCAATTACAGAAAAATAATAATCCCAGGACAGTTTTTCCCTGACTGCAATGCTGACCTGAATATAAAAGCTCATTTCTTTTTCATGGACAAAACATCCCAAAACCCATTTTGTGTCTCAGAAAAGTAGTAGTAGGCAGAGGCAAAAGACAGGTGAGACAAAATTTATTCAGAAGTAAAGAAAACACCATTTTCAATCACATTTGGAAAACAATGGAACTGTGTTTTTAATAATCTCAAGGTACTATACCCAAAGTACTCCTGTTCATTCACACTGCCTTAGAATTATATCGGAGAAAATCCACTATGATTTCAAAAGCTATGAAAAAATTTAGTGACTTGAAAGAAATAATTGCATACTGAGAGTTTGTAAAAAGTCTGCACCAAATTAATCAGATGCATCTTCATTAAAAATTGTATACTATTTTGTCTATGTCATGGTACCGTGATGTCACTAAAGAAATCAGTATATACCAAATGGTTAGTCCCAATTGTGCCAGAAGTCTATAAAATTTCCAGGATTAAGCAATGCTACAGGAAATAATTTCTATTTTGTTTTCTCTGTGATTATAACTTCTTTAAATATCTCACAATACTCCTTTAAGATTTTTACTTTCCCAACCCATCTTCATCTTCCCATAGGAAGCATCACTGAATCATAGAACAATTAAGGCTGGAAAAGATCTCTAAGACCATTGAGTGCACCTGATAACCCAGCCCAACCTTGTTCACCACTAAACTGCTCTTAAGCACCACATCCAAGTGCCTTTTGACCGCTTCCAGGCAACCTATTTCAATACCTGACCACCCTTTCAGGGAAGAAATTTTTCCCAATATCCAATCTAAACCTTGCCTGCTATGCAAAGAGAAAGCCTAAAGACAAAACCAGAGCTAGTCTTAGACCTTGTCTGTAGATGGAAAAAATCATCCAAATTCTTTCCACAGAGATATTTTAAATTATATTTTCACGATCTCAAAGAAACCACTGGTTATATTTAAAGACAACCAAACTGAGGGGGTGGGAGTTCGATGAATGACAAAGTGAAGACAAGCTGGTGTTTCACAAACACAGAGGTTGATGTCAGAGTTTTGCTTTTGCTTCCTTTTAGTTTCTTTGGACATGGCACAGTTCAGGGTTGGCTCAGCTGCATGCAGTTGTGAGGAGACCTAAGACAGAGAAGAAGATCACCAAAAAAGGTGGTGAACTGACACCAGCCCTTCAGGGCCATACCAGACCCCGATGGCACCCTGGGCACAGGGACCTGGCACTGAGTGATGTGTTCTAGTGCATGCCACCCTGAGCCTGGCCCTGCCTGAGCCCCGTGTCTCTAGCCTCAGGCCCCAGCCCCACCTCCCCACCCTTCCCTGCCTCCTTCAGAGCCCTGGCAGAGCTACTGACATGGGGATAGATGTCACCTGTGCAGTGGGGAATTAGAGGAATTTGTTACAGCTGAAACCAAGAGGCTGGGCTAACATCTCCATTGCTAGGCTGTTTTCCAGTGTAATTAAATTAATTAGTGATTAAAATCCTCTGCCCTGGCTTGCTGAAAACAATGCAATCTGTTCCATAGCACAGTCTGATGTTTATGAAATTCCTTCCTCTAGAGGAAATAACAGCCAAAGCCACACTAACATTTGCTAAGGAAAGAACTGCTAGGAATGGTATGTTTTCACAGAATGTAATGGAAGACACCTTCAGGGAGGTAGCCAGCTCACTATGTGGTAGCAAAATGATATCCAAGCACAAAGAATTCGAGGCTTGCTGAAATTACCTGCTGCAGGTGATCAGCTGAGCAGGAGGCACTCACTACAGAGACCCCTCTCCCTGATGCTGTTGCAGACTGAAGTGGGCTGACCCTGGCTGGATGTCAGGCACCCACCAAAGCCACTCTATTACCACTCCCCTCCACAAGTGGACAGGAGAGAGAAAATATAACCAAGGGTTCACGGGCTGAGGTAAGGTCTGGGAGCGATCACTCACCAAATACCAACATGGGCAAAACGGATTCAGCTTGGAGATGTTAATGGAATTTATTACCAACAAAATCAGAACAGGATAATGAGAAGTAAAATAAATCTTAAAAACACCTTCCCCCCGCCCCTACATCCTTTCCAAGCTTTACCTCCTCCCCACCAGTGCACAGGGAGACAGGGAATGGGGGTTATGGTCATCACATCTTTTTTCTGTGGCTGCTCAGGGAGAAGAGTCCTTCTGCTGCACCATGGGAGACAGTTNCCATGCCCTCCAAAGGCTGCAGGTGGATCTCTCCATCCCCATGCCCTCCAAAGGCTGCAGGTGGATCTCTCCATCCCCATGCCCTCCAAAGGCTGCAGGTGGATCTCTCCATCCCCATGCCCTCCAAAGGCTGCAGGTGGATCTCTCCATCCCCATGCCCTCCAAAGGCTGCAGGTGGATCTCTCCATCCCCATGCCCTCCAAAGGCTGCAGGTGGATCTCTCCATCCCCATGCCCTCCAAAGGCTGCAGGTGGATCTCTCCATCCCCATGCCCTCCAAAGGCTGCAGGTGGATCTCTCCATCCCCATGCCCTCCAAAGGCTGCAGGTGGATCTCTCCATCCCCATGCCCTCCAAAGGCTGCAGGTGGATCTCTCCATCCCCATGCCCTCCACAGGCTGCAGGTACATCTCTGCATCCCTGTGGATCTCCATGGCTGCAGGGGCACAGCTGCTTCACCATTCTCTGCACCATGGGCTGTGGGGCATCTCAGCTCCAGCATCTGGAGCACCTCCTGCCCCTCCTTCTGCACTGACCTTGGTGTCTGCAGAGCTGTTCCTCTCACATGTTCTCACTCCGCTCTTCTCTTGCTGTAATTACATCTGTGCAATACCTTTTTTCCCCCCCCTTCTTAAATCTGTTATTACAGAGGTGTTACCACTGTTTCTAATTGGCCCAGCCTTTACCAGCAGCAAATATGTCTTGGAGCTGCCAGGGATTGGCTCTGCCAGACACGGGGGAAGCCTCTGGCAGCTTCTCACAGAAGCTCCCCCACTACCAAAACCTGGCCAAACAAACACAGACCCACATCCACTCTGCTTCATTTCTTAGTCAGGTTGGTTGTTTCAGACTGACCTCCTTCCTCTAAGCCATAACAAATCTCTTTTCCCATGTCTGAGAAGCTAAGACTACAAGGAGGGGAAAAAAGACCAAAAAATGGGGCACTAGAAGGAAGCAAAAGGGGCTAGGGAGTCTCGAGCTCTTCGCTCTTCTCAGCACTGCACAATGCACCTTCAGGAGTGTTTAATCCTTTTGGGTTCCACCTACGTGCTGGGCTGGGCTGGGCTGAGAGCACACACAGAGCCCATTCCATTTTGCCACTTAATGGAAGGTGAACATGCAGCGACTCACACCTGTGCCTGCACACTACAAAACCCAGGCAATAACTTGCAAGAATATGTTGCCTGCAGAGGGACATCCTGAGGAATCAGTAAGATGCTAACCAGTGAGATGTGACCCATATCTACTTGGACAAAGATGTTTCAAAGTGAGTAGCCAAGCACTGGAACAGACTGTCCAGGCAGATTTCTCCATCCTCAGGGAGTTTCAGTGGCTGGATGGAGAAGGCTTGAAGCTCACTGCGCTAATCAAGAAAGTGACTCTGCTTTGAGCAGGGGATCAGACCACACGAGCTTCAGAGGTTCCTTTCCTCCTGAATTATTTTCTGATTGAACACAGAAATGGACTGGTGAAGTCACAGGCTATATGTACATCAGTAAACAACACAGTCGCAAGGAATACTTCGGGTAGGCTGAACTAAACCATCTCAATTATAATAACAGCCCCTGGCATTGCTTTGGGCTGCCCCAGTTAGCAGTCTGCCAACCTGTTCATGGGCACAGCTGGGGAGACAACACACACCTTCACACACTGTCGATGAACAGCTTGTGTGTAGCTACCTTTTCAAGCCAGATGAAAGTGTGGACAGAAATGTTTGCATGCCAGTGGGCATTGGTGCCAGAGAAGTGTCCCAGGCACATTTGTTCACTGCTTTAGAGCAGATCCAATGCAGGAATTACACATGTATTTCAAGGAGTACTTCCTAAGACTTTGAAGTCCTGCAGGCTTTATCTACAAATTAGATATTTTTGAGCTTATCACAGGAGATGAGAGTCCATAGATTTGTTACTTTTTTCCTTCTTTAAGAAAACACCACAGATTCAACTACTATTCTAGAAAGGCACAAGTTTGCCCTAAGTCCTGTAATGTATCTGCCAATCCAATGAGGGTCCAGCTGGATCTCAGCCTTGGTTCTATAGGGAATTGGTTCAAAAGACACAAAAGAATGGGAATCACATTGCATAAAACAGAAGGAAACAAGAATATCTAAATTGAAATGCAGCAATGTGCAAGAGCACAATATGAAGCAAGAACTGTTCAGATGGGTAGACCCCTCTTTGGCTATTTGGTTCTGAAGAGCAAAAAATATACCTTTGCCAACATAAAGCTGTAGTGTGGCATTAGAATAGAGCAATAATTTTACTGCATCTTGTTATTGTAGATAAAAAAAGTGTTATTAGCCCATCCACCAACCTAATGAAGTTCTCCTGTGCTGTCTTACAAAGACTTTTTAACTCAAAAGATACCTTTACTGAGGTGCAAAAAAAGACAGATTTCTGCTCCATGGAGAGGAGAACTGTTCCAGTTTCCTTGAGCAGGAAACAGCAGCCATTCTGGCTGAGAAACAGAAATATTCATGGCATTATTCTGCAGACTGCCATTGTCAATAACTTATATGCTTGCAAAGCAACTGATTGAAAAATAGATTTGGCTGTGATGAAAACAAACAAATCCAAATTCTCAGAAAAACAGTCTGAGTTAAAAATTCTGTTAAAGTCCGACAACGTGTTCCATTAAACCACAACAGTAAATGTTTCAGTTTTAAGAAGAAAAGGTAAGAAAGTTAAGGAAAGAATGGACTAAATTTAAAAAGCTGCTGTTTTTATTCCCTAGCTCTGTTCCAGAATTTCTCCAAAATGCCTCAGCTCCAATTTACCACTTCACCAAAGAACTTTCCTTTAATTCATATCTGCAGGAATGGTTTTGGCTTTGTTTCACAGAGCAGTGCTCAGAACACCATGCTTGTTATTAACAGGTGAGAGGACTTGCTCTGAGCACCCGTTTTTAATAAAATTCCATCTTGCATAAATAATTAAACGTCTGGCAGCAGCAGTTAAAACCTTTCAGGTGTCTAATCCACCAAATGGGAGAGAAATCCTTCTTCAAGCTCTGTTTTTTTGAACCAAAGCTTGTTTGGATTTTTTACTAAAGGGCACTATGTGTCTTACTAGGAGAAATAAGAGATAAACATCCCTTTCCTTCACATAATGGGATAGAGTGAATCACCCAGTTCTGCAGAAATTTTGTTCTCACATTACTGGAAACAACACATTTAACATTCTGCATGAAATAAGAAAAGAACTTCTTACCTGCTACTAGGATAGTAATACCTACCACTATGGTATTGCCAAAGCTGTTCCTTTGGCCCATTTTAAGATTTTCAGATTCTGCTGTAGAACTATTGAGTCTATGGCTTGGTTAGGTCATCCAACCAGGGGTAATTGGCCTTTGAAGTTCAAATGAGGCTCTTCGCTTTTCCAGCCAGCTGTTAACTCAAAGGAAATACTTCCCTTTTCAGCCATGCCTTAAGTAACCTGTGGATGGGCTCTGCAGTTCAGGTCACTTAATTTTGCTTTTAATTTCTCATACAGCCTCAGGTTTGTTCATATCCATTACAAAACCCACAAAGACATTTTGGGTTTCCTAATCCTTAAATGCTGTTACTCCATATCACATAAATGTAATGCACCATTCAGCATCACCAAAGTCTATACACACAAGGAACTTCTAATTGCATTTTTAAAAGAACAGCTTTCAAAGGAAATAAACTCGGTGAGAAGCATGAGATGTAATTGGATAACAAGATTGCAACACACTGCACTGCAATTCAAGAAATTCCCCAACTCAGCCAATATTACCCAGTAATTAAAAATATCAATCACTTCTGCATTCCTTTGTCATGCAGGAACAGGTTGAAACTTTAGATACTTCTATTCCTAGAGGTATAAACAACAATATCCATGGTAATTTTGTCTTATTTGAGTTTCCATGGAAACAGTGTTTATGGTATTGCAGTGTTATCAGGGAAAAAAAATGAGTTATAAATAATAAAGAGGCTAATGTTGTTTCCCTTGGTCTTGCTGAACAGCTCCAGGCACTGAGACAGATGAATTGGACAGAAATGGAAGACAGCAGCTGTAACACCAATGCTTGTTATCAACTCTGCTGTACTACTGGAGAGCCCATATAGCTGCCTGTCATGGTTTAACCCCAGCTGACAACTAAGAACCACGCAGCCACTTGCTCACTCTCCCTCAGTGGCTCTGCAGGGGAGAGAACTGGAAGGGTCAAAGTGAGAAAACTTGGATTCAGATAAGAACAATTTAATAATTGAAATAAAATAAAATAAAATAGTAATAGTAGTATGAATAGTAATAATTTTAATGAAAGGGAAATAGCAAAGAGAGAAAAGTGATGCAAGTGGAAACAACTTCTCACCACCAGCTGACTGATACCCAGCCAGTTCCCAAGCAGCAGCCTCCCAGCCAGGCTTTCCCCTAGTTTTGTTGCTGAACATGACACCATATGGGGTGGGATATCCCTTGGGTCAGTTAGGGTCAGCTGTCCCAGCTGTGTTCTCTTCCAAAATCATGCACTCCCCAAGCCCACTCTCTGGTGGAGTGGGGAACAAAAAAGGCCTTGACTGTGCAAGCACTGCTCAGCAATGACACAAACATTTCAGTGTTATCAACACTGTTTCCAGCACAAATCCCCATGCTAAGTGCCAGTCCAGTCATTTCTTGAACCCTTCCAGGGATGGTGAGTCCAGAACTTCCCTGGGCAGCCTGTCCCATTGCTTAACCACCCTTTCAGTAAATAAATTAACTCAATCCCAGCCAAAACATGCACAGTGGCAGTTTCAGAGCATGCTGGTGCCAAATTACCTTTGATTAATTATAACTATTAAAGATCTAGCTTTCCTAGCAAAAAAATTGGCTATGTTAGTCTCGCTCTGGTAATTTGCAGAATTTTAACTTGTTTTTCCAAGAAGATTCAACCTCGGTCTGCGTTTTGTTCATCTAATCTATGTATGTCAGTGGGAAACAGATTTTTGTTTGTTTGTACTTCTACTCTGGATTTCAGCATTACAGAATATCACTCTTACAACTACTTTTTTTTTTTTTTTTTTTTTTTTTTTTTTTTTACAANNTTTTTTTTTTTTTAATTTGCTAAACTACATGTAAATATATACTATCCCAAAGCTGGGCCACTCTCCCTTGAAACAGAAATGGGTCATTCTGTAGAGGCAGTGGGTGTTTTTTATACCTTTCTGTCATGCTATTTAGTAAAACTAAGTGGGCCTAAGCTATTGCCCACTCAAATGTCGGTCTGTAATTGACTCAGCTGTCAGAACCCCATGACATCCTGTCAGCGCTTTCTGCACTCTGTAATTTTGAGAACTGGTGCAATAGAAATTGCTCCTGTGAAATGTTCAGTATCATCAAACCTGCTGAAGTCATGGGCAATTGAAAGCACTCCACAATTCACGGAGCCCTTCAGGACTTCATTCACATCACTTCAAAGAGAAGGTAGGCACCCATGTCATAAATAAGCTGAGGTATTTGCCATCTAGCTTTCATTTAATGCAGAGGAAATCTATAAGGAGAATTTTCAGCACCGTAGGACCCAGCACTGTAGGACCCAATCCAGACAAAACAGGAGAAGAAAGGATTGTATTCCTCCTTTCCCACTGCTTTAATATTTATATATTTGTAATTCTTATAATGTTGTAAATACTTCTACCTGCATTGTGAGGCCCAGGATAAAAGTCCTTCTGTGCTTTAGAAAAGGGATTTTAAGACTGGTGTCACATTTTTACACGACTTTCCTAATGACTCCTGTTAATTGCTTGTATGAACAAGGTCTCTCCTGATATCTGGCAAAGGTAGCCCTTTGGGTAAAAATGCTTCAATATTCTTTGGACTCAAGAGACAAGGGCAACTTCATCTCCTTATTAGAACATTCAGCCTTGCAATTACACCAAAAGCAATTAATGAAGTCCCTGTGTCCACATAAACAGCCATGTCCTCTAAATTTGGATCCCATTTCGAAATTTGCAATTCAGTTTCATCACTAATTGTTTTCTATAGCAACACCCCCTATGAAATTCCATAGCAACACTCCCTACTAACACTCCTGTTTTGGTGTCATGTGTCTTAAGCAACCTGTGGATGTCCTTTCCAGTTCAGATCACTTAATTTTTGCCTACGTGCAAAGTCTTCACAGAAATTCCACAACGAACAGCAATAGTTCACAAAGGAAATCCCTGCCTAAGCCTACATTGACAAATGTTGATTTACACTCATGAGCTTCTTTTTTTTAAAAATTTCATTTTAAAACTCAGTGCCTCAGGGATAGCATTATGTTTTGTCTTCTGTATTTACTTTCAGTCTCTGGATCTAAACAATACTTTGTCTAAGGACTCCACCAGTAAATTACGGATTGTGAAAGAAAATTGATATTCTGTACAACTTTAAAAATATAGGGACAGGCTTGAGACAAGCTTAAATACATAAAAATGTCTTTGCATAATCTGTAGCTGATGGTGTGCAGGAGACTCGAGTGATTTAAGTGACTTCCAGGGAAATACAAAAAGAAACAAAAGGAGAAGGAAACTCTCAGTCACTTTCAATGAGAAAGACTGCAGAAGAGACATAATCCTTCAGAATGTGCAAACGCAAGACAGCAAGAACAGCAGCACAAAAGCAGCAGCAGCAAAGCGCTGCAGTGGCAGCTTCAGGGTGCCCAGGTGACAGCTCGCCCCACTGCCAGCGAAAGGCAGCCAGCAGCACCCCAAGGCGAGGCAGGCAGAGTTGGAAGGGGAAGCCCCTGGGCATCTCAAAGGTTCAGGCACTTGAGGAGCTCAGAAGGGGACCTGACAGTGGCATTTCAGTCGGCTCTTTGTTGCATCACTACTGGGTGTGACTGCTACCTGACCTGAGACAGCCTTACTGGCTTTTCCTATGGCTGACAGAAATTCCCTAGCAGGAGTTTACAGGTAGCACTGATGCAAGCAAGATCCATACCAAGCTACAGTGGTTGATTTGGCTTGCAGCGGCACACAGAGGCTTAGCAGGATCAGAACCCCATATCAGTATGTGCTGAACGAGATATAAGTGAAGATGTCCCTTCTCATTTTAGGGGCCTTTAAAGGTTCCTTTCAGCTCAAACTGTTCTGTGATTCTGTGAGCAGATAAAAACTTGTCCAACATAGACAACAAGAAAAGAAATTTATTTAGTTCTACAACTAAGTTATTAAAGATCAGCTGTAGCCCCATAAATTATTAATATATGCGTTTTTCCCTTCCCAGATGTATAAATTAAATGCAGTGTTCCTAAATTGCAATTGCAAATATTTGCATGTACATGCACAGCTTCCTGCATTACTCAACATCACACTTCCTCAGAGCTAGGCCAGGAGCTTTTGTTTGAAATGTCAAGGCAGTGAAGGTGTGAAAATCTATGAACTCACTGGAAATAATGCACCTGACTACAATGATCACAAGTTTTGTTAACAGCTCACTGAAATCAATGGATTGTTACGGTTCTTTTTTTTGCCTTTAGCAAAACCCCAACTATAGCCAAGTGAGAGATTTCTGCATTTGCAATGTGTTGATTCCATTCCACTGGTCACAGCAAATTAAAAGCGTATTTATGAATTTTATTTAAAGGATAAAATCAATAATGATTCAGACTCTTGGGCTCTTCACTGCATTGTCAGGATTATTCTCAATTATTACATTGGC
The DNA here is from genome assembly GCA_013397975.1 of Machaerirhynchus nigripectus. NCBI lineage: Eukaryota > Metazoa > Chordata > Aves > Passeriformes > Dicruridae > Machaerirhynchus > Machaerirhynchus nigripectus. The sequence continues at coordinate 31,985 of VZRQ01002796.1, read as the reverse complement.
AGGAGTACTTAGCAAATCTATCAAAAATATGCACAAAGTTTTCTCACCACAATTTATTTTTTTAAACAGACGCCAGATTTTTCTCTTATAGCCATATCCAGATGTCTAAATTTAGAAACAAAAGCTCTGCATATCCTGTGTCTTCTGTAAAAGGAAAGGAGAGGTAAGAAGAACCATTTTTTTGAGTGTTTTTGGTTTTTAAAGTCAAGGCAGCCTGCTACCAACAATACCTAAATATGGATTTAGGAGTTGAAAAGACCATCAACGTGAGAACAGAGACTGGTTTCAACAACAAAGTACTGTGGGGTTCCAGTCCCAGCTTTAGCAACCATTGAGTGAGTCTGGCCAGGTATCCTCCATGCAAAACCTGAGGTACCCTTTTCTAAAAGAAACAAGTAGCAGATGACAGGCATTTCTCTATGAACTATAATTAGCTGTCCAGTTACTTTTCCATCTCCATCAAACTAGCATTTTTTTTATTAGGCTTACTGCCAAACCTGTGATTTAGGGCTCATGAAAGAGATTGGGAAGCAAATAGTCTATAATGTCATCAGATGAAATGTAGTAAGGTGTCTTTTAGAGAGACACTTTACAATCAGTAACACCTATTTTTTTTACTTACTAAAGGTCATAAGACTCTAAGAAGGTATAGTTAAAATTTCTGTTAGTTAGTTGCATGCAAATGGAATAGAAAAATAGTCCTTGTATAAGGGAAACAAAAGCTATCTTATAACTTTATGATAAATATATTTTCTTTCAGCAGTATGGAAAATCAGCATAGATCAATGACAGTTGTAATTATGTAAATTATTTCTGTAACATATAACATTGGAATTTGTTATCTGAGTGAAAGAAGGAAAATTGAACTTCTTTCTCCAACAGTGGAGCTAACATATTCTTATCTAGACTGTCAGTGGTAACTTGGAGCCCTCTAGCTCACAGTTCTTTTGTATATTTTGAAGTCTATTACAGCACTGCTAATTGTGTTTGGAAACATTGATTTTAGGAAAGAGATGGAGTGTACTACATTAGAAAGCATTTGAGCCTTGGCAAAAATATACTGCATATAGTGGAAAGGAAGTAAAGATTGACTTGTGCTTGTGCCCCATGGGGAAAGCATAAACACTTGTTAATTATAGAGGAAGCTAACCACTGAGGTAGCTGGGGACACAAATTCGTATTTCCAAACAAAGAAAACAAAACATTCACTTATACAACTCAGCAGAGAAAGGGCTGCACAGATCTCTCTGCAGTAATGAGCTATCTCCCCAGGGCAGACAAACACAGACAGCAGCCCAGAGCCGTTCGGAGATGCCAAAATGAGAAAGGCGGATTGACCGGAAAAGTGTAACTTTGTCTTCTCACGGCCAGCGCCTCAACTGCCCCTCACAGCACCACGGTGAGGCTGCACTCACACAGCCGGGCTCTGCCAGCAGACTCATGAGGTGCTGAGGTTCCCTTCAGCCCCTGTACCCCTTATTGTCCTCCCCATTAGAGAGTCAGAGTCAAATGGAACGTGGGTGGGCAAGGAAAGCTTCTCAATAAGCCTTAACCTGTGGTCACGGGAGGACTAGGGAACTCATTCAGTGCTGTTTATCCACCACACACAGTGCAAAGGCCACTGCCCTCACGTCAGCCAGGATATTCCTTTCGGCAGCTTGTGCTCCCAGAACTTCCTCGCCCATGAGAAGTCCTGGGGCTGTTGCAAGACCCAAGGCTCTGCCCATAGCATGGCCTTGAGCACCCATCCCATTGGATTGTGAGCACGCTCGTGCGCCTGGCCAGCCCAGAACAAGCAGCCCTCACAGGAGGGCAAGGACCCTGCAGGGCTCATAGCCACACTGTACCCAGTAAAGCACATGGATGAGGCCACTGTGTCTCGGAGGGGAGGAGGGTTTAGCACACAACCTCGAGTGCCCACTGGCCCCTGAGGCAGAGGAAGACCCAGGGTCGCTGTGCTTGCTACAACAGGCACAGGGACATAATAGGCTGAATTTGAGCTCTGCTTCATAAAAAGGAACAGTATCAACACCTTGACCTCTGCCCTCGTTCATTACTTAAAAGCTGCTGAAAAAAACCCCAAGAAGTAGACATGAATCCAATTTCTATCCAAGCAGAGCAACAAAAATTAAAACCATTGCTTCCAGTGCTGTGCTCTGCATATGCAGTTGTTTTTCCATGGGATTTTTACTTGTAACAGAAAACTCATAAGAATACAAAGCAGCTTGTCTGATAGCTGCTGAAATGTTGTATTTAGTGACAACCTATACAGCTAAGTTAGAGGCAGGAGATGGAAGAGACTCTACTGTGCCTCTTTGATTGTAATTGGAATATAAATAACTGTTTGCTCTAGTCAGATACATTCTGCACAGTGGACATAAATTAAGATCAGAAAAATAGAAGGCTTTGAATGTATGAGGAACAAATGCCGGCCTGGTACTTCTACAACAGTAAAAGAAAGGATTGAAATCAAACTCTGTGACAAATTATTCTGTGTTGTTGTACACGCTCAGTGAAAATATGGGAAGAATAGGCTCAATGCACAGATGTCTTCGAATAGTTATTTGTTTTCTTATTTGTATTATTCACAAAGGATTGTAGTGCATAAGATTAGTGCAGCTAGACAAAGCAAAGCCTTGCTGCATTAGCAGGCTATCTGGGCTGCAGCTGGAGTGGGTCTGATGAGCTGGGTGAGTGAAAACCCACTGTAGTAGCTTATAGTGAGGCTGGTATGGTGGAATGGACAAACCCCACAATGCATTAGCTTGGCATAACACCAGGAAATTAGATCAGTGAAATTAGCCTGTTTTAGCATCTATGTTCACAATAAGCCAGGCTGGGCAGTTGAGTTTAGGCAGCAAGAGATGTATTCCCCAGATCCCACTTTTTATTAAAAAAAAAAAAAATATCTGTACACCAATTGATTGAAAAAGGGATGGGAAGGGGGAAGCAGAGACAGGAGAGAGAGATGAAGGGAATGAGGGAAATAGAGAAAGGTCAAATACTAAAGAAAAAGGTTTTCAGCAGCTTACACAGATGGAAAGGATGCAAAGGTTTACTCTCAGTCCAGCTGATGAATGATAACTCGAAAGGGAAATGTAACAGGAGTAGAAAGATTGTGAGTCAAAATACAAGGGCACTGTTAATAATTCATTTCATTGCCCTGTGTCTTGTTTTCAAAACTGTGAACCCTTGTCTTAACCTTCATTTTGACAGAATAAAGAAAACTGATTTTCTTTATCCGTAAGGCTCATCTATTAAAAAAGCCAACTCTGAATGAGACGACAAGTGAAAAGGTTTCCCATTCTTCTGAGCAGTGATTTGAACAGAATGAATAGGCAAACTCACAGAGGGCCTTTCATACAGCAAGCATTAGGAAAGCCTAGAAAATTGGGGCACACATTTCACACTTCTCTACAAAGGCCTGTTTTGGTCTGGGAACACTGACAGCCATGCTGTCAAGATAAATTGCTTTTGGCAGACGATAGCCAACATAGACATGAAGAGACACATAGTGTCTATGAACCTCAGAATTAAACACTCTCAATATCCATTAGAAACAGAATTCTGAGCTACAGCCAGGTAAAGTTGAGCAAACCCCAGCTAATTGCAAGCATCTGCAGGAAATAAGGACCACAAATCACCCATCCAGTTTGTTACACCTATCATCAGTGTCATACCAGCTCCCCACAATAACTTCATATGTGAACATCATTCAGTGTGGGTTCATTACCTTTCAAACCACAAGTGACTGCTTGCTAAGAGTACAGAGATGATAATATGTTTTTTAATAACAAAATTCTATAAAATAAGTAATGAGATATAATTGAAGTGAAAATTAGTGGTGTGCTCTACTGACACTAAGGAGAAGCTTGTATGGACAGTATCACCTTTTCAGTACAGCATATCTGAAGTATCTGGCAAGATTCTGTGAGAGACTGGAATGTTATGGTTAATGGCTTAAACATTGTTATGAAGGACTTTTTGCCCATTATGGCAAAACTGTATAAAGAAGCTGTGACCACCAAAGCCCATCCCTCCCTGAATATACCTCCTGACTGAACTTTGAACTCCAAGTTAAGCCACCTAAGGGAACCTGAGATGAAATAAAGGTAACACCACTGGGATCCATGCAGTGGTGATATTTTCTACTTAATCTGTCTCTGTCACTCTCTTTCTCTCCCCCATCACTTTTGTTATTTCTTTGTATCTCTGTTTCTCTCCACCTCACAATTATTGTTACATAAAATCCCTACTATTGACTTGGGCATATGGTCTCCTTTGTACCTTTATTTGGGCAGAGGCATCTCTCTAATAATTTTAATAACCAAATCATAATAGATTCTCAAATGACCTTGAAGTGTTAGGTGTACTGACAAGGTGTTGGTAGTAGGGGACTGTGCAGGGGTGGTCTCTGTGAGAAAAAACAGGAGCTGCAGCTGTGTCCCAGCCAGCTGCAGGATGGACCCAGACACAGCAGAGCCAAACAGAGACACTGATGGCATCTCTCTGATAAAATGTTTAGGGAAGGGTAAAAAGTGATGCACAGCAGCTGTGAGAAGTGAGAAAAAATGGGGGTGAAAACAACTCTGCAGACACCAAGGTCAGGGCAGAAGGAAGGGAAGTAGATGCTCCAGAAAGTCCCCTGTAACCCACATAGATGACCACAGGTGTCACCCTGCAGCTCACGGAGTTGACAGTGGAGCAAACATCCACCTGCAGCCCATAGAGGACCCCACACCTCAGCAGGTGGCCATGCCCTGAAGGAAGCTTCAGCCTGTGGGGAGCCCATGCTGGAGCAGCTTTTCCGGCAGGACCTGAGGCCCATGTGGGAACTCACTCTGGAGCAGTCCATTTCTGACGGACTGCACCAGTGCAAAGGACCCGCACTGGAGCAGTTCATGAAGGACTGTAGCCCATTGCAGGGACCCCACACAGAGCAGCAGAACAGCACGAAGAAGAAGAAGTGGCAGAGATAAATTGCTATGAAAGGACCACAGTTGCCCACTCCTCATTCCCCTGCATTGTTCTGAGGGAAGGAGGTAGAAGAACTGAAAATGAAGCGGTGAAGTTGAGTTTCTCACTATCCTACTTAACTACTCATGTTTAGCTGTCAATAACTTAAATTAAACTTCCTCAAGCTGAGTCTGGTTTTTGTGACAGTAATTTATAAGTGATCTCCCTGTCCTCATCAAAACCCACAAGCTTTTTTGTCTTATTTTGTCCCACTGTCCTTTGGAGGAGTGGGAGTGAGAGAGTGGCTGGGTGGGCCCTTCGCAGCCAGCCAAGGTTGAATTCTACCACACATTTCTAAAATAAGAACAGAAAAGAAAACTAGGGGTTTGGGGTTTTAAAAAAAAAAAATTGACGAAGTCATAATTTAAAACTTGGTAAAAGCAGGGGAAACCATGTGACTTGTAGTACAACACAACAGTGATTTGGTTCTCCAAGTTAATTCTGACTATGGTCTTTCAACAAGCCAGGAAAGTCATTCATTCTTTGGGATATCACACAGGGAAATCAGCTTAGGCTGAGTTTAAGGACCCACCAGAAGTCACTGCTGTTGAACAAAAATAAAACTAGCAATATATTCTCTTGATTCTAGAAATGACTTAATGGTAAAGCTTCAGAAATTGCAGCTGGGGGCAGGGGTGATTATTATTTCCCCTCTCCATTATAGCAAGAGTGTTATGAAAGCTGGGAGCTTTGCCCAGAGGAAGGACTTTGCTTTCAAGTGAACTCCATAGGTTCAGGGAATTTGAACTGAGCATAATATTTGATGCATTAATTGGAGCACTTGTCAAATGTAACATTTTTAGTGCATGATGATGTCTTCATTAATCATGATGATAGCATGTGTATAAAAGCCAAAACGGAAAGAAAAGCTGAAGAGACCAGATTGCAATTACTTTTAAGCCCCCAAAGGAGGGAAGAACTTGGTAACTGGGGCTTTAGGGCCATGTCCTAATTTTAGATGTGCTTTTTGAGTTCCTGCTACCATTGTCTTTGGCAAGTGTGCTTCCAAAGTTACATTGTGCACCTCTGCCTTCTTTTTCATACTTGGTAGCCATACAGATGGCAATTGAGTTTAAATTAATTTGAGTTTTTAAACAGAGGGGAAGCTGAGTCTTTTCTTCCTCCAGCAGAAATATGATTAAGTTTTTCTATTTCACTTTGTCCTACAAGCAGGAGATATCCATAAATTATAGCAGCATAAAGGCTTGGCCTTTTCACATCCTGATAAAGCAGCCGTTTGAAGAATGTTTTTCATTTCTTCAGCCCATTGAAGATATGCTCTGCTTTTCCCAATGGGTTCTTTGACTCTTCAAACTCACTCTTTCCGTTTAGTTGCTTACCTAATATGACATTGATATTTCCATTTATCTCATTTGTGGTAAGTGAAAGGTCTTGTCAATAGGGATTTGGCACATCTAAAAGTTTCAGTAAGAATTCTTTTCCTTTTTAATGGAATCATTTCCTAATACTCAGTCTTTTAAGAGTGTCACGTTGAGCTGACAAGAAATTGTTTCTTTTACAGGTTCCAGAGACTTTTCCCAAGGTAGCTACAACTCAATCAACATAGAAAATGGTCTTACAAAATGTTTTTGTAATTTCAAAGGGCTGGAGGTCTCAGTAGCTCCTTGCTGTGATGTGAAGAGGTGACTCAGAACCCATAGCTGGAGTGTGCCAGATTTAATTATAAAAGAACTCAACGCAGGTCAGCAAAATTCTCTTAAAGGTTAGCTTGTTCCAATATGCTTTTTATGAAGTACTGCAACTGGAATACATCTTCAAAAGGCTTGAGAAGGAAGTTGCCTGCTCAAGTGAGCAGGAGCCGTGTTACAGGGAAACAGATGCTATAGTAGAAGCAGGGAGGTGATTAAGCCTCTGTGTTCAGCACCATCCTGGGAAAGATCAACAACTGGTGCCATTTGGCAGTCCCAGGAGAGTGAACACTTTCATGGAAGCTACTGCTGATTTTCTGGGAGCAATGCAGGCTGCCCACAGTGACCTCAGGCACAGCTGCAGTGGTCTGTGACTCTCAGGGAAAAGGGCCATGTCATCTCCATCCACAACCAACAGAGGAGCTGCTCCAAGGCAAAGATCAGATGGGAGCAAAGAGCCAGGAAAATGGGAGAGGTCTCATGAGCACCCCAGGGAAAGGGCAGTTTCCCCACATACCCCAAACTGTCTTTTATGTCATGCATTGTGACCTTAAAGACATTGTCACTCAACATTGTCAGTGTAGCCAAAAAGATTTACTAAAAGGTTTGATGATCTATTTAAGATTATATTCTCAGGGAAAAAATCTGCTATTCATCAAACTTCAAAATACTTTGTAGTAATTTACTTAATAATAAAGTACAGAAGAGCTCTTACTTCAATTGCATGGGCATCAAATTGAGGCACAGGAAGACCTAATGATCTTAAAAAAAGGAATCTCTTTAGGATCTTACCTGCTTCATGTGCCAATGCTGTGATGCATGCCCCACTCTCCCAGCCGCACTGGAGCCATTTCCCTGTATAAGAGCAGAAGCAGTTTGGCCTCTGTCCTTTGTAGGAATTTATTTCCAGAGCCAGACACAGAAGAAACCTAGAAGCCTAGGGGATAATTAATTTGTATAACTTCATGGCCCTAATAAGATGTTTCACCAGCCATAAATTATTGCACCATGCAATTCTAGACTCCATTTACAAAGTATGAACCTAGTGATGATTTTAGCACACCCACTAGTCCAGCTCTCATTCAGGACTCCTCCTCCTCTACTAGGAAAACCCTTAGGGAGAAAAATTTTCAGCTTCTTATGACCTAAATTATCTTCCTCCTGCAGGCGAAAAGAGAAGAAAATTAAAATATCTTGACACTTTTGTAAATACACACTCGTTAACAAAATAAAATCAACTCAGACTATGGGACTATATGATCTATGGTATGAAAATCAGGTATGAAAAATGCAGAAAATAATTCAGGAATGCCTTTGAACACTTGGTGTTATATGTCAGAAGCTGAGAACTCACCACATCCAAAGCAGTGCCAGAAACCACAGAGAAGGGTGGTGACATTGTTCCCATGAGATCCAAGTTCTCATCACACAAAGGAAAGGGGAGTCCAGAAGCTGCTACTCAAAATGGAGAATGTTTGAGGCGCCTACTTTTTTGCTGTGGGATGATGAGGAAGCTGGAAAGGGTTGTGAGGGGTGTTTTTTCTTTCCTTTTTTTTTTTTTTATTGTTGGTAAAGGTGATGCTGATGATTTTTTTGTTCGTTTTTTTCCTGGGGAAAAAGATAGAAACTAGTCTGGCACCTGTGAGGCAGCAGTTAGACATAAATGATAGACAAAATCACCATTTTCTCTCCCCACTTTTTTTTTAAGATGAAAGAGGAACTGTCACTGGATCTTTATTGTGATATGAAAACATGCCTTATAGCTGATCTGACAGATGGTACTGCTGCAGCATAGTAGCTAAACTGGCTGTGCTTATACAAACAGTCAGACATGGCAAATGGTCTTTTGCATTCTTCCAACACACACAGACTGCTTCTTCTCTGATAAACTCATATGCTAAAATAAAATGTATGTCAATTTGCTGTCTGGATTTTCCGTCTAATCAAATTTGGGGAAAATGGCAAGTGCTTTTCCACTCAAGATAACTGAAATACCTTCATCCACTCTATGCTACAGCTCACAGAAACAGACCAGACTGTTTCTGAGGGATCTTTGTTCATATTCTGAGAAAATGGCGTGGTGAGACATTTGGCAAACTGGAATACTTTGCACATGTTGGTACTGAGTCAGTGAGGAGAACAGGAACAATCTATTATGTCCCCTTTTTCTCAGTAGTGGCCAGATGCCTTCCAGAGATGTACCCAGACAGTTCTTATTGAAATGAAGATGGGCCACCTGCATCCAGGGGTGGACGATCTTCCATCCCCTAAGAAACTGTGGAACAAGGGAAAAGGAGTATATCAAGCCTTGTGTGGGAAGATTCTTAGCCCAGATTGTCTTAATTCAAAAGGCACAGAATTAGACAGAGTTGCCTAATTTGCTCTGGTCTTGCTTGAATGTTGGAAATGTCTTAGAGATACATGTGCTCCTTATGCACATGTTCCTGTAATGGTTGGCTGCTTACATCAATATTTAATCAAAGCTAAATCATAACTCATCCAAAGAAAGAGAGATAAATAAAAATAACCAAACCAAACCAACCAAAAAAAAAGCACATAGAAAAAAAAAAGCTACATCCCTTCTTTTTGAGTGCAGACCAGGCAACATTGCTACTTTCCACTTGAATTCCTACTCCTTTCCAGCTAAGATGCAAAAATAAAAGAAGAAAGAAAAGGAAAAGAAGAATTTGTGAGGGGGTCCCCATCGGGCAGGATTGGCTCCCTGAGCATCCCAGTAGTGTCAACTCAGTCTGTTCTCAAGCAGTGACATTTTCTCACTCCTCTTTTAACACTTTCTGCAGTCTCTCAAGACTTATGCAGCAGAGGTAGGATTTAATCAAACAAATCCCCTCACTCATTTGCCTTTCACAAGGGGATTATTTCCCAAGTATTTCCCTCCTTCTCGCCACAGGCTTTTCTGCTCCCAAACGTGAGCAGCAAGGCAGATTCTCACCACCATAGTTACCTGCCCTTTCCCTAAGACTGCACAGCTTCCTGAGGTTACCTGGCTTGTATGTTCAGATGATTTTTTGCCATTTTTCCTGACAATGTGAACTATCTTTTTCAATGGAGATCAATAAATAACAGAGCTACTTCCAGTCGCACATGGATACTTAACCTTTCCAAAAATGCCACTTTCTTCCTTTTATGTAAAGTACTTTAAGCTAACCTGAAAATAGATGGATAATCAAAACCAAGCAGTATTATTTTTTGGTCCTGTAAACTGCTGCTTTGTGACCTACCTGGAGTTAAGACAGAAGCATTAATGAAGTTTTGCTCTGTGAGAGAATACAGGAGGCCAAGAAAAGTTAAAAGGAAGAGGGAGAGCCCTGAGGAGCAGGTGGATGCAGACCAGCTGGTTAGCAGGAGTTCCTACTGCATGCACACAAATAGAGTCTTTTGAATACTTACAGGGCAAAAGTGTTTACAACCTGCAAAGCATCACTTTCTGCATTTGAAGAATCATGGGATTTATATTACCCATTATATCAAGACACAGCCTAAGGAACAGCCAGTAGAGAAAACAGAGGGAAAAGAAATGAACTGAAATACCCTTCTGGAAATCACACTATTAATGTAAATGTCAGAGGTGATGTTTGTTCCACATGAATTCTCCAAACAGTGTACGATTATGGTAAGGATTCTCAAGATAAAGCTTCTATTTTATTTCTTTTTCTCTAAAGTGATTTAGCAAGAATTTTTGTGCCCTCTCTAAAATCATTCATTACACTATGTATAAATATTTGAATATGGTATGTTCTGTGATGTTTCACTTCTTTAGAACTTTTTAACAACTACATCTGATTCTGTCTAATTTTCCTGGGACACCAGAAAGAATGATTAAAAAATCCTGTTTCTATGAAACAAGATAGAGTTATTTGTAAAGAAATACAAAAGCCCCTGCAGAGAACGTGTTTCAATAAACGTGTTACACAACATGCAGAGGCTGCCTTTGGAAGCAGAGCACTGGGGTAGCAGAGAACTTAGACTGCAATCATAGTAAGGTATCTTCTTAAAGCCTTTTCAAAATGTGGCAGGAATATAAACCTCAACATGACAGCAGGAAGGTACAGTAAATTAGCAAGAAATTTAAAAGAAAGAGATGACTCATCTTGATGCCTTTGAAATTATACTAAATGTACTCTGTCTTCCAAAACTGAATACCATAGTTAACTTATAAAACCTAGAGGCCGTTTGTGAATGTGGGATCTGTCTGCCATCAGATACACCTTTCAACAGTACATGCCAAATGAAATCCAATATAATTTCCTAAAGGAATGAGAAATAATGCCATTATGCCATCTTTTGCAAACTAATATAAATCAATACAATGGAAAAATACTCAAGAAGCCAGAGATGGTGTCCTTCAATACACGCTCTAGAAAAATGTCATGTACTATAAAGGATGAAAAACCTATTTCTGGTATCTGGACTTCTTTATTAAATACATTCATATCTCATCTCTAGACTCTCCTCCCAAAGGCCTGGCACAACAACTCTTCATTCTGAGAACAGGATAGCAAGAGAGTAATAGCGTAGCAATGGAGTAATAGCGTAGCAATGGAGTAATATGATGCAAGCAGCCCTTTTTCAGCGGGATGACTCCTCAGTAACCAACATATTTCAGGCAGTGTTACAATCCAATAGCAGGTCTCACTGGAAGTGGAAGAAATCAAGAGAACAGAATGCAATCGTGTTTCATGTGAATATGTCCATTTCCCAACAGCACCATTACTTTACATATCTGATAGAGTGTCGGGCTTAGCAGGTTATGAAGTGGATCACTTCCTCTGCTTGTGGCTGTACCTCAGAGGAAAAGCAATGCTACATTTCTTCTGTTTGAATAGTAGTTCTTAGAGAAGCCAGATATGTCTCTGATCAGTGTAAAACTTGGTGCTTTGCTGCAATGTCAAGAGTCTAAGTGTTAATGCTGCCACAAACACTCGAAGCTTCCTTGGACTTGTTTTATAGTAAAGAAATTCAGGTTAAGGGAGTGTTGAACACAAAAATATATGGAAAGATAATTTACCTTAGTACAAAGAGGAAGAGAAAGGTAAGCTGCCAGCATGGCTGTGTAGAGGGGTTCCCTCTGACAGGTTCAGAACCTGCCCCTGCTCTAAGACACTGCAGATCCAAAACACCTGGGAAGTAACCAGTCTTCTCTCTTCCTGCTTGCCAGGTCTGCATCCTTGAAAGAGTTCCAGTGGGAACACTCCTTAATTAGTGTTTCACCAATTTAAAAGACCTGGAGACTAAACAAATGCTGCTTAATTAAAATGCTGAAGCAATTTTGATCAGAAATGTTACCAAAAATAGTGCTTAGAGTTGTCGCAGACTGAAAAGTGCTTAGCATACTTGTACTAAATGAAAGGTATGCTTCCAATAATGCCCTGAGTCTTATGACAGCTGAGTGCCACTTGTACTAGAATTAAAAGTGTGTTAACTCTTCCTCATCAACTGATTTAAGTGTTTTAAGATTTATATGGATGTGTGCTTAGCATCAGTGTTCCAGGTTTGGGGAGCAAGGCAAACTTGAAAAACAGAATTCTGGAGAAATACAGAGCAAAAAGTGAATGAAAAACAAACAAAAAAATTTTTCTTAAAATGGCAAGTTTACTCACTTGTTTTGGTTGCATCTGGGACTACTTGATTTGGTTGCACCATGGCTCTCACTGTCACCAAAGTATATCACCTACACAGTGGGTGCACACCTGGAGGGAAAAGAGGGCACAGTTCTCATCAATGCTCAGTAGGGGAAGGGATCACACTTTACAAGCACAATGTGAACATGAAAGGTCATTCAAACTTTTAACTGTGAGCTCTTTAATATGAGCTAGGTAGTATGTGAGTCAGATCAGCATTCAGTGCAGCTGCCTCTCATCCTCCTATCATCAATTCACACCCAGCCTCTTAATGCTGAAGGAAGAAAGACAAATGTTTTGATGCAATCTTCTCCAGCAAGGGCTTTGGGAAAAAGGCTTTGAGTGTCTAAAAAAAAAAACAATAGAGCATAGCAGAAAATTCAGAAGGAGCTCCAATTTTTCTAAGGAAGTAATTGAATAATACCAGTGAATGTGAGCTGTGAGGGACTAAGTGTTCAAGAAGTCTGCAGCAGTGGGAAGGAGGAGGAAGATAACAAGGAAGGCAGCAAACTGTGGACAACCAAAGGGAGGACATGAAGGTATTAGAGACTCCTTATCTCTGGCATTACTCAGCCTTCTTACAGCCCCTCTGTGTGTGGGCTCCTCCAAACTCCTTCAACTCCTTTTCAAAGAGCTCTTCACCTTCAAACACCTCCACTCCGCATTATGCAATACCCCAAGTCATGCCAGACACATCCTCAATTTCATACTGAAAAAATACCTCTCCAATAGGCTGCAACACAGACTTCAGACCACACTTCAGACGTTTTGAACTCAATCCACCTCCCCAGGCACAGAAGGTGAATTATGTCTATGGGGCACTACCTGTATCCCAAAGGAAACCAGGGGTAGGTATGATTACAGACAGTTCATTCCACCAGTGAAAAACTCCAAGCTATATGAATGTAAGACAGTCCATGCCACATGGCACTGTCATCAGGAACAGCTCCCTGCCTCCTGTATTTACCAGCATTAATGGAAAACTCCCCTCCCTGTCCCCAGGGCGTGCTGCCATCTGGACCCAGAGCAGGTATGGAAGGTTTCCCAGGTGAAGAAGTAGAATTGAAACCATAGAGATATAAACCTCCAGCCAAATGACCAGGACTGACTCAAGGGGACTGACTTGGAAAGAGGAGACAGGTAGTTTCCATGATCTCTTTAGCTGTTGTCGAAGATGAACTTGGAGTAATCTCATCCCATTTGGTAGAACTATTAGAAACATTCCTGGTTCCTCAGCTAGTTCCCAAAGTGCCTCCAGCAAGCTGGCATCTCTCTGTGGGAGATTAGGACATTGTACCCTGTGAGCATTTGAAGCTTTCTCATATCTCAAGGAAGACTAATGGGAAGGGGGTGCAAGGCTGGAGAAAGCAAGGTCCAAAGGAGGACAAATTAAAAAAAAAAAAAAGGTAAAAAGATGAAGGAAAAGAAAGTTTAGGCCCACATTCATGCTCAGAAAAGGATGCTTACCTTAAAAGTTGCCTTTCGGCTACACCTGCTGTGGTGCGTCCCCTAGACAAGGACTACACATTGCATATTTCCTGTTATCTCATGTGCCTGCCAAACATTAGCACAGGAAAGCACATCTAAGTCCTGATGCACATGGTGCTGCAAGGCCTTCATCCAAATCTATTCCTCCAAACATAGATAGAAATGCTCATAGACAGAATTCCCTGTCTGTGATTATCAAAAGCCTTGGGTGAGGTTGGTTCTTAGGTAGATTTGTTTAGAAAAATAAAATTTGTGTTAATTTAATCACTGAAACTTAAACTGCTTGATCTTCATCTTGTCTAAAAAACACATGACAATAAAGGGAGGCAGAAACCAAAGTGCAGATCAAAACCTAACCTGGCCAAGCACAGGGTTAGGTAACAAAGATGTTGAGGATCTTAATCAACACTTCAATCTGCATGAAAGATGCACTGGTTTCCCGAAAGGCCACAGGAAAGTAACCTAACTACATCTCATGTTTCAAAATACACAGAGCAGAACAACTGCCTGCCCTATTTTGTATCTGACATTGCAGTCTTGTACATAAGAAGTTCATGCAACTTGTAATAACAGTAATAATGAGAATTCAACAGCCCATGGTTTGTCGCTTTAATTTTGGTGCAAAAATTTGTTATAGAACAAGAAAAGTCCTCTTTCATTAGCCACTTTGTTGTGCTTCTCCAAAGCTGAGTTTATTAAACTGATCCAGTGATATATGATTCAAACACCTTAGCTTTATAATTACCAAGCTGCAAGTCTAATCCTGGCTGTGGAAATTTTACAAACAGAGTGTGAAGGCTTTGTAATCAAATTATTGACTGAACAGGGTTCTGAAGAAGTTATATGAAGAAATATTATTTTTGTTTTAAAATTACTTGGGGATTTTGCTGCTCAACTGAAATAGGCACAGGTAATACTTACTTAACATAGGGTCATATAAAGGATCATATAAAAAGGCATAAAGGGTCATATAAAGGGGCATATAAAGTCTAAAAAGGGTATTTTCCACTTGTGGATACAAATGGTAGAAAACATGATAGCACAAATCAGTAAAAATAGATTAGATTTCACCTGCACAACAGTCATTCAAAGCCTGATTGATTGTCTGCCTAAAGAAGAAGGCTGGAGTCATTATTGGTTTAAGCTTGTTTTAAGTTGCAGGCATCCATTAGAAAATGTTATGCTTCAGGAAGAAATAGAATAGTGGGCCATGTCCCTCAGCCCTTTGGAGGCCTTCAGTGTAGGGCAAAACAAGTCTCCTGGCTAAGACCAAAGGTAGTGCTGTGCTAGGGGACTTCTGCACGAAATCTCAAGGTGAAAATATAAAACAATGCATTTAAAGGCTAGAAAATCACTAACAAATAGTAACATGCATTTCTCTAATATATACATTTGCACTGAGATCACTGAGACAAACAGCCTCCAGGTCAAAAAAGCCAGAAAGGTCAGACAGATCCCAACAACAGCTGAGCTGATCTCCTTAACCAGTCTATAAGCATAGCTTGAAAGTTCTCTATTCACAAAAGCTGTCACTGCCAAGAAAAGCACTTTACTGACACTGCTGTCACAGTGCAGCAAGAACATTGTATGCCTGAGAAAGAGCTGCTGGGGATGGGCTTCAAGGAACTAGAACTAGCTGTGTTCCTACTGCCAGTTTAAAAGGTTGAGGAGCAATCCCTGGCATCAAGACCAAGTGGCAGTGGCAAGCTCACAGCCACAGTGCCAACACCTACATAAATGTGGTAGAGCCAGCTGCAAAGGTCCAAAGCAGAGCTGGAGTGAGAGGCAACCATCACACAGGGATCCAGTGCTCAGGGTCACTCCTTTTGGCACTTTAATTTAACTGTAGAGACACAGCCATCACCATAATACTCCACAATGCAATATCTGGCTACACAGCATGTGTTATTTGTTTTCTGGGCTTTGGAGATGGCCCTTTAGGCAACCAGTTTACAAGCTGTAACGTGCATCACAACATTATCCCTCTTCAAAGAGAGGAGAGACTCATTACTTACACTTATTACTAAAGTCTGATCTGAAAGCTTTTTTTCTTCTTAACTCTGATGTCCCTGTCCAACCTAATGTTACATGTACTTCTGAAGTCGTGACATAAATTAATAATAATGTTCTGCGGCCATAATGTGACTCCCAGCACACCATTTCCCCAGATACTGTTATGTAAAAGCATTTTGTTATTTATAGTTAGGCAACTCCATCCACTTCTACAATTTGAATTAAGAATGGTCTAAATAATTAGACCATTACTGTTCCCCTAATGATCTAATCTGTTTCAAGTGTAAACACAAGGGGAATAAAACAGGTCAGTCTTGTTTTCATTGATTTTTAATGAAAAAAACATGAAATATCTTCTAACATAATTTGTACCTTCCTTTTTCAGATCAGTAAGAAATCAGTAATAGTTTTGCTTTCAGCAAACAGGAATTGTGTTCATTAAAACATTTTGCTGCTCCAACCTTGATCTTACTGAATACATTAAGAAGTAGGTCACTTGGCAGGTCTTTTCTTTTTCTTTTTAATTGAAATCAATGAAGCTGACCCTGGCAGGTAAAACTAATTAGATCATTAAAGAAGTAACAATATTTTTAATTATGAGATATCTTCTATTCAACTTGGAGTTCTTTCTAAAGGAAATGAGTTCGAAGCCGACATAAGGGAGAAGTTCCTGAAAAAAAATTCTATGAACTTTGAGGAAGGACTTCAGATTCAGCCTTTCATAGTCAGTGGCATTGCAACAAAGCTGAGTATGACTCTAGCACCTCCTCTACACTCATGTAAGCAGAGGAAAATCCACTAACACAAGCAGCTATTTTGCCTCCTGCATTTGGGAATTAAACCTCTTGTGACTGAAGTTAATAGCATCACATCTATGGACTAGGCAGTCTGTCAGCTCTTGTGTCCTTCAGAATGTCTTGGGTGCCATGAAAAAACTGCAACTTCTGTATCAGCTTTAGATTGAGTGAATCAACAGGTAATGTATAAATCTGATCACCATGGTGGCAGTGGCTTGTTTTATATTTTAACAAAAATAGTCCAACCAATACTTGCCCATCAAGAAAATTTGTATCAGTCACCTAAATGATCATTCAGATATAGAAAAGATAATCAAATATATGAAAATCATAACAAGGAGGCTAATTCGCAGATCTTGAGGCAATACATGAAATTCATTCAGATCATGAGACACTGGATAAAATCCAGCCTTAAAAAAATTACCTCGTTATCCTTACACAAAAACTTTCAAGCAGTTCTGTACAACGACTGAAATGAACTCTGATGTTAGCTTATATTGCTGAATAACTGCAATAGCTTTTTGTCCATTCTGATGCCCTGAAGGAATAAATGCATATAACTCAGTTTAATTTTATGCATAAAATGTAAACAATCAACATAATCTAATACATTATTTGAAAGTGAAGAGATTTTCACAATTTTTGAAAAGAGACTGTAATTGCACACTCAGTTATGCAAAATTAGCTCATCTTTCAGGAGAACAGTTATTAGTGGAATGAAAAGCATCGTGCTACGTAAACAGCTATAATAACATTGGCACAAAACCCAAACACATTTCAAAAAGAAATAGTTATTAAAAATAAAATAAAGATAGCTTATGGCTAATTTTGGAAATATATTTTTGTTATTAGTTGTAATGTACATAAGGCAAAGGAAAACACACACACACACACACACACACACACAAGGCAGGAATGTGTTCAAAGTAAATACATTATTAAAAATAAGCCTGAAGAAAAATTCTAGAAAATCAATAATAAGGTAGTTATTACTAAGAAGTTGCAAATACGGTGTACACGTTTTCTGTATTGCATGACTGAAGAAGAACATCTCTCTCAAGGAGCTATTTTCCTAGAGCAACATAATTAATATGGGATTTAACTGCAGAATTCAGGCATTCGAATGTAGGTTCTGAGTCACATAAAACCAAAGGCTGTGTGATATGGAATAGGACATCTGAGAGTCCATCATCTCTTTGAATTGGCCCCTAGGCCAGCTGGTACCCCCAGGAGCATTTCCAATGGCACTTTACATCTGTGTGTGGGCAGCTGAAACCACTGCTCAAAGGTAACATTGGGATTTGGCCCAGAGTGTGTGTTTTCTAAATATTAACTGGGTGTCTAAGCTCCCATTTCAGTCCATGGCAACCTACGCAAGGCAAGCCGAGACTCAAGAGTAGCTCTTCCTAAAGCAGACATCTGTGTCTGGATAGCTGATTGTCTCCCAGACTCCAGGGACTGTGATTTCTGTGACTGTACTGGCCACATAAATTAATGGGTAGTGTAAAAAAAAGAGACTGCATACACAGATTTGAAACTCTCCACTCTACTGGGATTTTCTTACTTGGTATTTTTGACAAGTTTGTTGGGGAAAGGAAGATGTGGGGAACTGTATCTTTAGAAAGCCTTGACCTAGCCCAGGTGGAAACATCTGTAGTATCCAGAAGCTCATTAGCTCTCATCAGACAACACATCATATTACAAAAAGACTCAAATGTCCAGCTGAATCACAACCCAAAGCTTTCTCTGAAGAAATGCAATTGGTGCTGGTGTGGAGCTTTTTGATCCCCTTAATCCAAAGTCTATGAAAGTACATCAACATTAGTAATCCAAGAGGAGAAAGGGAAATAAATCTCTAAATGCTATACTTAAAATACCACGCAGAGTTATGGCTTCCCATAAATGTTTAACAAAAGGCATCAATAATAGATGCCTCTTCATTTCTACTCACATCTGACTCTGTAAGGTTTTATTTTGGAAAATTAAATCTACCTACTCCATGGAGGTGGATTGCTCTCCAGTGATCAGTGAATGAACTTGGCAGGCAGTGGTCACTGGGGCATGCCAGGGCTGGGATTGTTCTCTGATGTGTGAATCCCCTTACTCAGACAGGGAAGAAGTGCCTAAAATGTCAGAAGACATATTGCATAACAAGTCTAACTCTTTCCTTGGGAGCAAGCATGAAATTCCCACTGAAGGCAGAATTCTCTGGGCATTTGACTATCCAGGGTCTGAATGTAGCCCAAGACTCTCCGTAAGTCCTAACCAATGGTTGTAGGAGACCTTACGCTTCGGAGTATAGAACTCAGCTCCTTAGACTTCTTCACCTGAAGCATTTCTGGTCCCTAGAAATACATCCATTTCTTTCCATACTGCATTTTGTCCCCAGTTGCAATTTTGAAACGCCATCTGCCTTGCCTCCCACCTTAGGTGACATCATGGATGTGGAAGTGCTTCAGTATCTCTCTCAGGCTCCAAGGTGTGGGTTTAAGCAATTCTAGGATTTGAATTCTGAGTATGTAAGGCTAATGTGATGCTCTTTATTCAGAAATAGGCTATCTCTTTTCAAAATGGCTCAGAGTGCATCAAACAGTTCAATTTCAGATTAGACAACAATGTTGCCTATTATTTGTATTAACAGTTAACATTTATTTATGGAAGGCGTAGAAGACACAATAAGGTAAAAGGCCCTTTATTCTAAAAAAAGGCCCTTTTTATTCTTCTATTATTTTTACCTTTTTATTCTTCAAGATGTATTTCTGGGTGCTTTACTGTTCAAGGAATAGTGCAAAACCAGTTTCTCAGTCTATGCCAACGGGAAATAATCACATTATGTATTCCAGTTTATGAGGAACCCCAGGCTTGTTTCTTGTTTATGCTAGAGTGTCGTGGTTTAGAAAATGGTATTCTCCACTTTAGTGCTCTCACTAAAACCACACGCCGTTCTGTCCCCACTGCCCCATCCCCTGTGGGTGGCTGGAGGGGAGAACTGGAGGCACAGTAGGCAAAGATCACCAACTGAGATAAGAACAATTTACGGGAAACAGCAATGAGATAAGAAAATGAACAGTAACAGCAACAATATTAATTTTAAAAAGTATGCAAGGGAGAGGCGAGTGATTCACATGCAAATGGTCAGAGTGAGGCTTACCCAACCACTCTCTCCAACATATTTACTTGACAGGAATGAACCCCTTCCCCCTGGAAGAGACTCCTTTCCTCTACCCCTGGCAATGAGGTGAGGTAATACAGAAAAACATCCAGGTCCTAGCCATGCTCCCTCCTGGCTACTGCAAAAATCAACCCTGTCTTTGCTGGAACCAGGACACAGCGACAGGTACTGTGATAAATCTACAGAAACTCTGAAAATGAAAATGAGAGCTCTGTGACTGCCTTTGTGCTGGAAGATCCTTACCCAAGAACACTCACGTGACAGCCTGTAATTAACTATTCTCCACTTCTTCCTTTCAGCATGCAGATACCTTAGGATCTCTCTGGTAGGTAACTTTATTAAAGGTATTGCCTGAAACCATGATCCTCATTAATCACCAATAATTCTGATATGCCCAGAGGAAAAAAAAATACATGCAAAGACCTTTTTCACAGCTAGATAAAAGAACTGCCTTGTCTTCTTACAGGCTCAAGTGCCTTTAATCTAACTAGAGAAACAGCAAAAAACTAAGAGTTGCTTCTAAATCACTCATTTTCACATGAGCAGCTAATTTGGTTTTGACATATAGATGATAAAAGACAAAGTTTGTATTCAATGGTGTAAAAAAGAAACTGTTCATATTTCAGGCTGCTGCAATATTGATCTTAGAGGTATTGGGCATGAAGATGCTAATAAGTATTACTGAGCATTCATGTTTTGTTCCTTCACATCAGCATGTGTTGCACTATATATATATCAACTCCTAGATGTGCTGTTATATTTTTCACCCTTACCAGGAACTTATGCTTCTATTGTGTTTTTGCCCTTTGCAAAAAGTGCAGCACAGTAGAACCTGACAGCCTGCCCATAATATTAACATACATTAAATAAGCTGTCCCATGCACCGTGAATGCATCTCATCACCACTCTACTGCAGAGAATTCTGATATGTGCATACTGATGCATACTTTAACCTTAAAAGTGTGTCTCAGACACCGCAAAATCAGGCCAAAAGACTTACTCTGATCTAGGGCTAGAGTTCAGTGGTGTAGATAAGCACCCATTTCAGAAGAAAATTGAAGGCACTAACTTTATTCTGAATGTTCAACCAGGCAAAATTATAAGATGAAAATCAGTTCTTGATGCAGTTGGATATAACTTTGCTTACTTTAAACAAAACACCTCAATTTTTGGTAGAGAAGTTACTGGATACTATCTAGTGTCTGAATCCTGAAAAGGGCAGGAGACTTGTCCAGGCAAGTTGACTCTCTGAAACCAGGTTTGGCACAGCTGCCAGGGCAGAAACAAACAGTAAAGCAAAGCAGAATTACTGGCTTTCAGTCTTGTCACAAGTTGTGCCTTGAAACACCTGGTGGGATTTTCAGACTTGACACTCCCCGTGAAAAAGAATTAAAACAGCAGAAGCTGAGCTGAGATTGCAGCACTGTCTTCCTTGTTTCCATACTAGTTGCTGCAGTAGACTGGGAACATTGCCTCACAGTCTCACTACCTCCTCCTGGTCTCACAAAAATGGTCCATGCCCACCAGACAGAGTTCATACAACACCCCAGCACCTGGGTATTCACGTACACACAGGCATCATTGAATCCTTGTCTTCAAGATTAAGTGCATACACATGAAACTATATTTCAGCATTTTTCTCAGAGATACAGCATCAGTTCATCACTAACTGGACACTTGCAGTCTTAGACTACAAAAACACCGGCTGGTTTTATATACATTTGGAGTTATGACACTCGTGATTTTCTTAATAGGAGAGCAGAGCCTAGAGCTGTAAAAATAAGTAGCTTTTGATTCTGAGAGATATAATAGAAACAGACATGTCTGCTGTGAAAAATTCAAAGGTTGAAAATTTGTTTTGAAATCCTAGCCCCATGGAAATCTACATTTTCCATTAGCTCGAATAAAGTCTCCGTTTTGTTTCTAGAAGTCAGCTGTAGCTCTCGTTGGCTTGCCCAGAGATATTTCCTCATCAGAGATGTCCACAATTCCAATGATAAAAAATAGCGTTTTTACCCCTGGGCCCCTCTTTATCCTTGTCCTGCACAGCCACTGCTGGTTGCAGTCAACGGCAGAGTACAGGACTAGACAGCCCTTTAGTCTGAACGAAATGTTCCCGCATTCTTAGAAGACAAAAGTGCTGCATGTTCTTTAACACACCATTAACTCACAGGAATAGTTTTCTTTCATCAGCACAGATGGATTACCCTTGTCCAACTGATTTTAATCACACTACAAAGTCACAATCCATTTAATGGGTCTCCTCTGGTACTCTGCTTATGCATGTTATCTTTTAAGCCTTCAGACATCTCCTGTGGTTCTTGATACTACATTATGCTGATCTTTCACTGAGGATGGTTTGGGAACTTGTTTGTCTTTCTGGACTCACAGGGGGAATTGTAGGACTGCATTAGTGGACCATTAGCTCTTGAGAGTGACTTAGCCAGCGTAGATGGAAGTGGCATCTCAGCCTAACTGGACAGATTAATTAATCTAAATATGAAGTGTCAGAACACTTAGATAAGAGCTAAGGGTGGGAGGGGGTTAGCATCCAAGGACTCAAAATCTCACTGGACACTCATAAGGCACTAACAGTTTGATAAAGAACAGAAGGAAATCTGTTTTCTCCTCTAAACAGAAAATGCAGGAATGGAAGGAAATGCATGGATCACAGTGATGAAACCCACAAACACCACAGGCACCCATACTATCCAATCCTTTTCCTCCTCTGTTCTATCTAAAAAGTAATTAACTCATTCCCATCATTTCTCCAGGAAGGCAGTTACAAGCCCTAATTGCTTCTAATTTCCAGCCTATATTTATTCATAGCCCCTAAATACATGGGAATTAAAATGTTAGTGCTGAGAGCTGTGACTGGTAGCAACTTGGAAACAAAAGGTCCTTTACTGGTGTCTGGGGATCCATTGGCAGATCCACGTCATCATCTGTGAGCAAATATCTCACAAACAGCATGGATGACGAAGTCAGTGAACGTTATAGTTTAAACCCAGCTGGAAATTGAGCACCACACAGCCACTCACCCTTCTCTCCACCCCCACCCCAGTGGAACAGGGATGAGAATCAAATTAAAACTTGTAGGTGGAGATAAGAACAGTTTACTAATTGAAAATAAAGTAAAATAGAGTAATAATGGTAAATAAAAATAATGATAATAAAAAGCACAATATTGTTCACTGCCCACTGACCGATGCCAGACCCCCTTTCCAAACCCAAACAGATCCCCCTTCCAGGTAACTCCCCCATTTTATATACTGAGGATGATGTTCTATGGTGTGGAATATCCCTTTAGTCACTTTGGGTCACCTGTCCCAGCTATGGTCCATCCAGTCTTTTTACACACTTCCTCACTGGCAGAGAATGAGCCAAGGAAAAAAGGTCCTTGTTTTAGGATAAACACAATTAAGCAAAACCCAAAACATCAGTGTGTTACCAACACCATTCTCATTCTGAAACCAAAACACAGCACTGTAACAGATACTGAGAAGAAATTAACTGTACCCTAGCTGACACACCTGGTGCCTGATTTCCAGAGATCTACACAGAGATATATGCTTTAAAGTTCATCAGCTGAGGAGTCTTGCTAGAAGAACTTAACTGTAGTTGAAACCCAGTGCATGTTTTATCAGAGAATTAATAAGGCAAACCACTTGCTCAGGGGCCTTCTCTCCTTCAGGTGTTTTGTGTGATAAAAACCACACAACTCTCTCCAGTTGATACAAAAGGATGATTTTATTTTAGGGTTAACTGGGGAGTCCAGGGATATCCGAAAAATAAAAAATGAAAATAAAAGGCAAAAGCCCCGGGTAGCAGGATGGGCGCCGAGGCAAGCCCACGGCTGCCTTTGTGCCTGAGCTGACAGCACAGAGCCTGGATAAAATAAGGAAATCCCGCTAATCGAGATAGAGGCCTGGGGTCTCTGTGCTGGGCCTTGGTGGCAGGCGCTC
>VZRQ01002793.1:311546-340103 GCA_013397975.1 Machaerirhynchus nigripectus | reverse complement strand
TATTATATTATATATAATACATATAAATATAGGTTTATGTTATTTGCTCTCATCTCCAAGATGTTCCACTTTCTGGGAAAAAAACCCATCAGACATCATTTTAAAATGTAGTGACATGAATATAGCTATTAAGCTGTCACACGTTTTAGTGAAAATAAGCACTTGAGCCCACACTTCAATGAAATTCACTCTAAAAGGGCTATCAGATTTTAACTTCATGAAAAAACTGTTGCTCTCATACAAGGGAAAAAGAAAAAAGTGATGCAATGGACATTTGGAGGACTTCAATCATAAGAGAAAAACTTGAACTGTTAGTCTACCAGTCAGTGGGTATGAACAAATCATGCTGCCAAGTTTCATTTCACTAAAAAGATCACTTGCCAATCAAGTGCTTACCACTGGTGAGAACGGTGATAGATTCCAGTTTTGAAAAGGGATGCAAGAGGTTAAGAAGAGTGAAACTGCATCCCAAGGAGTCAAACGAATGTGCCAGGAACGAGTCCCTGCCAAAAGGGCTGACTGGCACAGACACAGCCTGTTACTAAACTCCCAGGCAGCAAGGATCCTTGCTGCAGTCTGGAGGGCAGCTGGGGTGAAGAGTCTAAAGAGGTAGGTTTTATTCTGGTACTATCCACTGACATTCAGCTGGCAGCCACCCATGGGGACGGTTTCATCTCAGTTCCTCCCCCTCCCAGTCTGAACCAAAATGATCGTTTTTCTACAAACTATCTGTAAGCATCAGGCAGAGAAGGAGATGACTAAGGCTCAGTGTGGATTAGTTAAGAATAAATTATGTCAAGCCAATATAAATTCCTTTGTGACAGGGTCACAAGCCTGTGGGTAACAGAGAAACAGCTGAAGTCATATATTTTGATTTTAGTACTTCTTGTGACACTGTACTGACAGTGCATCCTCAAAGCAAACTAGGGACACGTGATAGAGGTGAAACTATCTTTTACTGGATGCGAAACGAGTTACAAAATTATACCAGGATTATACCATTATCAATGGTTCATTATAAAAATGGTAACATGTATTTCAGTAGGGTCCTCAGGGATCTGTCCTGGGTCTGGCAAAGAGTTCCATTAGTAGCCTACATGATTAAATAAGGACTATATTGTTAATGTGCAGACAACTCCAAGCTAAATGGGACTGTCAGAGCTTTGAAGAATGGTTAGAATTTATAATAATCCTAATGAGTTATATCATCTGAGTATAATAGGATGATTGTTTTAAACAGAATAAATGAAAATTAATGAAGGAATCATGAGCTGAACAGAATAAGGAAGAACTGAGACAAGCAGGGGGCAATATAAATGGGGATAAAAAGCTGCTACAAAGAGCGCACTCTGTTCTTCATGGCTGTGGAGGACAGGACAAGAAGTAATGACTTCAACACTTTAGCACAGAAAGTTCAAACACCAAGTAAAGATAATTAAGAGTGGAAGAGTAATGTAGTTCGGGAATTACAGAAACTATTGCTGGAAACTTCTAAGAGCAAGTTAGACATGTATCTACCAGAATCAATATAGGTATAGTTGAAATTCTCACTCCTAGAATAATTTCTTTTACCATCTAGAGAACAAACATATTTATTACTTGATGAATATTAACATATTCAACAGAGGAGAAAACCAGACCACATACAGACTGATGATAGGAAGGAACCTGATTTGTTACATACAGCAACCAAAAATCTGAGTGTCACCAGATAATCACATGCCTGAGCCTCTACGCAGCCTGGGAATGCACATGCACACCATTGCCTCTGCAGAATCAAGGCTTCTCTCATGCTGCTCCAACACTCCCATAAGAAGCAACAGAATAAGATGCCATTTTACCACTTAGAACATTTCAAATGCATTTACAATCATTATAAAGACAATTATATTTGCCAAGATCCAGAACCTGCAGGAGCATTAAAAAATTATGTTATTAGAAACATTAAACCAACTCCCATGCAAACTTCCTAATTACTCTGAAGAGTAAGGTATCATTTAACTTCTTCACTCCATAGAACAGAATTCAGATTTATTTCGTATTGCCATTATTTTAAATATTGAATGAGGTCGCACTCTTAATCTAAAAGCATTTCCTGAGTGGGAACAATTCCAAGTATGATTTCATACTGTTCATATTTTTTTCTAGTCCTATTTGGAACTGAATAGTGGCTTCTAACAAGAAGCTGGAGAAAACTTAAAATGTCTTCAATAAAAGCAGACATAAGTGATCATGAAGGAAAATTAGAAAAGGCATCCCATCATCTAAGACCTGTGAAAAAGCCAGGGAGTATGAACAGCACCTGTGACACATTACTATACAAAACCAATAAGAGATGTAATTACCTTCTCTAGGTCTACAGAACATGAGATTCTAAATGAAGAAGAAAGAAGTAACACCACCTCTGCTGATGTCATTAGTTGCCTCTCATTGAAAGAGGGCCTGTCAGTGCATGTGTCCACCTTACAAAGCACAAAAAAATCTCCTAGCTTCTGAAATCCCTGAATGTCCTTATCTTAGATTACAACAAACTTCAGACTTCTGAACTAATATTTTTCACATATTGGAGTAGACAGAAGATGGAAGGAGAAGTTGTCCAGTACTTGGGAGATCATGAATTAGGGAACCCTGAAAATGTACTGAATGATTTACTGAATTATACAAAAAATATAGCCAAATTCAATAATTTTGGTGAGATTAGACTGCGCAGGATTAGTGATATGTAGATAATTTTGATTCATGATAGACTGTGAAAAGGAAGTTTTTTGAGGTTCAAGGAAAAGGTGCCTTCCAATACATATTTGGGGCAACAAATAAACCAATATACAAACTTTTGAAAACTACAGATATAAAACCTAGAAGTACCTATATTTCTGTTGAAGCACTGCTAAACCTCTTTGTGAAGATTCCCAGTTGGCAAAAACAAGGCATTCTTTAAAAAGATAGCTGAACTCAGCTCTGAAATCAAAATTGTTGTCAGTGTGTTCTGGCAGCCTCTAAAGATAAAATGCCCCCTCATTACCAAGCCCTGTATTCTCCAGTCACATCCAGTTTCATCTGCTGCAGTGGGGAAGGGAGTTTCTCTGGAGGTCAAGGTCAGGTCACAGATACAGACTGTGTGCAAAAGCACTGGAGTATCTGATGAGAAATTGCATCATGTCCCTGAGCCGGGAGCAGGAGATCCCACACCAATCAACAGCATACAAAATTTCATATCTTTGGGCAAGAGTACACCACAAGCTGTTGGGTTTGACGCTGTGTCCCTCACCTGATGTTTTAAGTAGATATAACCGCACCACTTCAGTGGTGTCCACCGAAATCCAGTTACAAACTCAAAAGTGTTGCAATATACCAGGCATGAACTGAACACTAATCCCGTATTTGTTGCTTTATTGCAAAGAGCAGATATGTTACACCACAGCTTCTCACAATGAAAAGTAGAAGAATAGTCTGTATGTATATAGGATCAATGGAGCCAACCTGCATTTAAGCTGTAATGGAAACTAAATTCTTAAATAACAACAGTGTTTCTAACATTCCTAAACAGTATTACAAAGCAGTTCTGATTTTTTGATCCATTTTTTCCCTATTAAAAAACAAGTCTTTAAAACTCATGTCTGTATTGGATATTTGGATAAACAGTTTATGGTTTAATGGCCTTTTTTGCCAGATGATTTCTAGCCTTTTGCATGGGTGTACCATTTAAAAACAGTGGTGACGAGACTATGCAAGTCCTCCCTTTCTTTGGTATTACTTTTAATGTGAAACTAACATAATTGTTTGGCACCGCTTGTGGTATTTGCTTACAGTAGGTTTCAGCAGGCTGTATTTCATTTTGTCACAAGTCCTCTCTTGACTCCAGGCTCAAAGCATGTTTCTTTTAACTCTACTGATATCATAAAAAAGTAACACTGGGTGTTATTTACATATTGTTTATGAAGATTTTAAGTTATCTTCCAGCAGTGGTACAATTTTAATACTGATCTGAGGGCAGATCCTGCAGACTTGCCATGGACAGAATGGCAGTGCTGATTGCATCAGAGTCCTGCATTTGCGGGATCGTGCGTTGATGTGGGTTAAATCTGCCTTCCATTGAAATTCAAGACTAATGTTCTGAGTGGGTTGAGTGGGTGCTCTTGACTGCTTAACCTCAACTCAAACCCACGGTAAATAGTAATGTCAGTCTCTCGTAATTACTTATAAAATATCTATATTAAAATGAAAATGACAAGAAAAATTAAGAGGTATATGGAATTATAAAGGAAATCTACCATTTACCATACTTAAATACATTCTACACATTTTTCAAAGGGAAAACTAACATTTTTGAAAGTCTGAATCTGCACTGGTCACACCCCAAATAATTTAAAAGGCCCACTGATCACTTGACATCTAGATCAAGAGTGCAAAGTACAAGAAAAACAGGTAAACTAATATGTAGAATAGGTAATTTTTAACAACATATGTTTTTACTAATGAGGATTTTGAATCTTCTGAAATTCCTCTCACCAGTGAGGATGTGCAATAACTGTATTAATTCAAGTTCCTCTTAGTATCTACAGCAATTCCTCAGGAGGTGATTTTCAAAGTTTAGGCTTTACTTTTGGTAGGAACTACAGGGTGGAACATAACCTTTCAGCTCTGCTGGTAATTATGAGTATACAGGGACTGTGGGATTGAATCATATTTCAGAAATATTTGAGCCCAACTCCTTAGTCTTTCTTGAACTAAAGCTTGCCCAACACTGTTTTGTGCTGCAACAGGGAATGCTGAAATCCACTGGTGCCAGATGGCACTGTACCCAGGGCAGCTCCCAGGGGGAACAGGATATGAAATCAGCTCTGATGGGATTCCTTCCTGTCCCTACACTTCCACAGATGCCCCTGCACTCGACTTCTAGGAGGCATTTGTTGCAATTAGCAATTAAACCGAGCCAAGGGACTGGGTGTCAGACGTGTGCAGCTGGGGATTACTGGCTGGGCGCCTCCAGCCCGTTTGGAACAACACGGCGCGAGCCAACACATATCTCAGCAGGAGCTCTGCCATCGTGCCTGCCTACAGCCAAAGGGCCTCGTCCAAAGAGAAGGGCACTGCCTGCAGAACACAGCTGAGTCTCAATAAATAGGTAAGGGGGGGCTGATGTAGACTTGCACTGTTACCTGTAATTCACGGTTCAAACTGCATTCATTTCTTTCAGTTTAATAACCAGACTATAAATCAACAGTATATTTGACATGGTCAACAATTCATTATTAATAGGAAATATTTTTTTGTTTCTCTTGTCTTCTTTTAGAGAAAAATGAAATAAAATTACAAACTTAGGGTGTAAATAAAATTATCAAATCAGATGCAAAATTAAGATTAAAATTCTCATTTCTTCTTCTTGATATTTATAAACATTAAAATTCTTCAGCAGCCCTACAAACATGCATCTTTCCTTGAAAGTGAGGCACTCTTATTTATGTCCTTCATATACTCAGTGTTCTCAGAAGTTTCACATGGCTGTGAATCAAAGCAGTCTCACTGTTATTTATTCACAATTGTGGAAAATGTGATATTGCTGTTGGCTAAAGTAGATGCCTAGATTGGAAAAAAGAAAAAAAAAGCAAAAGCATGGCATTAGCCTTCTAATTGCCCCAGATGGCACACTTATCTTATTGAAAGGGAATGAGAGGGTGGTAACAACATAACTTACTCACATGTTATGTGGGCGGATGTTATCAGGCAGAAATTACCTGTCAGGAACCATACACATGAACGACAAACACACCACTCCTAAACCCTTACACCAGTGATTTTGAGTCCCTTTAGTAATCATTCCATTTGACTTTTTGAAGAACTTGTAGCCCAACTGGCATCCCGATAATCTTTCTGATGTTGAAGTCATTAAGCTTAGCCACTTATTCCTATTAATATTACCATCTATTGTTTATACAAACTAGCATTTCAGGGCCCTCTTCAAGATCACATTGAAATAGATACTAAAAAAATAGATCAAAAGGCCTTGTCCCTTATTACAATTCAACTCCCAAACCCTCTCAGAGAGTGCCTACACAGACAATACTACTGGGTAAGTATCTATTCAAGAATATCAATAAAGACAGAAAGGAACAAGGGCAGGAGTATGAGAGTAACTGGGTTATACTCCTTGGCTTATATACATCAATACTATGAAGTTGATAGAAGCAAGACCAGGCTCTAAGAATAAGATCAAAATATAAATACTGTAACATCAGTGGAATAAATAAAAAACATCTTTCTGGTTCCCCTTCAGAGCTCTTCAAGTTTTCATGAACTAGTTTACAGATGAATACACGTATTTAAATTCTTACTTGTTCAATACTGAACCTCAGTACTGAAAGATTCATGCATATCCCAAATCTTGTTATTAAAGCAACCCCAGAAGGACTAATAGAGTGCTTAATAAGAAGATTAGGATACAAGACTTTGCAAGATTCTTAGTTTTTAAAGTCTTCTTGGTGGTGGTGGAAGGGGGTAAATATTGTTCATATTTTTACCATTTAAAAGGACTGAGGTAAAAAGCCTCTGCTTTGACAATTCTTCATTGCTGTCACCTGTGAAACATGGTTAAATTCAACTCAGTTATCCTGAGCTCAAATTACAATGCTCTGCTAATACAGTTTCTGCTCTTCCCTGAAGCTGGACAGCTACTGACATTGGCAATTATGTACTGTTTATGCTGGCTTTCTTATTTCAGTTGCAGTTTAAATGGATTCCTGCTTCATATAAGGAGCATGGGAAATCATATTATTATTTGACCAGCAGTGTCTCAGATCACATCTGCACCCCTGATGTCCTTTCCCCACTGCCTTGTGTTTGCCTCCCAGGGACTTAGAACAGATTGTCACCTCTTGTATCACATGTCACTCAGCTACAGCACGTGCAGTGCTTTCTGACTCATACAGTGGACCCTGTGGGGACATTCTCGATGCCATCTTCTTCTACACCATCATGGTATCTCATTTTGCCTTTCGCTCCCGTGTGAGTGTTCCCACAGGCTGATGAAATTTGTGCTGGTTCCAATCATTACATTTTGCCAGAAGCATGTGGTAATTGGCAAGGCATTACTTTGATTCAAAGGGGAGAGCTCTTAAGAACCATGTTAGACACCAGGTCAGTGAGAGTTCGCACTTTTAAACATACTAAATATCTTCAACTAATTTTGAACTCACCTTTAGAGATCTGCAAGAGCATGCTTCTGTGCCTGGGAAACTTTCTGATATCCACATTTTACTGCAACCTTTGCCTTTCCCACAACGAAGAGCATTCAAAATCAGATTCTACCTGCATGCTAAGAACAGAATAAAAAGTAGATCAGAAATAAATTTTTTACTCCTCAGAACATAAAGATCCAGTTAGGTCTGCAAGTTAAATGAACAGACACTTCTTAGACACCTGTTTTGGGGTCACAAAACTCCTTTCACAAATGACACTTGTTTCCAGGTAGAACTAAAAATATCAACTATGCTTCTCCAAGTGACACTTCAGATTCCCAAACAAATGCTTTTTCTGTCCACTCTTTGATGCAAGCGCTATATACCATATAATCATACATAAGGTACTGAGAAAATAAAGCAAGATCCTAAAATTATTTCCTTGATAACCCTAGGAGATGCAGCATTTAGAAATTAACTGCTGAATACCACCCCTAATTACTTTCTCACTTATTCTGACTTAATATAAAAAATGGCTCTCATATCCACCATGTCTATATCCTCCAGCTTAAATAATGCTTGGCTGATACCACTGAGCCAAGATAAAAGAGAACATTTGCTCCAAAGCAGAAAAGCTTTCAAAACGAGGTGAGAGCCGTTGTGTGCATGTCTGTCTCTGACCAATATGTTTCCCTTGAGTATTCAGGTTTCAGCAATATCATAACCAAAACCTAAACCATGTAAGGTTGAAAATTACACCAGGACTCATATACCTGAAATAGCTGCACACCATCAGCTTTTTTAGGACCTCACCACAGCTGCATCCCAAGCTCTACTGCAAATCTGTGTAGGATTTACATTACATAAAAAAGACACATGTAGCAGTAGGATACCATTATTGAGCTTAGATGGTTGGATTTTAGGAATCATAACAAGGCCACTCCTAATCTTTTACACTGGACCATGCAGTAATCTTCTCAGACATTATCAAAATACATGTCCTGCCATGTACAACCATCTTATGAATTAGAAAAATTGGACCTATAGAGCAATACCAGATTTTGTTCTGTTACACCTCAGGCACAGCTTAAATCTAAAACACTGAATATTTCTGTGCCACTTAGACCACACATCTCAAACTAACAGACTTTGATGGGAGTGCCTGTTATGGTAAGTAACGGTAATTGTTTCTGGTTAGATTTTTAAAATGTGTTTACACTATTTTAAAAGCAGATCAAATCTGCACTTTAACCCAAATTTCACATATTTCCCAGACTGTTTGGATGCAGAGCTGAGTCATGAGTTTTGGCAGAGCTCTGGGACCCCTGGGGAGAGAAGCTTAAATCCAGGCAGCTGCTGGCTATAGATCCTTCCTTGCACCTCCATCTCCAGTGTGGGCACAGGCACAGATGTGCCTGCTTGCCATGACTCTGCCTCTCTGTATCTCATAATTTTACACAGTAACTTCAGATGCCTGAAGTCAGACGAGTCAGCCCAAGTCCTTTCTACATATATAGGCTGCTTCACAAACATCTGAGGGTGTGCAGTGCTTCAGGTTGCTTTCTGGCTTGCATTTCACTGAGTAGTACTGACAGAGATCTGTCTAGTACAAACAGATCACACAACCATTATCAGAAGTCAGATTAGATAAACATCTTGCAGAAAGTAGTATTTCCCTTGAACTCTTTCCCACTAGCACTGAACACACTGTTCCAGCAGACCTCTTATGCTGTGTACACAGGCAAGGTCCCTCCCGTATTTCAGCTAAATATTCCACTTCTGCATTAGTTCTCTTAACCACAATCTAAGTCTAAGAACTCATATTGAGACAGTGGCTACTAAGGGCCCAAAGTATTTTTCTTGAATTTGCTTTCCAAAACAGCTTCCCCTCCTGTTGGCAGAGCTTTATTATTTGTCCCAGATGTTTTCTCTTTGAATCTGGCTGTAAGTTTTAAAATGTTACTATTCACTCCAATGAGTCTTTCTTACAAGATATACTTCCTATAAAGATGTCCTGATACCTATTACATGTATTTTTAACCTATGATTTGTGTTGTCAAAGTCCCAAATTAATTATTCTATTATTTTGCCCAAGACCAGCATGAAGCAGTCCTTCCCCTTTTCTGTTTTCTCTATATTATAATGATATTCATAGTCTTCTCATCTTTCTCTCATTTTCCAGTATTTCTGAAAGATGATGAGAGAATTTTTCCAGGTAATTCTCTGCAGACCTCTAATGTAAACTATTGCTATGAAAATGGTTAGCTCCAGCTGGTCTTCTTTTTAGCATTTGTGAAACGTTTCAGTGAGATCTGCTGATATTATACAACCATCTGAATAGAAAAACAGGATCAACACATTTGATAAGCAAACTTGTCTCAGCTGGCAAAGTACAGATGCTCTCTTAAGTCACAAACAGAAGCAGTATCAGCTATGTGCCTGCATTAATGAAATCATATAGTATTGGGATTACAGGGCCTAGCTCTGCCATCTGCCTCATTCATCACTGACCTCAGAGGGTGATGTCATTCAAAACCAAAACATGGTCTGTGGCCAGTACAGGTATTGCCTGCACTTTGTCAACCTGTGAAAGCCCAGTGCCAAAACACAAAAAAAAACCCTCAGACCCTTGAAATTGAATCTAGAAAGATTTAGGAGCCAAAACTCTCCAATTCAAAACAACTTTGTGAGAAAGCCATCTAACTCTAATGAACATAAGATCACAAAATGTGTCTTTGGTTTCCATCCCAAATATCCACAAGTACTTTCAGTGCTATAAAAATCTGAAACAGTCTCGGTCCGAGCAATGAGCCAGCCTGGTTTTGGACCAGCATTCTTTAGGTGATAATCTGAGTGTGGAAGCATTCACTTCTCCACAAAGTCAAATTTTGCAAGTATGTGCAACTACCAAATGATGACAGCATAAAAATAGCAAAGGTGTGCGAGGTGACTGTTGAGTAAGAATTCACATAAGGCAGGAATCTTTGTTCAGCCTTTTAATTATTACACACACACACAAGGAAAAAAAAAAAAAAGAAAAAAAAAAAAAAGAAGAGGTTCCACTCCTTTTACCACCTGGCATGACTACTCTCTCTGACTTCCTACAAGTCCTGCTTGCTTCCTCTCTGAAGGGCTGGTCAAAAGAAAAGTGAGGAGTTTAAACCTTCTTGCTAAAGCTGAACTACTACACAGAAAAGAGGGAAAATTCATGGAAACAGAAAGAAACATTCAAGGTGGTACCTCAGAGAAGGTTGCAATTGAGACTTGGTCTCTGCTGGCAGCATGAATAAACCATTTGTGTGGAATGGTGCAAAGGTACTCTTGTATGCACTGCTGAGCTCCAGGCAATTCTCTCCTGAGTATGTTATGCTTGCTTGTTCTTCTGAAGTGCCCAATTCTGAACTGAGGTATTTGGGTACTTAATTAGGATATTGAGACTTTTACTGTACTGCTCTCCTGCTGTTATTCTGACAGCTCATGAGCAAAACTGCTACACTGCAAGAAAGCAAACTGGAAAAGCACATTTGCAGATGTCTAGAAACAATGTGCCATCAGATGGAACAAATAAACTTAGAAAAACAAATTTCACAGAAAGCTTTGCAAAAACATCAGGTGAAGCTTTTCTCTCAGCAGTTCAGATGTGGAAGTGTCAGTGCAATGAGTTCCTTGTGACTGTGCTAGTGGACAGAGCTAACTGCTGGCCAGCAAAACTCTGCTGAATTAGAATCCCATTCCCCCTCCCACTGAGAAAATTCAGGGGGAGCAGCAAAACGTACTCTGTGATCCTTTATATTTCACCCCATCCGCTCTCCCTTGCAACTTTTTTCTGGAAGAGCACTCTCCCAGAGTGAAGAACTTGTTAGCAAAGCCTAGAATAAAAACTGCTTCATATACCTTGCTCCCTGTTCAGGAAAGCATAAGGTCTAAGCCCAGGGCCTGGCACAGCGCCCAGCTTCCCCTGGCAGCTCCTGGAGTCCAGGAGCTTCTGCTGAATCTGCAGCCCTCTGCGGCTTCCTGGAGAGCTGCTATTTTTCAAGAGGGAGTAAAGCAAGGAAAGGCTAAGAAGACACTGTGTTCTGTAGGTTTTCTGAGGCCCTTATGAATGTATAACATTTCTTCTTTCCAGCAAACACAGATTTTTTCAGTTACACACTGGTT
Source organism: Machaerirhynchus nigripectus (assembly GCA_013397975.1). Lineage (NCBI taxonomy): Eukaryota > Metazoa > Chordata > Aves > Passeriformes > Dicruridae > Machaerirhynchus > Machaerirhynchus nigripectus. Next base: position 328,770 of record VZRQ01002793.1, on the reverse strand, counting down.
ATGAAATTAATTTTATAGGTAATGCAGAGACCCTGCTGGTTTGTAAAAGACGTAAGAGAGGAATAAGAGTGATATCACATGTTCGTATCAAATATGTGTTCCTCCCAGTACTGATGATTAACTAGTGCAAAGTAAAAATATTTTAGTAAATGACTTAAAAGTGAATTAATTCCTCAGTTACTGAAAAGTGATTTAATTCCTCAGTATTTATAAGATATACATGACTGTAAGGGAAAAGAAATGTTTGCTTGAAAGTTAATGCTTATTTTATGATTTATGATAAGGCTATAAATCTCTATGCCAAGAGGAGAGATGATCAAAGGGAATCACATCCCATTATGAATCCTGAGGCAGCCTGAAGACTTCACTTCTCATATCTTGTTTCTTAGCAAGGCAAAAATTTGAGCTTGAAATGGAAAAAGATAAAACAGGCTCCGACAATTGAATCATCAGCAGCAGCTCTGGAGCTGAGTTACTATGGTAATGGCAGTGCTGCTGCACAGCTTCTTCTTACTCTTACTACTGCTACAACAGCTTTGCAAACGTACACGGGAAATTTCCACCCCACATGTGCCACGGGTGGCTTGCAGGAGAAGCCCACGGTCTCCGGGGCCCTGATCTCTACTGAATGGAAGAGCAAATTTCTGTGATTCTAATATGCGATTTGCAGTTTTCCATGGAAACAGTCTTGGAGTAGGGAAAGGTCTAGAATTTTTCCTGCTCTTTTGTGGCAGGAAGGTAGATACCAGTGCTTAGAAGATGTTTTATAAGCACAGAATTTTTATTACAGGAATTTTAAGCATTTTATTTAGCTGTAACTATCTCACTTCTCTGAATTATAGATGTGTTGTCACTGCCAGGGAAGGATGGTATCATCTTTTTGGCAGAGCATAGCTTAGAGCTCTGCATAAGTAATGGATCTAATTCTGATGCCAGGTTAATAAATTAGTAATTATGCCTCTTTGGATATACAACAATCAGTGCGTCAGTACTCAGCAGTGTCCTCTTTCCTCTTCGGGGTCTAGATGAATGCATCACCTTTCCTGTTACTGATGCTATGCTCTCTGCACAACACATTAAAGGCACATTTGCTCTTGATTATTTTTGAGACAGTATTTAATATTTACAGTCTAAGAGCAAACAGAAGTTCCCAACAGGAATTGGGGCCCTTTATAGGTGCCATGGGAAAATTAACTATATCCCAGCTGAAACCAGGACAGTAGGAAGCATAAATGCAAAGGGAATCTTTGCCCAAAAATGTCTGCTGAAAGCACAACCTCTGCGAGCTCATTAAGTCCTATAAGCAGACATCTATGTGGAACCTCAAATGAGTTTTATACCGAGAATTTAATCATCCTTTTTGTGGAACAGTCCTTTTCACCCATTGTGCGCATATGCTTATAGCCCAGATTGCAGTCCTGCTAATGCTCGTTTTTTAAGTAGACCTCTCTGGGGAGCAGATGAACAAGGTTACCACATGTGCATTAATCAATAGGAGGGTCAACAATAATTACCACAATGAATTCTAAGAGAGAAAACACTATAATTAAATATACTATGCAAAGTATCATCTGAGAATCAAGTTCATTTTTATGTCTGAGAATCAAGTAAGTTTTTATCTGTCTACATGATCCAAAAATACATGTGACTGAAAAATAAGAGGAAGAAATTCTTTACTGTGAGGGTGGTGAGACACTGGAACAGATTGCCTAGAGAGGTTGTGAATCCCCCAGCCGTGACAGTGCTCAAGACCAGCTTGGATAAGCACTTGAGCAACCTGGTCTAGTGGGAAGCGTCCCTGCCCATGGCCGGGGAGGGTAGGACTAGATGCTCTTTGCGGCCCCTCCCAAACCGTTAACACTCTATGATTCTATGACTAAGAAGCAGAGAAATCTGACGATGCATTTTGCTGGGTGTGTAGCTATACATCCATCGCATTTGTCCTGGCATCATCGGCCCTCTGCCCGTTTCCCCGTGTCTCCGTTCCTTTCCGCCTTTCGCGGCCAGGGCCCGACGAGCCCTGTCAGACGGNGGCGGCACCACGTGTCGGGGCGGGGAGCGGCGGCGGGGCCGGGCCGGGCAACGCCACCCCCAGCGCCGCAGCGGCAGCGACAGCGCAGAGCAGAGCCGCTCAGCGCATCCCTCTCGCCCATGCCAGGTGCCTGTTCCCGGCCGCGCCGTGACTGAGGAGCGATGGGGCCTCTGCGGGAGAGCGGCAAGGTAAGGAGCCGGGGATGGACGGCGCGGCGCGGAGCGAGGAGAAGCACGGGCAGGCAAATCGCGTCCTGCCCCCGCCCTGGGGGGGCGGAGGGGCCGGGATTTGCCTGCCCCTGCCTCGATGATGGAAGGAGGAGGGCACATACGAGAGGTTTCTGACGGGGTGTCCCTTCCCGAGCAGGAGCAGAGGACGCAACTGGAAAAGGAGGTGTCCCGCAGCCGCATCCCCCGCCTGGTCCTTCGGCCGCAGCAGAAGGTGTCTCCTGCTTCCGAATCGCCCTTTTCGGAAGAGGAAAGCCGGGAATTCAACCCGCCCAGTTCCTCCGCGGGCTCCGGCAGAACTATCAGCAGCAACAGCTTCTGCTCAGGTACCGCAGAGACACCCCCCCAGCCTCGGTGTCCCTGGGGAACGCGGTGTGCCCGACACGGCCACCCCCGAGGCTTCGCTGTAATCCCAGCCGCAGCATCTGTGTGTCGGGCTCCCATCGAGCCCGCATGAGCAATCCGTTTTGCCAATGAAGAAGGGCAACCATTGATTTTTCCAGGGAAATCTAGTATCTGTTCTTTTAATGTGTGTCCGTAAGCGACACCAGATGTTTCCATTTCGAGTTCTGCTATCCACTGCTAAAAAAGTTGGCGGTTTTATTGCGGCAGAAGCGTTGCTTTAGAGAGAAAGATTTGCCTTAACAACTGCAGCGCAGTCTTGAGGCATTCTGAAAAGCCCTTAAATCAAAAGTCGGTAAAACAGGGGAGTTGCTATTAAGGGTATCAGACTGCAAATCCTTTTGGTTTTCTGACAATGATCTCCATTAATTGGAACAGAATATATGGGTGAAGTTTTCACTGTCGTATTGAAATAAGGTTTGTTTATTTCAGAATTCAGGCTTCTCCTGATGAGTGTGTTACCAGACATGAGTTGGGTATGATGGCTTCTCTACAGAGAGGGCAATGGATGGGTGACTGATCAGAAGTAAATCACTACTCTCCAACTGTAAACCAAAAAATGTCATTTACTCCTCAAAAAATTACATGAGGGACAACTTGAAAACATTTTTTTTAATGCTAGATATTTGCCCTGTATAGAATTTAGCACAATTTAAATGCCTCAACTAGCAGTGAAAGACTCAGATGCCTACTAGTGGTGAGTAATTTTTTAATTCAGTGAAACTCTTCACTGTAAATGACATTAATGCACATGCATAACAAAATTGAGGGTCACATCATTAACACCTTGGACTCTATATGCCTGTGGTAATTCAAAAGGTATTTTTGGTGTGGAGAAATTTGTTTTCAACAGTCAGGTTTTTGGAATACATAACATTTTCAGTGGTGGAATTGGAAGTACTAGGTTAATGGTTGGACTCAATGACCTTAGATGTCTTTACAACCTAAATGTTTCTATGATTCTGTGGTTCTCTGTCTAAAAATCTGAATTATAACAGGTTTTTTTGTAATAGTTAGTATCAGAGGAACTTCCTAAGCTCCCTTTTTTTAGTTCACAAAGTATTTTGAATTAGCAGAGGTGTTCCTGGGAATAGACAGAAACGCTCATATTTATCTTCGTTTTCACTACAGGGGATCAGATTATTATTACTACTTTTTTAACTCCTTTCGTGAAAAACAGTGTATTGAACACAGTGTACAAGTTTTCCTCGATGAGAAATAAAATATCCATCTTTGAATCTAGCTTTGCCAGCTTTTGCAATTCAGGCACAGTGGAATGATCTATTTGGTTATTGTTTAATGAACAATGCAGAGCATTAAACAAACATCATAGGATTGTAAGAATGCTGGAGTCTTTTTCCCATGCCTTTTTAATCCTTCCACCTTACCTGCTTGAGTTTGCCTGTTCCAAAGAAATGAAATCTTTTGACGCTTCCTAGAAATACATTATTTTCATGATCTCTCCCAAATGGCTGCTTTCCATCCTGATTTTTTTCCTTGTTGGCAAGCCTTTCATCTTGATCACTGACTTTTTTTTAATCTTTTGGGTTTGTACCCTGTTCTTCAGATCTACTCATCACATAGCTGCCACTGTCATGTACCCTTGTTGTCCCACTGCACTGCATAGGCTGTCTCGAGTCCCAGCAGCACGTTGTATTTATTCTGGGTGTGTCTGATCTCATGGCTTGACAGTTTTAAGGCACCTTTCACAGAGGTATTCCAGCATGCAGTGCTGGTCTCTTAACCTACATTTTAAGCACAACTGCTCATCTCTTTTATTTTTTTTTTTCATCTTTTATTATTTCATGAATGCTGCATTGATTTAGTTTGATTTTTTTCCCCACATGAGAGCTTTGTGAACCAAAGCTGCCTGCAGCACCCATACAGGTACACACTACGTGGTTTGCTGCTCTGAGTCTTCAGACCTTACACAGCCATGGATCAGCCAAGGCACTGTCCTCCATCCCGGAACCTGGTTCAGCTGTTGCTAGGTTTGATGGATTTTTCACTGTGATGCAGGTATGACAATAGTCACTGATTCAGTTTCCTCATTCTTTGACATCTCATCCCTGTCTTCCACTTACGATCCTTCTTTATCATAGTTTGTCTAATTTAGAGTGAAATTCCCCAGGGGCAGCAGGTGGCTGCTTGTTCCTGTTTCTGAGGAGGGGATGGTGAACAGACGTGTGGAGCGGTGAGTGGAGGGGCCACAGCCTCTAACCTGCCTCTCCTGGTGTTTCTTTTGAATTGAGAAGTAGCATCTGCAAAAAGGGTATTTAAAATTAGCAAGTAGTACATTTGGAAGATGAGAGCAGATGGGAACAATAATATAGCAGTATGAAAAAGTTCATGAGCATTTGGATGAATGTCTTTTTTGTAATTTCTTTTGAGCAGTAAACCCCAAAATGTTCTCGATAAGCAGCAGATAGTATGACTTGATCCCTAGAATAATTACTTTCCTCTTTACCCTTCTCTTGTCCAGTTGTTCTTTACCTTTCTTCCATTAGTATTGACACCAAGAAGTTATGATCCATAGATTTCTTTTTACCCCAATAGAAATTATTTTTTCCCCTCATCCATTAAATATGTATTTTTTCCTTGATTCCCTAGAGCTTTTGATGTTGTCCATTTTCCCTGTGTGCTAACACAGGTCTCAGTACATAAGTGAAGGCTTGGAGTTCCTTCTCTCTAAATGAGGGTAGATCTTGTAGGTATTACTAGTGTTGGTTTTGGGAACCATGGCAGTGCTGCAAGTATGGTGGTAACAGAAAAAAAAATCTCTTGGCAACAGAAAAGAGACGGTTTTTGTAATGCTTAGTTTCTTTTGAAGAAGTTGTTAGTTCTGGCTGTGATAGGTTTCAAATTTGCATGATCAGCTCCCTCTTTGTCTTGTTGGAGTGGATCAGAGATTCACTTGATCATGTTGGTCAATTATTTGCAGTTGACTTTATGTCAGTTTTGCTTTGTAAGTCCATATGAAACACAGTGAGAGTGTTAGTCATATCTGTGATATTCCTGACAAAATGTGTTTTTAATATTCTTTGTTTCTGCCAAGTGAACATGGATGCTGTCTGGAGGTTGTGCAGGCAAGCTCAGCTTTTGTACCTGCATTCACCACGCACAACCCCTCCTCAAAACCTTGGAGCATCTGGGGTCCTGGCTGTCATCTGATATGGGAGCACTTGTCTCCTTCAGCTTGGATGTCGGCCACAGGACTCAGACGATGTCAAATGATGAAAAAACACTCTCCCAGCAGCTTTGTCTGGCTCAACTGCTACTGAGCATTTGCCCGTGTCATGCATGTTTTTCTCCTAAGTTGCACTTGGCTTCCAAGTGGCTGCGTGCACTTACCTTGTCAGTCGGGCAGAGAATGCAGTCCAGAGCATCTTAAACAAGCACCTGCTGATGGATCCACGGCGGAGCAGCTGCTGGGCCTTTGGTCATTCCAGTTACAGTGTTGGCCTTGCAAGAAATACGACACTTTGGGCAGGGCACTATCCTTGGTTTTGGTGTATACGTCCTTGGTTTGAAGTCAGCCTGTGCTAAGCTCCATGAGTGTCTTTAGTTTTTCTATTAAACTGGTTCAGTTGTTGCTAGGTTTGATGGATTTTTCACTGTGATGCAGGTATGACAACAGTCACTTACTTGATTTCCTCGTTCTCTGACATCTTTTCTTTTAAAAAAGGTTTTAGTCTGGGATATACTTTCTTTTCTACTTTCAGTTTCTGAAAAGCTCAGCTTTTAAATTTCTCTGTATGAAGATGACTTGTTACGTGGTACCTGTACAACAGTGCCCAAGCTCTCTTTCAGCCTTCTCTAGGATGCCAGCTGCTGGAATTTCATCAGGGAACACAGTGAAGCTTTGGTAACTGAGATGCAGCTTTTCAGGAAGCACTTGTATGTTTAAGAATTGGTTCAGCAAAAGAATTTTTGAGCCAGAGGATTTGATTTATACCCATACCAAACAGTTCCTCCTTTCTTGGGCTTACCTGTAAATCACCTTTTTAGTTAGACTGAATAGTCCTATGAGCTATTGAAAACCAGTAGCATCCCTGTACATCAATGATTGTGATTCCCTCCAACACAGTCTTCAAAAACAGGAGTCAAAGCTTCGTTTTTGCTTTTTATTTAAAATTTCAAGATCTGGTTCAATGCTTACTCAAGTTTCAATCCTTATTTCATAACCTGTTCTTTTCTGGGGTAAAGATTTTATTTAAATCTTGTCCTTTTCATGTCTGGCACAATAAATGTGCACGTGTACAGTGGCTGCACTGTAAGCCTGGGGTGTGGGTACTGCAGCAGCAATCTCAGTGTTGCCATTCCTTGCTCGCTTGCTCCTGTGCACACTCCCCTTGAACTCAGAGATTGTTTGCCAGTTGGCCCAGGTATTGGTGGATGCTGGGACTGAGCTCAGTGTGTGGCCAAAAAAAAGCGTGTAGGCTTTAGGCAGGCTTATTAAGTCCATGTGAATGCACAGCCCATTTTGCTTGCCACAGGCAAGAAGAAGAGGTTGTACAACTGTTACTGAAGAAAAAAGATGTACCTTCTTACACTCCAGTAAATAATTTCTCTGTTAGAGCATTGAAGCACGTTGCATTATAAACCAGCTAGCCTTGGAGGCTACACTAAATAAGTATGTGTACTGAAATATATATTCCTGAATAGAAATAGATACAGAAAACTAAATTTTTAGTATTTTAACAAGTCAACAGGTTGAGGCCAGACAGTTAGTTTAAATTATTGAAAGTAAGTGCTCCTATTATTTGTTTGTGTATATATATATATGTATGTATGTATGTATTACCATGGCAACAGTGAGTTCTCTCATTCTTCTTGTTTCTTGTTATAAGAAAAAAAAACTTTGTTTAAATAGTTCCTTACTGGTTTATGTGTTTGATTTTTACTCTGAGTTACTGATTCAAACAAACATGCTTAAAAGTTCTCAAGTATGTGATACTGAAAGTTACATTCTTTTTCCTGCAGTCCTTTATGCTATGCTTTTACACAATCGTTTTGCCTTTTTTTCAGACTTCTGGAGGTCTTTTCTAGCACTTTTGTTTGCAGCACTTTGTAAGGCAGTTCAGTGATGACTGTGATACTAATTTACAAAAACATTGAAACAAAATCTGCTTTCAAAAATGCACATATGGTCTTTTTGCATGAGGGTGACACTGGTGACATGCTTCCTTTTCTCACTGCTGCTTCCCTAGAGAATTTCCTGCTGGACCAGCTTACATGCAATAATTTATTATTGCTTCATATTGTGAACCACCAGTTCAGTTTCTGTGGCACAGAGATCTGTTCTAAACATGGAAATGAGAAAAGTGCCTAGGTACTAAAGAGCAAAACCTGCTTGTTCCCCAGTTTTTGGCCTTTCCCTGCTTCCCTTTCAACTTCAGTATTTATTCCTCCTGACTAAGTAACAAACCTTTTGTTCCTCTTGCCACCCAACAATATCTGGAAGCCAAAATATTTGACCTTTTGGATGTTTTTTATCATCTTTTTATGTATCTGTCAGTACTGTGAACCTTTAAAACCTGACCCAGAGCCTCCTGGGGTCAGTAGGACAGTTCCTGTTCTCTCTGGAACATTTTGCATGGTGTCCTAGGAACAGTCACCCTTTCTAGTACACCTCAGCCTTTCTACTACCCTTTTAGCTGTAGCTAGTTGTGTACTATGGGCTGAATTCTAAATATCGTGTACTTTCTTCACCACAAATGCGTAATCCAGTACTTTCTTTTTACAGTGCTTTTCATGCAACTTTCTATTGAGTTGAATATTGTCGTGCACTCTGAAGAAAATCACAGCTTGTAGCAGGAATGAAACTTTAATCAGAAGTCCTGGATTTACTTTGTGTTTAAAGAGGATCTTGATGTTTTGAGAGAAATTCAACATTACATATTTTAGCCCTACATTTATAAGATTAGTATATATCCATGAAATTATGGAACTGTTTTGATGTGTATGTGACTAGATTCTATGGTGCTGCTAAGTGCCACTCTGGGCTTGAGGATAGTTAAAAGAAAATAGAAGAGGAAAATATGCATAAAACAACAATGGATAGAATATATGCAATTTCCTTCCATGAGAAGGTGAGCAGTGCAACCTTATGAGATGATGTTGAAGCTGTGATGGTCACAGTTATTTGCTGTTAGCCATGAAGGCAGAGCTACATGAGACCAAACGAGTGTAACATGTTGCACCATTTGAGGAATAGGTACAAATTTCTTTGTGGTCTACTGAAGTTTTTTATTTCCAAAAGTGGTGCCTTCAAAACTGGAGAGAGTATTTCTGATTTCTTTCTTTGCTGCATAATGGAATAAACCACATAAAACCACACAGAAATCCATCTATACATACACATACACTTCACTTAATGTTAAAATTAAATGGATAATATTTCTTATACTGGATGTAGTCAGTGCTTTCCCACCAGAGGTAGCAGCAGTGGTTCCACTTCCAGCTGTTGTCCTCAGAAAAGATTAACGAAGTCTACTAAAGTACTTAAACCCATACCAAAGAGAAAAGACTCTTCTTTGTCTCTTTTTTAGACTCTTTCCTGTCCTTACCTTTAGTTAAAACTTTTCTATACAATTTTCAAATAGATTTTTCAGTCCTTTATCATCTTAAATGCCTTGTGCAGATGTTTTCTGTGCTAATGATACTCAGGGAGCTGTGCTATTCCTGACCACAGTGCTCTCCTAGTAACAGTACTATTTTTATTGATATTTTTACTAGTAAGCTCTTACGCTTCTCTTCTGTAATACACCATTAGTGAGGCTATAAATGTAATGACAAAGCCAGTAAGCCACAATTACACAGTCCTCTTTTTTTTCAGATGTTTTGACAGAGCTCATGTCACTCCTGCTTGTTAGTGAAAGGTTCAAGTAGAAGGAGCATTAATAGATTTGCTGCCCAAATCAATTAAAATTAGCTACTTCAGTATGACTTAGCAATTTTACAGTCAGACATCAAGAGCAGATACCTTTATAGACATGTTTGTGTGAAATCCTGCATTGCAAGAGACGCCCAAGCTTAGGAGCAGGTCAGTTCATCTATTTCACCTTCCTCTGCCCTCTTCTGTATATTCTCAGCCTGTCAGCATTCCTGCCATGCTGTGACTGAGCAGAGGGCCTCTTACCAAAGCCAGTGAGCAGTTCTCACACTACATTTTCAGCAGTGGCCATTAGTGGTCAGCCTGTGTATGTGACAGAAGCAAGGTCAAAGGGGCTGGTGAGCATCAGGTGTAAAAGTTGCCTTTACATTAATGATCCTCAGCAACATGTCAAAGATGTTTAGTCTTGATTTTACTGGGTTAGATTTTATGGCTACAACATTACAGTCAAAAGCTCCAGCTTGAAAGATGGACTGTGAATAGCAGGGTGTTTTCCAGCTGTGGAATATCTAACAAAAGGAAAAGCATGTAGCTTGTAGGGACCTGTGGAGATAATTTCATCCAGCCTCCTTTTTGAAGCTGGACTGTTCCCAGCACATCCCAGCAGCCTTGTATTTGTCTGTGGGAGTCTAGGAACCCTTCAAGGACAAGAGTTTTCATGGCTTCTGTAGGTGACCTCAGGGAGTGGTGGAGCTGCTAGCCAGCCTTTGTTCACAAGCAAAATGGAGCATAGTTAATTCAAGTTCTGCCTGCAGAGACACCGCGATTAAATGTGGAAATTATTTTCATAGTAGGATTTTGCATAAGTAGGCCTCCTCTCTTTTCCTGATCCTGCAGTAGTTTTCCTTGTGCTTCAGCTCTGCTTTACTATATTTCGCTTTTGGTAAGAGACTTGCCTCACAAGTACGTGATATTCTGAGAAATTTTCTTAAATACCTAGCCAAACAGGTCTTAAAAGTATTTAAGAAATTAGTTTTAATTTTATCAGAAGGGCCAAAACTAGTAGCATTTTTAGGACTCTACTTTTAGTGAAGTTAATAAATACCTTTTTCCAGTCTGTGTGATTTTGTAAGCGACAAATTGTTACTGGCAAATTATTAAACTTACAGAGTACATACAATCACCTACTGGAATGGCGTCACTAAAAATGAAAAGTTTTAGTATAATCAGGAGCTGAGGAGAATTATTCACACTTCTTACCTTAGACTGTGCTCCCTCAGTGGTTGCTGGGAAGGTGAGGGTGCCTCCAGGGGCATGAGGTGGGATTTATGCCTGTTGAGACCCTCCTGGTGTGAATGTGAAATGCTCCTACTTCTGCCTTTCTATGTGTGCTAGTAATTTTATGCTATTATGTTTCATCTGCTGCTTTTACTGTGTTTCCCAGTTGTTGCAGAATGACGCTGTGAATCTCCCGTTAGCAGTTTTTTCCGCCTGGGCACTGAGCCCTTACACCTCACTGGTTCAGGTGCCCAGGTCAGAGCAGTGGTTGTGTTAGTCCATGGAGAGAGCTGAGACCCTCCAGGCAGTGACTTAGAGTTCTGGGATCTCTTAGCCTGAATGGGGCTGTCGTTCTGAGTCACCCTCCAGAGGAGCCTCTTTCTCTCAGTTTAATACAGAAAGAGCCTTACCGGCGGAAGGTGGGTGTTACATTCCCTTTGGTGTCTGTCAGCAACTTTTGCAGTTGCATAAACACCCCTGTGCTACAAGGCTAGGCATAAAAAGAAGACCAAAACAGTTCGAAAACTGGGGTTCAAAAAAGGTGAGGCAGACAAGCAGACTGGGAGGTTACCCTGAAAAATTCTGGAATACCCTTTGTGGTACCGTCACTGCCAATAGCCAGCTTGCAGTGCATCATCCTGGCAGAGCTGTGCCTACCCAGACTAACAGATCCTGGGATGAATGGAAACATAACCATCAGGTAAAAGCCAGGAAATTGTTTTTGTCTTGGTACACCAAGCATTTAAAATTCGTTAGGGCCACGTTTAACTCCAGAATCCACATTTCTTGGTGGAAATTCAGAGTATGTACAGCCTGAACACTGATTAAGGGAGCCTTAGGATGAGATGCATGTTGGACAGTGAAACAGGGATCAGGCAGGAACTGGACAGTTCAGTGTCACAGGAGTCCCTAACTCAATCTGGCAGCTAGGAGTGAAAGTAAACAGAAGTCAGTGCTTCCTCAGTGAGAGCATCATTAATTATTTACATGTGTTATATAAGGAGGTTGCATATTCAGTGTTTTTTGAAGCTTTAGGAAAAGGCAGTATTTTTTTAAAAGAAGGTTCAAAGGCATATTCTAGTGAACCTTCTAAAGTATCTGTGCTGAGAAAATCATCACATCTCAACACATAGCCTAAAAGTCTACAAGAACGGTATTTTTGTCAATTGTTAAGAGTATTATTATCTTTAACACTCTTGTTTATATTTAGACTTTACTATTTAAAAGTTAGCCAGGGCATGCGAATGTCAGAATGCTCTGAGCAACTCTCCTGATGTTTTGTTTGAGGAGACACTATCCCGTGCTTGGTTTTGAAACTTGGCAGGCATGTCTGATCTGGGAGAGGGCTTGGACATAGAATTTCAAGTGATGAAATCCAGCTGATGTTCAAAGGAAAAGCCTATTCCCAGAATGCTCCTAGGAGGCCCCTGTGAAAAAAAAAGACACTATGAAAGAAAGCAATGGAAGTCGTGTGTTACAAATTCATGTGATTTTTCCCTCTTGTGCAAGTAAATTCAGGCAAGATCAGAAGTACAAGCTTTCACAGCACTATTTTCCAGCTTTCTCTTTTTTGTCTTTCTGATGCTGATGTGCCTGAGAAGGCAAATCGGGTCTGCCTGTATTCCTTAGAAGTCTGGGTCTGAAGTCCTTACAGGGGCAAAACTCCTGTTGAGTCACAGGGTTGAATCCCTAACTGACCTTGCTGAAAACTATATGCACATCATATCTTCAGCAGACAGTGAATCCCATTGTGGGCTCGTCTGCTCCTGTTACCCACTTTTTTGCGAGAGATTCCTTATCTTGGCCCATTTCTGGGCAGGTGGAGGTCTTCACTTCCTTCCATCAGAGTTGCCAGTAGGGTTTGGGAGGAGCCTCAGGTGTGGGGGAAATACTGAATGCACCGTGCTGCAGTCACATCGTTCTGCTTGCAGGTGAGGAGCAGAGGAGTCGCTGCAGCAGTGAGCAGGGAGCAGGGAGCAGATGGAGGGGGAATCAGCTCCATGTCAGGGTCCACAGGGAAGTCTGCTGCTCTCCTCTGAGGAGTTCACCTACAGTATTAAATACAAATAAATAGCCTGTTAAGGTTTCAATAGCAGGAAAGATGAAGGTAGGTGCAGGCGAATTTGGCTGGCACTAGGCAGCTGGAGAGCACTTCACTCTTCACCAGGACTTTTCCTTGTGCCAGGAGAGTGAGTTGTGGGTTAGGTGGATCCCCCCCAATGTACGGCAGAGCTTTGCTCGCTTTGGTGGTGAGCACCAGCATGTCATAGCCAGCTCTTCCATTCTGTGGTAATAAATATTTTGGTTATTCAAAAGGCTGACACAGAAAAATCTTTCTCTACAGCTTGCCCTAGTTCTGGAAAATTTATTATTTTGTTCATGTTTCTGGAAAATAGTAGTAGAAGGATCAGAAGTTGTACATTACATAAAAAATGACAAATGATCAGAGGAGAGGGAGTACAATAAAATCATTCATTTACTGCAGCTGGAGTGGGAGTGATCACCTGGTTATTGGTGTATCTAATGGGCACAAGGGCTATGAGTAGAGAAGAGGTATTCTTCGTGCCAGGCTCATTTGTTCTTTTAAAATATGCCCTGTTGCAATGAAAGCTGAAGTTCTTAACAGTAAAACAAGGATATGTAGATATGGCATAATCTGATGGTACAGTGTCACCAGTGTAACATCACACGCAATGTTGGGGGGTGGTAAATAAAACATTTTTTATGGTATTTTAGTATGCATTCTTCAGCTACCTTATTTCCTAATTGCAGTTGGTTTTACACATTTGGGGTTTTTAATGCCCCAATTTTTAGCACTGTAGTTTAGTTCTTTCATCGTTTAAAGTTTTATCAGCTCCTGTGGTTCTTCCAGGCTGCATCTCTATAGCTTTGGGAGCTACTTCTACAAAAAGTCTCCCATATCAAACAGATCTGTGAGGTCTGCAGGACCTGTGCAGGTAATGCAGTAACTTCATTGGTAGAGAGATGAGGTAAATACTTTCTTGTGGGTTTGAGGGGGAGGTTTTGGGAGAGGGGTTTGCTTGGGTTTTGGTTTTTTGTTTTGAGGGGGTTTTGTTCATTTGGGGATTTTTGTTGTTTTTGTTCTAACATAAAGTTTGGAAACTAATGCCACATACAGACACATCTAAATGGAAAAGTCGTAATTAAAAACTATCTGCACAAGCTGTCACTTACTTCTGAATATATTTGATTATAAATGTTTGTGTGCTTCTAGAGAGAGGATGCTTTGGACATGGCTAAAGAAGCTGCTTAAATGCAGTTCAGGAGCTCACTCAGTGGTCCTGATCCACTGTCCTGCAGGTAACTTTCCCTCAGCCTGCAGAAGAGACTCTAAATGTTGGAGAACAGGAAACAGACACTGATCTGGGAGGAAATGGCCACCTTCTCTCTTCTTTTTGTTGAGTTATATTGTGATGTTGATGGCAATGGAAAGGATAAAAAGTAAACTAAAGTCATATGGGAAGCAATCCTGCTTTAGTCAGGATGAATGTGGGGACAGGCTGAAAAGCAGTTTTCTCCTTTCTGTGATTTTGCTAGGGACTAACTGTGAGCAGCAAGATGGCAAAAAGAGATGCTTTTTGGCTTAATTGGGATGATTTGAAAGAATTAAATATGATTAAGCTGGATTAGGTGCTTTGCACTGTTACTGCCCTTTGTGCCCTGGGAGGTGTTTCTGGCAGTAGCTGCGTTGCCCCTTGGCTTGGCATCATGCCTGGCACTTGGCAGAGGCCTGGGATGCAACACCTCGGGCTGCTGGCTGCTCCTACAGCCTGATGCATGCAGCTTGCTCTGGACAGTCAGCACCTGTGGGTACCTTGCTCAGGACAGAAGGCAGGACGTGGGGAAGTGAGAAGCAGAACATTTCAACAGATGAATGAGGGTAGAACTGGCCAGCCATGAAGGAAAACTGGATCACATGAAAGGATGAAGTTTTTCTGCTGTATTGAGGGAGCAATAGCTAACAAAAGCAAAAGCTGTCCTTTCCTGCAGAGGGGAGGTGAGCAGAAAGGTATTAGATAGATATGGGGTGTCCCTTCTGCCTCATAAATGCACAGTCATACCCTGACTTTTAAATCAGTATGCCCATGCAAAGCTGAGTGCAAAATGAGACTTGACCTACATTATGAACAGGGTGGAAGAGGTAAGTGCAAAATGGTCACGCAAATTATTTGGTTCAGTTGCAGGTATTTCTTTGGGTTTCATGTTAGGTAAAGATAATGCATCAGGAGAAGAGTGCAACTGCATCTTTTAGATGGCAGCTTTCGTTTTGTCCTGGGAAAGAACAATTAGATTTCTCCAGGAGAGTCAGAGTAGTGTGTTTGGTTTTGTTGTGTATCAATAAAACCACCAACAACTTTTAGGGGAACTGCAGTTACTCCAGAGTACATGGACGTGACTAGATGAAGTGGGGGTTTGATATGTGGATTCCATTCAAAATCAGACTTCTTACTTTGCATTCAGTAATTAAGAGCTGGAGTGTTTGTATCCCTGGAGGTCAGGAACCTGGCTTTGTTCCCAAGGTGGTCGTTGATGCCCTGGAGTGCTGGTGTGCCCTCAGAGGAATTCAGCTTTAAACAAAAGCAGTCTGTGTATAACCCATTCTCTTCAGAACCAGGTACCTCACAGCCACTTGTCAAGAATGGAAGAGTTCTATGATCATGGTTGATTTTAAAGAAAAGATAATTTTGAGGAACCTGTATTAATTCCAGTTAAATGAAATTCCTGGCTGTGTGCATGTGGGCTGTAGGTTCTCCTGTTGTTCAGATATGGGAACATTTCTTGAAGGAGAGCCTGTGGCCCATGCTTGCTCTGCAGCCAGTGTGCACTACACAACATTTGTGTCTTATGTGTATCTTCATGCTGCAATATTCCCTAACCTTGCTAAAGGAATTCATCTTAGACAGGAACTTTCATTATGTAGCCTCTGTTCTTGTATTCTGCCAGACTGAGCAACACAAGTACTTGCCCTTTTAGCCTGCCATAAGGTATTCAAGACTTCTTCACAAAATGGGTGAAACAAATAGCTTCTCACCAGGTTTCAGAGCCAAGGATGTGCATATCACTTACTGTAAATAGTTGTAGTTCAAACACTCTTTCTTTTATTCTGCTAACTTCATATACTTATTAGTTAGAAATGTTGATGTTTTCCCTTTTCTCTTCAGATGACACTGGCTGTCCTAGTAGCCAGTCAGTGTCTCCAGTTAAGACTCCTTCTGATGCTGGAAACAGTCCAATCAGTTTTTGCACTGGTAGCGATGGAGACTTCTCCAGGAAGAAATTCAGTCCAGGGTCAATGAGTGAAGGGAATACGCAGCTGGCTCGATATAAGAAGGAGACAAAGACAAGCCTTGTAAAGCCTGGTGAGTATAATTCCTTTCATTTCCTTAATTACACTTTCCAACTGGCTGGTATATTTACAGGTGTCTACATACACTGTGTTGTGCCACCTGTGATACCACTAATGCTCATAGTAAATTAAATAGTTGGCTTCTTTCTGTGGAGCCACCTGAAAGATATGAAAACACTCTTGGTACTGTCTTTTTCATGGAAATATAATTAACTGATATCTTCACTTTCTTTTATGAGGCTCGATGGTGATGTCAAATAGCTGAAATGGATTTTATTCTGTTTCATAGTAATTGCACACATATTTCACTGCCCACAGATAAATGACTCTTAATATGAGAAAAAAGTCTTGTTTGTGATGTCCTTAGATATATTGCTGGATCCTGCCTGAATTTTGTGCTGCCAGGCTCTGATAGCTCAGGGGATACAAGATGTCAGACCAAGGGAGGAGGGCGGGCAGCCTGTGTGTGGGAGTTGGGAAGATTTGGACCTGTACTGCAATGGCTGAATCAAGAGCATATCTCCAGTGCCTCAGCTAAAGGGCCACTCAGACCACCAGCTAAATCAGCACCTGCTTGTCACACATCCAACAGTAAATACCAAGTGTGCCATTGGTTCCTGTAATTTTAGTGAGTAGATATAAAATGTTTTCTATCATTTGATTCATGTACAGGCAGCTCTCGATTATAAATGGTCAGGATATTTGTGCTGCTATTTAATTAATCATAGAGCTGGCCCTGCACAGAGCCAGCTGCAGAACTGACATGGTTTATGAGTTCAGGTACCTCCTGGCTATATTGTTTCCAGAGTCATTTTACCTCTGGAAGCAAGTTATATGCCGCATAAGGGGGTCCGGTCCGCACTGGTATGCCACGACCTTCCGGGAGAGAGAGCGTCCTGCAAAGAACAGCTCTTCCAGGGGCACAGGCAGGCCTCCCTGAGCGACACGTGATTTCAGCAAGCGTAGCGATATCTCGGCTACGAGTGATTTCAGCAGTGATTTCAGCAGTGATTTCAGCTCCAGTGTTCCAGCTCTTGCATAAATCACCCAAGGCGAACTCGGGGACAGAGAGACAGGAGGCC
>VZRQ01002793.1:262432-311472 GCA_013397975.1 Machaerirhynchus nigripectus | reverse complement strand
TGTGTGGTTCCTTTGGCCCTCAGGCTTCTCTCCTCCAAGGGAGTGCAAAGGGCTCATGTGCCACGGGCTCACAGTCCTCCACAGTTATATACTTTCATGAAAAGCCAGCTCAGATTTGCCAGCACCATGTTTAATCCAGAAACAGTAGAGAATCTGTTGTAAAATCTCTTCACTGGCTTGGTCATTGGAAGGGCTGATTAAGTCTGACTTACCACTATCCCTGCAAGTTCTTTGGCTCATTTCATAGCACCGTGTTACTTGAGTGTTCCCGGTCTCCCACTGCTGTGCACAGTGGGTGACAGGTAATGGTTTTTACAAGGTTTGCAGTGAATGTGGTATATGACAGTGAAATCTGCAGCTGTGGCTACCACAACCATTTTGTTTGTGAATATGAATGGCACTTAGCAAAACGTGAATAATGAATTAAAAAGGTTTTTCTAATGAAGAGTCCTGTACTCATGGAGAAGACTTATGCACCTTTTTCAATAAATTACTTCACTGTTTTAAATTTTACACTTCTAATATGAAGTTATTAGCCTTTTGCAGTAATGAGCAACCGGGTCGGTTTTACAGAGTACTTCTAAGTTCTTCCTGCCAAACAAATCACACTTTTTTAGTGGAAAGCTGTTCAAAATCATGTCATAGTCAGTGTGAGAGCTGACACAAGTGAGGGGCATTTCAGACCTGGATGCCACAGAACAGCTGGGATTCATTTTCCTCAGTGTTGGCCATAGGGGTTAATGTGATTTTCTTCCATTGCTACCTCATTCCATGGCTTCAGGTGGACCCAGTCTCTTCCCCATGATCTACTTGCACATGAATTTCTGGTGACTCAGTCGAGAAGATGTAGCCATTGTGCAAAGAGGAGGCATCACCATGTAGCAAAACACACAAGGAGTAATAGGGGATCAAAAGAAGGGAAGTGGGGTATGGAGGAGAATAACCAGCAACATGTCCTTGTCATACATAAAAGAGATTGCTTGTAATTTTCTCTTTACCAAAAGCCCTTAGTGATTTATAAATTATATCTACTTCATATTAATCTGAAATAGCTTGTGACAATGACCACATAGCAGGAGTCAGATATGAGAGACAAAAATCCAGCCTACCACTATTTTTTACCATGTCCTGCAATACATTTTTTACACAAATACATCAATCACTGTGCACCTTCAAAATTCCTGTCATTTTGCTGAAAATCTCTCTGTTTCCAGGATTGTTTTCTTGGAACATGCTGAATCACAGATGAAACACTTACACAAATATTTAGGTAGTTCAGGAAATGTCAGAAAGGGATAACACTGAGAATGAACCCTGGGATGTTTTTAGGCTGTTCTCAAGCTCTGATATTTTTCTACTTCTTTAGTAACATCACTTCATCTTTCTTTTCTGTACTTCAAAAGACAAAATGCACATAGCTTTTTTTTTTCCTCTAACAGCCTAAAGCCTTGTTATATGAGTCTAAGCCATCTTCACCTCTTGAAGTATTAACAAAATAGATTTGGCTGTCATTCATATTTTATGTAGTTTGCATAGAGAACCATACATAATCCTAGAATGCTCTTGCTAAACCTCTAAAATATTTATAATCACGGAGAAATTATTCATTTGAGAGAGATGAAAATGGTTTTTATTGTGCATTAAATCCGAATCACAGCAGTGTAAAAGTGACTTTGGCTTAAAACCTGTGCCTGCTTTCCCAGGGAAGGATGGAGAGGACAGGAACATTAAGGAAGATAATAGAACATCCACTCTCAGAGATAGTTACAAGCCTTTTAATTTCTGGATTTTAGAAGTTGGTCCTTCTTTTAGATGTAATTCATTTATACAATATTGAAAGGAATAAAAAATGTGTTGCAGAAAATGCCCTCACAAAAGGGCACAAAAGGACTTAATTAACATTGGTTTTAGTTTTGTATCAAGATGCTGTGCTGAATCCCACAGTTTTTATAAATGAATAAACAGGACAATAAGTACTTCTACATGTTCACATTCTTGTTTAGTCCTCCTAGAAAAATCCCTCCTGAATACTTGAAGTTCATGTCCACATCCTGTTGAGAACCGTGGGAACTGTTTTGCTTCCTTCGACAGTCGTTCTCATCTTCTTTTTTGACTTCCATTAGAATGCTTAGTGAAAGGATTCAAAATCTGCCTCTGCAAGCTGCAAAGTACTGATAAACTTTCAAAGACATGGGTAAAGAAGAGAATCTTTAGCAGAAGTTGTGTCAATAACTATTAAATGTCTTGCATGTTTAAACTAACACAGACATATTTAAATCTCTGCAAGCATCAGATTTTGAGAAGGGCATCTGATCAGCTATGTTCAGCATTTCTATAAAGCTCTGGTCTTCTTGCTTTTGGTGTTACAGGCACACTTGGGACAGTGTACTGAATGTCTGCTGTTGAAGCTGTTTCTTAGACCCCATGGAATTGCTGAAGTTTCACGTGAAATTATTAAGACCTAAGAAAGATCCCTAAGGCTGTCCCAGACCTTTTAGCACCTTCAGGATCCCGCAGAGTAGAGGTGTAAACACCACTGCACGAAAGGAGCCCTAGGTGAGCCCCAGGTAGGGTCAGCTCCCAAACCTTGTAAGGACTGGCTGTCTGTCATTCACAATAATGACAGTTCACAGTAATAAACATTCCAAGTAGCAGAAGACTATGCAGAAAAGTAGTTTGTTTGTTTTTTTTTTTCACTGCTAATAAAACACCTGGCCATTTTTTGGCCACCTAACCAAACACTCTGGCTAAAATAGCAATATTTTGGATTTCAGTGTAATTGAACTGCTATGGATTATGTTTCAAGAAGGGTCATCACTGGGAGTTTGGACGTTAAAACTTTATTCTGTTCAGATTAATGGGAAGATCTCAGGCTTTCACCCCACAGAGCACCTACATTTGTTGGACAATAGGCAATGAGCACAAACTGAAAACATGAAATTCCATCTGGACACAAGAAAATACTTTTTTTTGTCAGGCAGTGGTCAGCTACTGGCACATGTTGCCTGGTGAAGTTGTGGAATCTCCATCCATGGATATATTCAAAAATCAACTGGATGTGGTCCTGGAAAGCCTGTTCCAGCTAGACTTGCTCGATTGGGGAATTGGACTAGGCTGTCTCCAAAGGTCCCTTCTACCTCCCTGTGACTCTGTAATCCTGTGTTGCTGGACTTTTTTTTCTTTTAAATACTGCATCAGCCAGATCTGTAGTTAAGTAGCTGCAAGGCACAATTTTTGGTTTTCCTGCCCTTTCTTGACCACTTAAGTTCATAAAAATGAAAGTACATTTAAAAAAAGTCTTTAACAATCACTAAAAATGTCATTTAACTTCAAGGCAAAGTAAGTAATCTTGTACTCAAAACATGTTTCCTACTTTTTCCTGGTGAATTTCATAAGTTGGGTAAATGAGCCTTGGGGTAGGGTGTTGCAGTCTGAACAGATTAATCTTTGAAGGCTTTAGGACTATTAGGAGTTTTAGGAGAGACGGGTGGAGCAGAATGTACTGCCCTTACTTGGTTGTGAGTTTCAATATGTGCAGGTGCTTTTTTAGTCAGTGCTGGAGCTGATAGTGATCAAAAAGGCGGCAAGGGAAATTACCCTAGACAACTGAAAATGCTAACACTAGAGCTTAAACAAGCCAAACAGATCAGAGAATAAATGCAAGTGTTAGCTGCAAAATATGTTTTATCTGTTAAAAATGTCTAGTTGTTAAAACATAATGCTCTTCCTGAAGTTTGGAGTTTTTTTATTCTTTTTATAATTGTCTGGTGTGTGAGGATTAGATTCCTAGGACACTAAATGTCCAGGAGTTTATTTCTGGGAGTCCCCTGTGAAAGCAAGGAGTAGTGACTAGTTAATCCATTAGTATAAAATTAGCAGATAAATGAATCCATATTGCTACTTTACTTCCATATGTGTCTGTATTCTAAAGGCAATCATTTTGGTTATTTTAAAAACAAAAGATAAAGGCTCTGATTTAGGTTATATTCCTGATGTCTGGCTGTATTATTTTACAGGTCTTTTGTCAACTCACTCCCTCATTTCAGTATGACAGTGTGGGAATAAGGGTCTGACTCTGACCTGTGTGTTTGTGCTTCACTTGAAAAACATGGGTTGGTGTGTAAGTTTGTGAGAGGATTGTCTTAGAGGTAATTCTGGAAATTTATTTCACTGTCAAGAACTTCTTTCTGATTGCATCATTTTGTAATGATAGGACTTTGTTTTATCTTGGAAAGTTTGATAAAACATTAGAAAGACGTGTTACCAGCGCATTTATCCAAGAGCATTGTATCTGGTATTTGCATGACTTCTCTTCATTCTCTGTACCAAATTTCTGCAAGCAGTAGGAAAATAATAGATCTGTTGTCCCTGTTGTTCAGGAACAACAGTACAGAGTACAAAAGCCAAGTTACAGAATGTGCTAACTTGAACAATTCCTATGGCACACAACAAACCAAAACCAGTGGAAAACCTGTATTTGGAGACAGCAAACTGCCTTGACTGATCCTTAAAATAAATTGGCATTCTTCATTTTAAAAGCAGAATCACACAAAGGTAAGAGAAATAAGAAGACTGGTGTCTGTCTTTTTGCTGTAACTTACTTAACAGCACTTCATAACCCACATTCCAGGACTGCCACTTTTCTTGGGGGAGGGATAATTAAGAAAAGGGTATGTCAGACAACATTTAACCCAGTTACAAATGCAGTATTTAATCAGTGAACACTATGTTCCCATCTTGCAACAAGTGATAACCATACTTGAGTGGTGAAATAGGGAAATTCATGCTTCCATTCCTAGGAAAATTGAATTACTTAGATATGTGGCTGGTGCTACCTGCATAAGAATGCTGAAATTGAGGAATGAGCTACACCAGGTTCAGTGTACTTTAAATAATCGATCATAGAACAAAAAAAAGGTTCTGAAGATGGACCAAGTGAATTAAGTTGATACCAAATGATGGAACATCTTGCCCATGACTGACCATTAGTTCTCCCCTTAAATTACTTGAATTAATAGCAAGGAATCTCTTGATCTGACCATGTTTATTGATAAGTGTAGAGCATAGATTCTCTGACAGGTGCAGAGGAGCTTGCAAGTGAAAAGAAGAGCAAAAGCCCAGGTTCCCTGAGTAACTTAACCAGATGAGGAGGCTTTAACTTGAGCATTAGATCCTTAAGCCACTCAACATTTGGCAAAGAGCAGATACACAGTGGTCGATTACTTGTGCTTCTGGAAAAATTTTGATCTTTTTTTAAGAACATCACCTTGTCAATAAAAAGGGAGGAAGCATCTTTCTCAGATGTAAGCACATGCTTTGAGTGCTTCACTTCTATCCCACGCCTGATAGCAGGTATTAGAACCATCCTGACATTCCAGTCCAACCGTATGCAATATTTGTTTCCTGTACAGTTTCAATCACACTATTCTCCCTTTCTTATAAGTGTATTTCATAATTTCATTTGTGACACTAAAGCTTCTGAGATCTTCTCTAATACAGAATCTAACAAATAGAGCTGTGGCAGTTTTTGGCCCTATTCCTTTTCCTCACTTCCTTTTGCTTTTCTTCTTTCTCTTCACCTTTCATTTTGAGCCCACACAAAATAGCTGCTGCTGGTTTTCTAAACAAAAAATGTTTCTGGATAATAATTCTGTATGCACTGAGTTCTCCTGCATATTTTACTGTTTTAATTTCATGTCTGTTGCTATGGAGCTGTGTAGATTTGCTTGCCTGACCTGTCAGCACAGGGAGTTATTAAGGCCTTGGTTCTGCGGGTCCCAGAGGAGCAGGGTGTGCTCTGGGGGGGATGCCTGCCTACATCTCACCCTCCAGGAGTGAGGACACCGTGTCTGGGTTCCAGCCCGTGCCATCCTCAGAGCTTGTGTCCCGGAGTTCAGCCCAGAGGGGCATCACCCTGCAGAGGTTTGGTGGTTGTAGCAGTCAGTAAGGTCTGGAAGGTGGCCAGCCTGTGAGGTTTGGGGCGTGGTGGTGGGGGTGATACTGCTGAAGGTCTGCGATTTGCAAAGCCCAGGCTCCCCCGCATACTCCAGGATATCTGGATTCTTACGGCCGCCTTGAATATTTCCTTCTAGTGGGGTCAGCAGACCCAGTGCAGCCAGTAGATCCTGCTGGTTGGAGCTCCTCTCTCTGGCATAAATCCCTCACCTTTTGTGATTCAGAAGAAGTGAAATTTGAATCTAATTGTCTCCCTAGAGAGCCTTCAGTAACTGTGGGCTGCAGATGGGGTCTGACTATTTCTCTAGTCCGAGTGACTGGTTCCATTGCTCAAGGGACATGGAACAGCTTTAACAGGTGAACCTGCCATTTCCCTTCTAGGGGTTACAGGAGCTGTTTTGGAGGTGAGGGACATGTGAATTCATGGTCTACATCCAAGCTGAATAGAACAGAGATGGCCCCTAATTTATCTGACCTCAATTCCCAGTTTGTAGTGTAGGGATAATTATCTCTGCCTGCATGAGTGCACTAAGGTCCTATTTTGTTTTAAAGGAGGTAGACTGAATTAATCTGGTGGATCTGGTGTGTGATCTTTCTGACGAAATATTGAAGCATTTACTTTAGGATTCACTGGTTATGTTGTCTGAGAATGGGACTGAGGTTGGCTCAGACATGGGAGACTTCCACGTTTAGTCAGGTGAATCCTACCCGCACCTGCTGTGTCCTCATCAGGCCTCTGACACCTCTGCTGGTGGCTCTTACTGAAGGCAACCACCGTCTCTGTGGCTTTTCTTTCTCTTTTTTTCCTTCTTTGTTTTTTTAATGGAAAGGGAAGTAGTTCTTAGACATTCAGTTGTGGAAGAAAGTTTGTGCTTGAAGAGCACACATGGACCTTCAAGTAGCTCTAATTAGATGCTTTTTCCTCTTCTGTTCATCCCTGATAAGCTTAGGCACTCTCCATTTGTCCTTTTCGTAAGGACTGCTGCCCAAGCTGGCTGGCATTGCACAGGGAGATTCTGAATCCCATTTTTCCCTATGGATTCAGAGAAATTAAATATTTTTAGGACTAACTAAAGTCCCAAAGCTAACTAAATCACACTGAACTGAGATAAGTGCTCTGTAACTTCTGAAAAATAATACTGGAATATAACCAGAATATAAATATTTTAAGCAAAAGATGCTTAGAAAGGTAGGTAAAAATTATTAGCATAGCAGTATTTTTTTAGTTTAGATTAATAGACGTTTGAGATTGAAACTTTTAATTTAAACAAATTTGCTTGGTGTGGAAAACATGTTCAAATAGCCAAACATTTCTTATAAACATGAATAAGCAAAATAGAAGCCACAAGTAGTGCTTCAACTTTGAAGCATTTCATAGTATTTAACACAAATCTACAAATTCCTGTTAAAGTGGCATAGAAAAACAATCTTTTAATTCTGTGTCACAAATTTTATAATCCAACCCCTTCTAAAATATTATTTTAGATGCTGCATAGTAGAGACATAGGCAATTGGTGGGTGGGCTGTGGTCTCTCAAGACATACATTTCTTTGTTCAGAAGATTCTTAGGCTGCAGCAAGTGTCCAGATGTCACAGCAAAAACAGAGGATGCAAAAAAGAAGCCAGCCAGTTGGAAAGGAGAAATCGTCAGGTAAAAGCTGAAAGCCTGAGTCCCACCTGTCCTACACAGTGACCTGCCCAGCTCTGGGCTGGTGGCACAGGCGAAAATCTGCAGGTACATACCTCCTCCTTTATAAAAAAATAAAAGAAATAAAAGAATGTCCTTGTTGCTTAGTTCAGCAAAAGAAAAAGAAACTTAGATTTAGATCTCTGTGTGTGTCTTTTGGGGGATGGACTTCAGCACAAAGGAGAGGAGTGCCCTAATACAGAGCCGCCGGGCAGGCTGAGGGGACGCAGGGTGCCTGCTCCCAGGGAAGCTGTTCCACTTTATTTAGTTACTCTTTTACTGGGGGTTCGAAGCCCAGTTCCCAGCAGGCACACCGTAACTCTGTCTCCCTGGCCCATTAATTGTACTGATGCTGCTCCAGACACACAGAAAGTGGGACAGCCACTGTTACAGGGAGACTGTGACCTGAGGATGCCTGCGGCCTCGAGCTTAACCTTGCACTTGGTCCATGAGAGAGCCACTGCTCCAACTGCAGATCAGAGTGAGTAAGGGCCATGGGCATGGGGCTGCTGCAGGGAGTGCCTGGGATGCTGCACAGGATGAGATCCCCGCCACACAACACATCTCTTAGATCCAAATGCCTTTTGATAGAAATGAAGATCTCCTGGGGCTTGTGGGGACGTGCTCCTGCATCAGGAAAAGACAGCTGAGCACCTGGCATAAGAAGGGCCCTGGGGTTCAGAGGTAGGTACTGAAGATGGCAATAGCTGTGATCTTTAGTAAAAACAATAAAATTCTTTTTGTATATTCAAGCAGGTTTGTTTGGATTTTTTTCTCCTCTGCTAATCCAGAGCGGAATTGGAGCCAGAAAGGAGAAACCGATGCTATACACACTCCACACTCTTTAAGTATTTGTTTGAAAATGTGTGTGAGGTCAACATAGAACATGCCTTGCAATTTGTGTATTTACTGCAGTGAATTTTCTGTGCCTTCTGGTTGTTTTCTCTGGGTTTCAGCCCACTTCACCTTCACGGAATGGAATAGTGTGCATACAAAAGAGTCCATTATGAATCTTCCCTTAGGAAATTTTTTTTGTCCTCTGCTTTTAAATTACAATCTGTATGATTTATGCCAATGTTTAAAATAGCTTCCTGATTCCCTGGTTAAAGTATTCTGAACCTACTCCAGATACATTTAACTATGCACAACTCCCACTCACCATGAGTTTTTATTTCAAGTAATTTTTCATGAAATAACATGCATTGCAGCCAGAATCCTGTGTTGGTGTTAGATAGTTTTCTTTACAGTTTTCCAGCTGTATTCCTCCTTCCATGATAAACTGTTGTCAGCATGCATTTTTATCTTAGAATACACAAATTGCATTCCCTTAATCTCCCTTAATAAACAGTGCCCTGTAATGCTGTTATCATTATTGTTGACCTTTTTTGGAATTTCTCCAGGTTATTAATGCCTTTTTAATGAGAATCATGGGATTTAAAGTGTTTTCTGAGCAGTGTTTACTCAGGAATTGATAGATTATTTCCTTTTCTATTTTTCTTTTCATCTCCCTATTGCTTTTTTGTCTGACATCTTACTATGTTCAAAGCAGAGCTATGCAAACCATTGATTTGGGGGTTGCTGCCAAATCAAAACATTAAAGAAAATCTTTGTTTCAAACTGAACAAAGGCCATATTAAATCTAAAATATTTTGACTGTTTGGGGATTTTTTTTAATGATTTTACTCCATTTTTAAAAGAAGAAACACATTTGTTAGTTTTCATAATTAAAGCATCATTTCAAACAGAAAGTAGAAAAACCTGATTTTCCATTTTTCTGGCCATGTTTGACTTGAAATCATAAATATTTTTAGTGTTCTCTGATCTGGTTTTTTTCGGTGACCAAATTACTGCCTAAAAGATTTGTTTCCCTTGGAGTCATTACTTCAAATACTTTTTGAGCAGTATTGAGTATTGAGCAGTCTATATATTCCTTGTGTTTATATATCCCTATTTATGCATCAGAATGGAAAGCTAAGGGAATGTATTTTAGTCATGCAAATCTCACTTACTTGGTTCCACTCTGGTATAAAGACATCGGTGAGTGGGTGGTGACTGAGTTCAGGAGAGGAAGGTCAAGCTTAAACGACTTACCAGGTCTTTCCAGATAGTGGTGTCATCTTGAACATCTGGCTTATTTAAGCAGTGGTATTTTGCTTGCTTTTATATACCTAGATATCTAAATCCTGATGAAGCTGCACTTTAGATGTCTTCACTCTGTTTTGGTTCTCACTTGAAGTTAACAGTTCTGAGCTTGGGAAGAGCCTAGGAGAAAGGAAAAATGCCTGTCCAGTCCCTGTTCCAGTAAAGAAACCACAACTGATACTCATAAAATAAAACCCAGCAGCCAGAACAACTAGAGAGAAGTTACCCAACTTAGCCAAAACTTCAGATTGCAGAGTTTTCTCAGCTGTGTTGTGTGCAGGGTGGAGTCTCCTGATGGAGGTGGGAGCTGTGGGAAATTCAGGCCTGTTTGGATTTCACCCATGTAGCAGGGGTTAATGAAGATAAGTGTTCCAAACGGGGTGGTTTCATGAAGGTGCTGGAGAAGGGCATGACAGGCTGCAAGGATCTCTTTATCAACCTCATCTCTTTATCAAGTTGTTGTTGCTGGATGCCGTGTTCCTGGGGCTGTGATGGGGAGACGACGTGCAGCCTCCTCCCAGTTCAAAGCTTAACCTGGCCCTAAGAATCCCACGTGGAGCCTTTCTTTCCCCAGTAAAGCAGAGACCATAAAAGAGCAGTCACTGGGCTTGTTTTGTGTGGAACCTGATTTATGTGGTGTAGTGTGAAACACCCACCCTGGTCTTTCAAAAGAGGCATCAAACTGTTCATCGCTTTTTGAGCTGACCTGCTTCTAGGCACGCCCGGAAACAAGAGTTTGGCAGGGCTGAGAAGCTTTGCTGAGTGACACTGGTGGGAGGTGTTTCCCAGTTGAGATGGCAGCTAGGGACAGCTCCAGATCCAAGATTCCCTTAACTCCCCGCAGGAGCTGGAGACCCGGCCTCCTTTTTGTACATTCAGCCTGCAGGCTCTGCAAGGTGGACATTGCTTCCCCAAGGAGCCTGAAATGTACAGCCTTTAATGTGCCATAAAAAAATAGTTAATCTGCTTTATAATAGTGTATTTTATATACACAATTACATAAAATCTATTTAAGAGAAATGAAAATTCTGCCAGGTTTGTTTCATGTTTTATTAGTATTACATTGTCTTGCTTCCACGCTGAGGCACTTCATTACAGGTCTGTGTTCCACCTTTCTTAGATTCTGTAAATAATAGAAAGCTGATGGCTTTTGAAATCTGGGCAGGCTGTGTCTGTTTGCTAGAGCTGGTGGAATACAGCTTAACCACAAACCTGCAAGGATTTATAAGCTGAAAAAGCACAGGCTTCTTGTCTGTCATTTGTGCTTCTTAACAGTAAGAGGGGAAAAAAGCAGCAAATTATGGCAGTCATAACTTGAAATGCATCGGCTTCGGACCTACCTTGGATTTGTTACTGTAAAAAATATAGTTTATGCAACCAATTTGTATAGTATACTGGGTAAGGTTTTACTGTTCTTTTCAATAGATGGCACTTGAACTTTATTAGTTTCTTGTAATCATTTCAGCATGTGTATTACAGTAAATATTTGATTAGCTTACAACAAATTTTGCTTTTCACCCTGGGATTGCAGGGTTGTTTCATCAGTTACCTCCCAGATACGTTTCTCCTTCCAGTGTTTTTCCCTTGCCTGTTGAAAACATGTCAAACTGATTTAAAATGTTTTATGCACATCATAATGAAAACCATATGTCTTGTATTAAGGGTGACTATGCAAAAGCTTTCACTTGAATCAGGTTTTGCATGCAGTTTCATGCACTTGCAGATACACTGTGCACGTGGGCCTGTGCAGCTGCTTACTGTGCCCCAGACAGCTTCTCTCCTTCTTGCACACAGGAACCAGATTTTGGGGATGTGTTGAAGGGGCCTCTGAAAGCCCTTTGTTAAAATTCTGCCACCAACGTGACGGGAGGGCTGGGATCTTTTCCCAGTCTGTGATGAAGTTTGCTGCCTCTCTGTGTACTGCTAAGTTATCCCTGCCAAAGATGACATTTTCCAGTTCCTAAAAATACTTTTGACCAGCCTATCCATTTCCCTTCAAACAGACCAAATAGTACTGCCCGGTACATAAAAAAATCCCCTGAAGTGATACTGCATGGTTGCTTATAAAAAATACTTGACCATAGGTGGATCAGGTCATATAATTTAGAAAACTGTCAAATGCAAGTGTTATACAACTCTCAGTGTATATTTTGAACCTCCAGTCTCAATGTTTGTATTGAGGTTGGTGTAGGAAAGCAGCATCCTTCCATCTCTGATAACAAAGAGCCTTTTTGTTTGCACAGGAAGATAAGTTCCCCAGACTGTTCCCTTCTGCTCCATGAGCATATGTTCCCCCTGACAAAGGTCACTTCAGGCTGAGAAGAGTGAATTTATGGGAGTCATTTTTAAGGTATTGTTAGAATGGTTCAAGCTGCATATAGAAGCACGAAAAGATAATTAGGTCAGGCTGATTTCTGGATGAAAAATCTCCTTAAAAATACATAAAGTAGCAAAAAACTCCAACTTGTAATGCTCTTTGTCTGTTCCAACATCCGCTTTTGGCTTCTCTACAAATCAGTGAATTAGAAACAATTAAGAAAAACACAAGCCCAGATCACAGTGATATGCAGAATATGCATGATGGCTCTCAGCCAATGTCAGTAATTAGTTTGTAGTGACTGTGTTTTGAGAGAAGAGCTTGATTGATTGTGGTTTCACAGAGTACATAAGCCACATTATGTATTCATGTTGAGATCTGCAATGCTTATAATTTGCATTAGTGCAGTTCAGATGACTACTGAAACTATAGTGCTTAGATCAGAAAACTGCAAAATGAGATTAATTATTTGATAACAATCCTCCTTTCAAAGTTAAAAGAATAAGCAAGAAAAATGAGCAAAAATCAAGATAAATAATCATTTGTAAAATCACATTTAGATCCAAACACAGGGAAGCAGGATCTGTGTTGCAGTCCTTCCCAAAAGTCTGTCTGGTTTTGAGCTAGAATCTTCTTGCCCAACATGTTTGAACAATTTATGGAGACCCACACCCAAAGTTTTGCTCCACATCCCCTCTGACTGCATCTCTGGCAGCTGCCAAAGTTCCCAGCTGTCACTGGGCCGTGCAGCCAGCTGAAATGTGACCACAGACCTGTCTGGTGAGGGAGCACTGTCGAGTAGTTGGGTGGACATCCACCCAAGACTGGAGAATGATGGCTTCATTCACTGGCCAGTGCAGTGGGATGGGGAAGGAATGCCTGTTGGTGTCCTTAGGATTGACTGTGCCAGACATTGCTGTACCCAGCTTCCTGCCATTATTCGTGGAGCACAACTCACAAGCCTGAGCTCGATGACTACACCTCATATAAAACCAGAGGGGTGGTTAGGTAGTAAAATCCAAGATTCACAGCACAGAGTATGCCAGGCATGCCCACAGGAGATGCCAGAGAGAAGTGCCCATCTCCCAGACTTGGTCACCTGCCTATAGTCCTGAGTGTGCCCACGTGCAGGCCCTGGATTCACTGTGAACCTCCACACCAGAGCACCCTGTGAGTGCAGGCATCCATCAGGTTTCATTCCTCTGAAATACAGCCAATGCCAGTGCTACCACTCTGTGCTGTGTCACAGCTGAGTAGCTGGAGCTTGAGGAAAAGGTCTGAGATCGGTGCCCTCTTTAGACCAAAGGAGCTCAAATCTACACTTCTCCCAAGAGTTCCTGAACCAATGCAACCTACTGGGCATTCTCAGCTTCCTGCCCTGATGTTAGACCTCATCATAGTAGAGGGAGTGAGACACAGGCAGAGCATGTGGGAGCAGCTTCTGTCACCCAAAGATTACAGCAGTACACATGGAGGAGAGCTGTGACCTGTTCCTTACTTTCAGAGTTACATCTTCTTTTACCCAGTTACTGTTCAGTGTGAAATATAATAGTTAAGTCCAAAATAAGAGTCTCCCATACAATAATCCTAAATCAAATAAGTAATAAGTCAAAGGCCAGGGACTGGAACCAAAACCCACTGTCATCTGTGACGCTGGGTCTTGACACTGTGAATTCAGTACATCTCTCACTAGGAGACTTGGCCTTCAAAAGGGGTCATTTTTAAGGGTGTTACCTGAAGAAAAGCCTGAAATGCTAAAGCAAGATTTCATTGCTTCTTTGCAACTTCTTTTTTTTACATTTGTCAGTGCATGCGAGCAGTGTAGTTTTCTTTCCTAGGTTGTCTGTGGTGTACAAAATCTGTCTTGCAGGAACAACCCCCTATTAAATAGAAAAATAAAAGCAGCATTACTGCTTCCTGGAAATATACTGCTTATGCTGTTAAGTATTGGAGCTAGAGATGTAGCTGAGTTAAAGCTCTCAAGATAAATTGAACCAGATCACTTAAAAATATAGGTCCTTTCATTAGTGGGCATTACAACTGAATTCTCTCTACTTTTCCAGCTGCTTCTAATGACTTTGCTGGATAATTTTTCACACAGTCAGGCCCAAGCTCTACCCCTGGGGTCTCTAAATCAAGCTATCTAGAGAGACAGCATGCCACTTATTCCTCTAGTAGCTGCACCAAAGTGGTTAATATGTATGCATATTTTGGTTTCTTTGCTGTATAACAGAGTGCTTTTGAAGGCAAGAAAACTCAGCAATTTAAGTGCTTTACATTTTGAGGACAAGCTGTTTCTGTCATCACTGTTTTATTTACAGCTCTGTTTCACTGGCTATACACAAAACCTACTTCAAGACTGATATACATATAAAGAGGTCATGTTTATGGAGCCAGAAGATAGCTAAGCTCTGTGGTTTATATACTTTGGCAGCTATGAAGCAGTGGTGAAGCTTGAAATAGGAAAGATGTACACAAAAAGACTAAATTTTAATAAGCCAAATAAATACCAAGTTTTGGGAATCCAGTTCTGCTGCTGAGCTATCCATGTACCTGTCACAGATATTGCTTGAACATTTTCTTTTTGCCTTATTTAATCTTACAACTTTAGTAGCAAATGGGCAATAAAAGGCAAACAAGAAAGTCTGAGCTTATTTCTTGCAGAAGGAAAAAAAAACGCTAAAGTGCAAGCAAAATTTTAAGACTGAGACCAGAAGATCATACAACAAAGTATCCACCCGTCTCTAATGGCTGGAAATCGCAGACTGGGATGCCATGCTGCAGGAGTGCATGTGGGGTTATTGTGTGACCTTGTCTAAGAAGGGTAAATACTGTCTCGGTATACACCTAAATACATACGTGACCTGGTATTTCTGCGCTTGCACACTGCCCTGGTAGGCCCGATGTACCGATCTGTTCTGCCTGTAAGAGGTGCGAGTGCAGCGTGTGTGGTACGGTCACTGCACGGCTGTTGTCCTTGCACTGTGGCTGAGGCAGTGCCCGGGGCAGAGCTGAGGGTGGGGCTTGCCCGCAGCCCAGATGCGGGCGCGGTGGCTCCCTGCGCCGGTGGGACAAACATGCAGCAGTGCCAGCTGGAGGCGTACCAGGCAGCTCCTTCTCCCGCTCCTCAATCCCGCCCCGAAACCTGTGATTGCATCATGTGCAGGATGGGAAACCGGCCCTTGGGACATCCGTGAGAGTTTCCCGGCTGATTCCCGCGCTGCGACAGGGCGGCGGGAGCTCCGCGAGCCGTGGTGGCAGATGCCACTCGCGTCGGCCGGACCGTGCCCGGTCACCCTGTGACCTCTGCCCGGGTTGCGCCGCCCGCACGGCTCGGTGCAGGCAGCACAGCAGCTGGCACGGGCCCCCTTCTCCTCCCTCCGTGTCAGCCGAGCTCAGCGACTGTCGCGACGCTGTCAGGGCAGCAAGGAGGCGAAAGGCAGCGCAGAGATGATGCTGCCTGCAGAGCGCTCTCAGCTCGGTGCCGCAGCCCATCGAGCGGCGGAGTGCAGGGACAGCACTGGGCTCTGCAGGATCGCACTCTGGCTTCTCAGATACCCATCCATTCCCGGCAAGGAGCAGCCCTGGAAAATGTGACGGTACTTCACTGGCCATCCTTGTGCTGTTCCTCCCATTGCGCAGAGCAGTGCAGAGCTCCGCTCCCGTGGCGTGGGCGTGCTGCTGCTCGGAGCCCGCTGCCAGGCGGGGGGAGGCCGGAGGACGGGGCTCCCCAGCATGGACACCGGGCTGGCTCCATGGGACACTGATGGCTGCAGCGTGGAATATGAATGAGGGAACTCCAAATGACATACTGCTGAAGCAGGTGACTCAACGTGTAGCATCTTTTGCGGGAAAGGGTTAATAAGACAGTCCTTTTAAAAGGGAAGTCTCTATGGGAGCTAAACAAGTATTATGGCCAGTTAGGACAAAGGAATGCGGGGTTGAGAAATGTCAGTCTCTTTCGTAGTTAACACTAAATTAATAGGCTGTTCTGGGGCTTACATATGTGAGCTTTTGTCATTACATAGTCACAGTGACAAAAATAGTCAACAGGTGTCCTTAGGGAGCTGTCAGCCTGGAGAATGGCGTTAAGAGAACGAGAAGCCGTGTTCAGCTCCTGCCTGCACTGCTGCTAGACAAGGAGTTTCATGTTTTGTTTAGATATTTGTAAGACAGAAGTCACGCCTACCCAGGAGAATGTGTTGCAATGGATATTTTATGGATGGATGCCGTGTTGTTTTGCTCAGAGATGTCTACCAAATTGGAGATGATGTTTTTTAAAGTCTCCTAATAACATTGCTGTCAAGCTCTGCTGCACACAAAACTGGCTTGAACATCACTTATACACTTGGAACCATTACTAGCAGTGACCCCTTTAACTTATAAAATGTTCTCAAAGATCCTATAAATAGCCTTATGCCTAATTTTAAACATAAGTAGTCTCCTGTGCTAAGTGTTAAGCTTGTGTGTAGCTGTTATTAGAACTGGGGCCAGAAAGGTTAGTTCATGCTTTGCAGATACAGTTCCTGGTCTCGGATGCAGGTCAGTCTTTCAGAAAGCTCTGCTGATGGTGTGGTTGTGTTTTCAGGCTCCGCTGGCTCTTACCAGCAGTGTCCAGCTCTGCAGCTCTTGGTGCTCCAAGCCAGGCAGGTCAGGGAGAGGCAATTGTTAAGCCTTGCTACTCTGCGATGCTTTCGATAGCGAGATCTGATTATGATGTGATCTACTTACCCAAAGATGATTGGCTAGGGCTCCTGCTGTCTGCGCCACAGCCAGGACTTGCCTTGAGAAAGCTGCTGGTGTCTTGCAAGCACAGGAATGTTCTGGAGACCCGAACACTAGAGGTATGACATCTGTATGACGTGTTTACCTGTTTGGGTCTTGTTTAGAAAAATAGTTTTGGGTGTAGTGTGATACCAAGAAATTAATTGGAGTGTACATTAGTCTTGTAGATGGGGATGTTTTGTTTATCAGGAAAGCTCTGTTACATCTTCGAACATCATGTCCCATGATCATTTTGCTTCCCCAAGGAGAGGGTCACTCACATTTACATCTGTAAACATGATATAAATACTCTGTGAAACCACCCCTTGCAAATTTGCACGCAGCTCTGATCTGGTTATGGCTGTGGTGGCTTGGGTCTGATTATCAGGGTACTGGGTATGATTATACAGTTGTACTGGGTATGAAGCTGGTTGAAGGTGCTAGAGCTGGGTCCTTGGAATCACCTCTTGAAGAGCTAACCTCTGTATCTGAGCACTTTGAAATTGGCCTGAGAAATATCCTGGGATGGACTGATGCAGCGGCACAGAGAAATGGGGGCTAGTCTCAGACGTCATGAGGTAGGGAAAGTACTGGGTTAAATCCAATCACACCTTATCCTAGGGCCAGTCGCTAAGTGTTGCCAGATGGTAAGAATGGTTGCTGGCTGTCTCAGCCTCTTTAAGGCTGTGAAGCCAGGCTCTGACAAAGCCTTTTCTCAGTCTCAGGTATTCAGGGTGCAAGAAGTGCCCTTCACCATCAGCTCTGTGAAGAATATAAGAGAGATTGAGGACTAGAAGTTCTATCTGCCGCAGTGGGGATGATGGTAGCTGCAGCTACATCTCCTCTGTGTGCAAAAGCTAGCAAAAATGGCAAGTTTGCAGCTGCTGGCTGGGAATGTCTATCCATGGGACAGCACCCAGAAATTCCCAGGTGAGAGATGCTCCCCCTGGTCAGCTGCTTAAAGGATGCTGGAGAGTTATTTCCATCCTCTCAGCTACAGTCACCCTTCATTACTGTGGCTCTGCAGCATGAGACCTGGGTATGGCTTAGGGCATTTGCCACTGGAGTGACAGACTGGAAAAAAATTATAGCTTTGGTGTGGTTTTTTTTCCAGAGGATAAGACTTTGTTGGTACATCTATCTACTACTGACCTTAGCAAAATGAAAGCAGTTTCCCTTGTGTATGCCAGAGCTTGTGAAATAAAAGCTGTGATCCATAAAAAAATCAGTAATCAGACAGATGACTTGGTACCTGAGCAGCACTTGAGACCTACACATGATTATTGGATTATTTTAAGGTTATTAGAACTGCCTCACTATGCTTCTGCACCACATGAAAACCTGCATATGTGTGTACATACATATATAGATACACCGTTAGCCTGCACAGGTGTTTATACCTATATACATGTACCTTTATGCCATCTCAGAACACAAAACAGAACCAGTGAGCAGTGCTTATGTATGGTTTAAAGCATGAGAAATATCCAGTTACAGTGGTGTGTTCCTAATCACTGTGCTCCTGAAGGAGCCACGTGAGCAGCCTCATTCATGTGTCAATGGCTGTGAGAGAGCAAACAGGTTGTCACAACAAGTGTTCCTGTCTGAGACCTAAAATGGCTTCTGTAATGTGAGGGTTTTGTGTCCAAATGTTTTTTTTCTGCTCTTGTTGAAGAGCCAGTTCTGAAGAAATGTTGAAAATCTGGAACAAATCCAGCTCTTGTCCTCAGGGATGTTTGAAAATCCATGCAATTTCTGAATTCACCCAGAACAGACAAAGGAAGGATGCTTGTGATTCACTGTTATTTTGAAAACAATCTTTGAGTTATAATTTCCATCATGTTTTCACTCCTTCCTTTTCCTTTCCAGGCAGTGAAGCCGATTTTAGCTCTTCAAGCAGCACGGGCAGTATTTCAGCACCTGAAGTCCATATGTCGGCTGCTGGAAGCAAGAGATCTTCTTTTTCTCGCAAGTAAGAAAAGCAGTTTTTTCTGAATATTGCTAATGCAAAGATAGACTACTGTGTAAGCTCTTGCATTTTAAAACAATCGGGTTAACACAGGACTCTTGGGTAGCATACTGGTGAGAACTGCACTATAAGAAAGAAAAGAAATGCTGTATTCAATGCACAAAAATTGTCAGCATGCCAGATCAGCCAACTGATGGGGTTTTTTTGTTTATTTGTGGCGAGTATGGGAGATACAAACAGGTAAGGCAGAAAAAGCACTGGCTGGAGTGGAGAGAGAGCTGGGTGTAGGTTAGTTAACAGCAGTATTTCTAACCAGTTAACCTAAACCTTTTGGTCTTAACACTTTGTTTTCTCTCTCATAAATTGTCAGCTTGGCTTACACCTTTCCAGGTCATGATCTTACTTTTTGGTGTAAGAAGTAGACAATACTGCCTTCGATGTTGTTGGATTTTTTTTCTGAAATACCCTTGCCCAACCTTTATATAACTACAACTATATGCAATTTTTTTTAAAAAAATCACACCATAGTCATCTGTCTAAATGAACCTTTCATGGAAGATTTCTGTACGATTTCTCCCTGTCATATGTGAATTGCAAATTCAGGCAGCTTGCGATTACAGGGGCATTGGGATGGAGCAGCACACGTTGTGTTCTGCCCACGCAATCCCTGCTGGTTACATTTTGTGGAGCAGGAGGAAGGAGTTCATACTGATGGGACTGGTTTCCTGCCCTTTGTGGAAGAGTTGGCAGGCAGGCTGGGACCAGCAGCAGGATACCCGTGTGCTTGAGTCACACAGGCGTCTGGAAGGTCGCAGTGTGCCCCAGCATACAGAGATCATCAGAGTGAAGCTCGGAGAGAGCTTTCCTATCTGTACCATGAGACTGTTAGGAAAATAAACACTACTTAATTCCCTCTAGATTACATCTAACAAGTAAAGTTACTGGCTGTGGGAAAAAAAATATGAAGCCCTAAAATCACCTTACTTTCAGTACGATTCTGTATAATTTCATATAGTACTGTGCATTTTAGTATAACTTTAAATTAGGGCATACTGACATACTTCATTGGACAGAAGTCCCCTGTAATAAGGCTCCTTCAGATGCACTGCAATGTTAAGCACAGCGAGCAAGTTGTACCACACACCAGAGCTGATGATACACTGTATAAAGTGGAAGGAGCTATCTCTTTTGCAGTATGTTCTTTTTTAACTGTTTGACTTTACTCACTATGAAACACTTCTGTGTTGTCACAAACCACAGTCCTGTACTTTATTGTAAAATAATTATAAAATCACCCAAACCGCAGGAGTGTGATGAAGGTTCACAGCAGCCAGTCAACCATCTGTTCCTTATAAACTGTTCCATTTGCAGAGAAAGGAAAAAACCAAGTGAAACAATTTAAAGAAGAGATGTCGCTTCATAGTTCTGTGGTATTTGAATTTTTACAGTCAAGCCTTCTCTTTTTGCTGGCTGAGTTTGCCTTTTTCTGATATTTTTGTTGTTGTTGTTGTTTGTTTTGTTGTTTTGGTTTTTTTTTAACCTGCCCTTTCATTACCATTTAAAAGAACAACTTCCATGGGAGAATGAAGGTAGCAGAGTAGCAGTACAGGATGACAAACCAAGTGAGCAGGAGAGGGACGCATCCCAGGAAGCTGTCCCCAGAGCACTCCAGCCCTTGGGCAGCTGTCAGGCAGGGAGGATACCAATTGCTTTCAAGCACACACAGTTGACAGATTCTTTAATAAAGAATGGGAAAAGAAAGGTAGATATGTATGAGAAAAACTGGAAGAAAAAAAAGAAAAGGCTGTGTTTTCCTTTGTCTCTTTTAATACTATTTCAGCCTGCTCTCCATTGGGTTCAAGCTGTATCTAAGTGAATGAATAGCTGACCATGACAGATGAAGCACCCAGTATGCCAAAGGCAGAAAAGAACAGTGGCCCAAACAAAATCTGTTTTCACTGCACACTGTGATCCCTCAGGCTGCTTGCCGAGGAGCATGAAAGCAGTCTTACAGCAACCCTCCACGCACAGGCACCACTCTGCAGGCCTGGCCAGGGAAAGCTGGAGTGTGGTTCTTTTGGCATTAGTCCAGACCACAGGCCTCTCATTACTCAACAGAGTCAAAGATTCAGGGAACATTGGATGATCTGATTGGAGTCACTGGGAACTGTGCTGTCCACAGAGAAATGTAAAATGGCTGAGATTTCCTTAGATCACGTAATTCAGACTGAGAGCCCTGTGTCAGTGAAAGAACATGCAGTGGCTGATCATGTCAGAACTTTATTTCTTTCCAGCCACTCACAGTTAATCTCTCTGGTTTTTTTATTGTTTAGAGAACTTTGTATGTAGAATAAGACACATAATGGGTTGTGTGATGAGAATAATGCTTTCATCATTTTGGTTCTTCTCCAGTCGTGGCCCTTATGGTCGGAATAATGGATCCTTATCCTACAAGTCTGGAGCCAGTCCACCTGCTTCCCATGGAAAGGAACCTTTGTCAACACTGTGCAAAAACCATCTGAGTCCTGCTAACATCCATCAGAGTTACAGGGCTTCTTCAGCCAGCAGCAGCAACTCAGGCTCATACAAAGGAAGTGACAGCAGTCCAGTGATGAGGCAAGTCTGTGTTTCAGCCTCCCAGTGTTGGGTACATTGATACCCTCTCTGCACTGTAGTGTGGGATCAGCTGTAGGAGTTGCTGTGCAGGTCATTTTGCTCCTCACCATAGCTGTGATGCCTTGTGTAGGTGGCTTGACAGTTAACAAGGTGCTCCCTACCATGTAAAA
The DNA here is from genome assembly GCA_013397975.1 of Machaerirhynchus nigripectus. Taxonomy (NCBI): domain Eukaryota; kingdom Metazoa; phylum Chordata; class Aves; order Passeriformes; family Dicruridae; genus Machaerirhynchus; species Machaerirhynchus nigripectus. Next base: position 289,852 of record VZRQ01002793.1, on the reverse strand, counting down.
GTTTTATTGTTTCAGCACCGTAAAATTCAAGTTTACTTTAAATCAAAGCCCTTTGCAGGTGGTTTTCATTCCAAGGCAGGCTACTTCATACATCTTCATGCCATCAGTTCTCATGAGGATTTACGGGTTCATTTGTTGTAGGGTTCTTTTCACTTTGAAGAGAGTTGGGTGGGGTAGTGCAGGAAGCATGAGACACTTGGGTGAAAATTCACCCCGCCTAGCCTTAGGCACCTCCCTAAGGAGTGCAGTTTCCTGTACAGGAAAGAGCACAGATACCTGCCAGAGCATGTGATGCGTGTTGCAGAGGAGAAATGGCCACCATGCTGCTGCTATTGCCCTCTCTCCCAGACAACAGCCAAGCATGTAAGATACACACCCAAAGCTAGACAGGATGAGTGTAGATTTCAGTGTGCTCAGCTTTATAACTCCTGTGTGGAGCTGAACTCAGTCCTTGTGCTGCCTCACCTGGCTGTGTCTGTAGATGGGTGCCCTTGCGCTGCCTGCTCTTGGGCACACCAGCCATTTGGGGTGAGGGGATGGCTAACTATTTTGAAGTTAAAAGCCTCATTTGATGTAATGACACTGAAGCCAAGTACAGTAAATAGTAAATTTTGCACTATAGCTACAATTCAGCTGTTTCCTCAAGTACTGTGAATTGCTAGGGGAAGTAACTTGTGTGGACACTGAGGAGCCCCAGATGAGTCAAGCTTTGCCTTTATCAGTCAATGGCATGTTTTTCATTCTGCCAGGACTTAAGAACTGTAACACTGATGTTATGTGATGGTTTGTTTTGGGTTTTTTCAGGCGATCAGGGAGATACAATTCTTGTGGTGACAATCACAGCATTAAGCCACAAAATCCAGAGCAGTATTTGACTCCTCTGCAGCAGAAAGAAGTGGCAGTACGGCATTTGAAAACCAAGCTGAAGGAGTCTGAGAGCAAACTTAAAGAAAGGTAAACTTCACTTCAGAAATCAGTGAGAAAAATTTATTTGGGAATATTTAGGGGTGGAAATCCTGAATGTTTTTACTCATTTCTTGATCAATAAAGTTTCCATTAGGAAATTTGAAATACGATCAGTCTGATTAGGTTGTTTTCAGTATTTCAGGTTTCAGAGTATACTAAGAGGATGCAAAACAAGTTTATTTGTAAATATAGCTGTTCCTTTTTCCTTTTTGGAACTTTCACAATAGCATACTTTAAAAGGACAACTTTTTATGGGTCCGATTTCGATTGAGGCCTTCTATACATAGAACAAATTCTACCTGCCAGCATGTGTTACCTTAGTGTCCTGTTCTACCTCTCTCAGTGAAGTAGGACTGCAAATGTCCCCCTTCTCCCCAGTGAAAGAAAAGTTCATACCCAAACCACTGTGCCCATTTGTGGTTTTGTCGCTTATATACTGATTTTTTCACAATAGCCCTTTGTATGGATGCTGAGCAAAGAAATGACAATGTGCATTATACAGCAACAGATGTCATCTCTTTTACTAAAACTGCATTTTGAGAACTGGCTGCCCAGCACGGACAACCCAAGGGGGCACAAAGGGCTGTTTGGATTGAGCCCAAGACAGAGTTTCAGGAGTCCCATGCTCTGCCTCTGCATCTGCAAGGGCTGGAACTGACATGGGGCTCCTCTCTCCCCACTTGCTCCCCATGTGCTTGCAGCAGCCTCTGGCTCCCTGCTGGGAAGAGTTCACTGAGCCATGTGCCTGCAGACCTGAGCTCCCTGGCTGTCTGAGGCCACCGATGGCTCTGGCTGTACGGGACAAGCTGCTGGCAGGCACTGGGGATGCATCCAAGCAGCTGTTTCCCATTTCCTCCAGGACGAGGCGGTAGGGGAGATTTTAAGCACTGCACTGGTAAGGCCTGACCGAAGGTCACCACTTGTGCCTCAAATTGTCTAGGATCATGGCACAGCCCGCAAGGCTGCTGGTTTTGTGGGGAGGTTGGTGACTCCCATTAGCAATCAGCTGGCATGTCTTGGCTCTCTCAGAGGTGGCCGCAAACGGCACCTGGAAAAATTTGCTTCCTTCTTGGAGCATCTCAGCAGCAGAGCTATCGCTGAGTGGTGGGGCCTCATGTTGACTTTAACTGAGCAGTCAGCAGAAGTGTTACAACATTTTTATTTTGCTACAGGGAAACAGAAATAGAAGAGCTTAAAGCTCAGCTGGGACGGATGAGGGAAGACTGGATTGAAGAAGAGTGCAATCGTGTGGAGGCAGAGCTGGCCCTAAAGGAAGCAAGAAGCGAAATTAAACAACTCAAGCAGGTTATTGAAAGTATGAAAAACAGCTTGGCTGAGAAAGACAAAAAAATTCAGAAATACTTCATAGACATAAACATTCAAAACAAAAAACTGGAATCCTTGCTGCAGAGCATGGAGATGGCTCAGAACCACTCCGTGAGGGATGAGCAGTGCCTGGAATACACGAGCGACTCAGAGGGGAAGCTGTTAGCGTTGTGTGCCACCATGCCAGACAGCTCCATCACAGAGGACCAAGGTCTGGAGGATGTGGCACACAGTGAGCTTCTTAGTGAGGACAGAGCTAACGGGACTGACGCATCTGGAGAGAGTTTGACCACTACAACCTCTGAGTTGAGTGATCCAGCTCCCTTCAGTGCTGCTGTAAATAAAGAGATGCTTGATATCATTCTGGATGGAAAACTAACTTATTGCCAGGAGGAAGAGAAAAGCAACAGCATGATGGCGGAACAGGCCATCCAGACTGACGTGGTGCCATATAGCTTAGACGTGGAGCAACTCATTCAAAACATCTTCAGAGCTCAAGACACCTGTCCTCTAAGCCCACCTTCTTCTCTGAAAGAATTGAGTGAATTTTCTCTTGGAAGCTTCAGTGATTCTGGTATCATAGTGGACTTAACTCCAAGTGATCCTAATTCTGCCATCCTTTTGTCTCCTATGGAGTCTCCATGCAGGAAGGTGGAGCATGGAGTTAATGAAAACCGTTTCATGAAGGAACTTGATTTTACAGAAACTCATGATGATGAAGCCTTTGAGTATGTCAATACAGGAATAAAGAGGAGATACTGGAGCAGCAGCCTCCTCGGGGATCTTCTGGCTGTAGCAGCCCCTGTTGTACCAACTATTGTGTGGGCTTTGAGTACTCAGAGAGGAGGAACAGATCCTATTTACAATATTGGAGCATTGCTTCGTGGTTGCTGCCTGGTGGCCCTGCACTCTTTACGCCGAACACCCTTCAATATCAAAACCTAAAGTCTACTCTGTCCCTGGGCACCAACTGGCTGAGGCAGAGAGAAAGAGGGATGAGATTGATCATAAAAGGTTACTGTATATTCTGGCAGAGTCCATCATTTGCTTTTGACTATTTGATTTGCACTATAAATCAGTTCAAAAACATGTTCCTTGTTTCAAAATTTAAAAAGAAAAGCTGAACCTTGTACTTCCACAAGATGTTTTTAACTGGTGTTTTTAACAGTACTGTTGCTTACAGAAATAGTCCTCCTGCTTGCAGGCACCGTGTCCCTCCCCTGGGCTGGTGACTTTCTGGTGCCAGTGCATCTGTACAGTGAACACGACCGGGGAAATCAGGAATTCGAGCCTAGTGCTCTTGCATGTTCCACTGCTGAGCTAGGATTAAGCTCAGTCACTCTCCCTGGATGGTTCACTGAGCAAATGTACAAGCACTTTGCACTGGCTCAAGGGTAGTGCGAGATGCACGAGAGGACAAATGTCCGGAGAAAGGTGGGGTATTTCTCTAGGCAGCACTAACCTTCCCTTAGGGTATCACACCTGTGCTCCAGAAAGCATGCTAGCGCTTTCCGTTTGTTGTCCCAAGTGTCAATTCAATTTAGAGGTAAAACCCATATTCCCCAGGCAGCTTCCAGCACATCGTTTGTGCCTGTCTTGTGTAGTGCTCTTCTCAATCGTGCAATTGCTTGAGCATTTCACTGGTCTTGTGCATATACAGGGACCGTAACCAAAAATGTACATTGTTGGGAGTCTTAACACTTGTTACAATGATAAGTATAGGCGTGGATACACTTTGACTCTTAATGTTGTTTTAAAGTCTTTATGTATTGGAACCTGATAGTCTTTTGAGCCCTTGGAAATACTATGTATAAATGTATTGTGTTTTAACTTATTGTTTATTTAATTGCTTTATTGTAAATTACCTTTATAATCACAAGTTCAGTAAAGCATGATAGAAATGTCAAATGTCTAAGTGTTTTACTGTAGAAAGGTATTAAAAAATACCCCATCCCAGCTGAGCTGTCGGGTACAGGCCAAGCTAGGGGAGGCACTGTATCGGGTTCTGTTCCCGGAGAACAGAATTAGACTGAGAAAACCTGAGAACAGCTCCAAGTACAAGCACTCGCCAGGCTGATTAAAGGCTCCAGCTGGGCTGCAGTTGCACACACAACCCACTCTGCTGCCTCACACTGCATTTGCACATGCAAGTGACCTAATCTTTGACCCAATGCAATCATCTGGAAACCTGTAACTCCTCAGTGCTGCAGTCCCAGAACAGTATCAGTCTTTCTGGCATTTAACCCATCTGACAGTCACGTGCATCAAAACATGAATTCTCCATGTCCAAACCCTAAGATCTATGGATAGATCAGAGGACAGCAATGCTACCCAACAGGCAAAACAGTGGGGTTTGTCTGGCTCCACGCAAGATTTCAACACCACCTCTGGCCATTTAAACCTCACTGGCCTCCTGTTTTCTTCTTCAGCAAAATAAATGTAGTACTTCCTTGTGTGACCCAGAGCAGAAGGGATCCAGGGAAGCCTGATGGTGCCATGTATTGCTCTGCAGCTTTTGGGAAGGAACTTACAAGTAATCCACAAAAGAGGAGTATAATTGGCCATGTGTGGGGAGTATTTGCAACACTCAAGAGGGCAATACTGATGCTTACAGAGGTGACTCGCACACCTTTCATGTCCCTGAGACACCTGTGTGGTGAATTATTTTGTGTTTGCAGTAGAGAATCTAGAGGCTTCATTAAGCATTACATTAAGGAAGAGAACTCTAACAGATAATTTGAAGTAATGTAGTCCCCATCTAACAGAGATGGACATGAGAGCATCTCGCTTGCTTTGCCATAACTTTGTCTTCCGTGCTCTCCCACCTTCTTGGGTCCCTGCAGCCATCTGGCTTGCCTTGTGACACTGCTGCAATGCATATTGCTCAAAGGTCACGTTCAAAAGCTTTTAAATTATAGGGACACTAGGGCCAAAATTACCAGTTGGAGGTATTATTAATGTAAATCTTACACAACCATGGAATTTCATAATTCCTAAATATCTGTTCTTGGGACTGAAACACATTACAGAAAATTTTATTCCTACATCAAAATGTCTGTGCAGGGCCAAGAGAGCAGTATTTTTTACCTGATGTTACCAACTTCATTACACGATGGATTTTTCTTTCACAGCCACTATTGTTTAAGTGATCTTTGCTTTGAGTGACAGTGAAATGCACCATAATTTAGAGGAAAAAGTGAGCTTCAGTTCTAGATGCATTCATGGGTGACTGCATGGGGTTTTTTTGCAGCAAGAGGCAACAAAGCAGCAAAAAACTACACTTACGTTTAAGATACCAATAGGCCAATCTCATAACCATGTTTTGGGCAGGCTCCATTTAGCAGTAGTGTTTTTAAATGTGCTGTTCAAGATGCTAACACCAGAATAATGTCAAAGTTTCTTTCTGCCCTTAAGATTCTCCAATCTGCTCAGCTCTCATAAGGCATTTAACTATGCTCAGCGAGAGGTGACAGCATTCCCATCACATTCGTGATTGAAGTCTGTGCTCTGATCTCTATCCAAAATTCAGCGTACTTCTAAGCCTCCACCTGTCCTCCTCCATACTGCAAGGACATAGACAGCTCAAGGTGCCCTTTGTTAGAACACGCCTGAAGCACCGTAATGTACCAGTCCCAGACTGTGGACTTTGTTCCACGATCCAAAGAGGATATGCCAGGTGCTGCTCCAAACATACCAACTTAGTTTTTTTCCCTCCAATGTTACACTTTAGTCTTATTCATGTCTCACCTGAATCCCACTGGTGCTGTACAGAGCTAGGGGAGGACCATCAGCCTCCAAACAGTTCAATAAGAACTCCCATCCTTTTCTTCTGAGTTTAGAAAATGCTCATATCCACACCTGTACCCCACTGGAACATGCAGGTGAGGAGGACATGCAGCTCATATGCTATGGGTAAAATAGTGGATGCTTGACTTCGGGCTTATGGTATAGGAACCGAGGCAGCTCCTTCCTGCTCTGAAGGGATGCATGTTCATAATCCCATTACACATTTTCTTTCCCAGGAACAGAAAAAGCCTTTCTTTAATATTCAGCTTAAGAGGTACCCAACAAGCCCTGCTGCTGACGATGTTGAGGCTCAGGCACTGACCCCCTTCCTACCAGAGATTCATCTCTATAGAATCACAGAATGCGTCAGGTTGGAAGGGACCACAATGGGTCATCCGGTCCAACCTCCCTGCTCAAGCAGGGTCATCCCAGAGCACAGGGCACAGGATTGCATTCAGGCAGTTCTTGAATACCTCTAGGGAAGGAGACTCCACAACCTCTATGGGCAGTCTGTTCCAGTGCACACTCACCTGCACAGTAAAGAAGTCCTTCCTCCTGTTGGGGTGGAACATTCTGTGCATCAGTTTCTGCCCCATTGTCCCTTGTCACCCTTGCTTATGTCCTTCTCACAAGGCTTTTCTTAACTTCTAATTACACGTTTCTCCTTCCTTTGCCTACAAATTAACTCTCTCTCCCAAATCCCAAACTCCAGAAACGTGTTCAGCACTGTTTTACATATGTCCTATATAGGAATTAAGTATTTTGCTCCAACTCTCTTCAGACAAACGAACACAGGACCTGGCAAGCACGAAAAACTACAGCACAGTCAAGGAAAGGATGATTTTTCAGTCATACTGGCAGGTTAATCCTCCACAGTCAAGAATATCAGTGAAGGCAATCAAGTCCAGCTTTCAGCCAAGAAAGAAAAAAAAAAAGCACATGGCCAACATCAAAATATGAAAGAGAAGAGGAGCGTATGGCAGCAGGAAGGAAAGAGAACAAGTGCACACAGGGGTATACAGGATCCCTCAGGGAACTCAAAACAATTGAAAAGATAGTAACAGAGCAGCAGCCTCAGGAAGTTTAGCAAAAGTGTTTTCGTATTTGTCAAGGATAAAAGTCAAGATATAGGAAGGAGGAAAGAAGAGAGAACACTGGAAAAAGATGAAACTGATAAACAATGCATGCGTTATCACCATTCAAAAGACTTCCTCCAAGAGCAGTGTCCTCCCTACTGGCACCATGTCAACACAGGGCAGAGACGGGAGGAACCCCTAGAGCAGCTGTGCTCAAGATTGGCAGGTAGATGGAAGGAAGAACAGCAAAGCAGTACACAGGAGAAAAAAGTAATGCAGGAGCACTCCCATGCAGAAGGTGGCAGCACCCAAGGGTTTTTAAAATGGCTGAAGGCTGAAAAATCAAATGTGCTTTCATGAGGTATTCAGGGGCTTTATTTCCAACTTAGTAACTAGCCCACCTGTTGTTATTTTTAATAAATAGTATTGATTTACATCTATTTTATATTGTCTCAACTATAGCAACAGTAATCATGATTTTTTTTTAGATGAGATGTAGCTTCCAACAGATTTCACCTTAAACAGGCAGTAGGTAGCCAGTTTCCTTGCCTTGTGTCAGCAATAGTGAAAGAATTCTGACTGGTACCTCCTTGAGTCTTGAGTGCTGTTAAAAGGACAAACACAGATTGTTATAAAAGCTTATTCGTAGACTTTCTCATCTCCCATCCCCTGTCAGATACTTTGGAGGTGGGTAGTAGGAGCAGATTTGCTTGCCATACTGCTGCACTGAAGTCTGCACTTGAAGGAATCCATTCTACTCCAGCCAGAACACTTGTGCAGAAAACATGCATGGCAGTGTTGGCTTCAAAATATATTTTAAAATTTAACATCTGAAAATTGCTGTCAAATCAGTTGACTTGTGCAAGATTTGAACCTATATGACAAGTATACTAAACATTTTTAAAAACTTTTCTCTGTGACTAAAGCCATTAAGAGTAATTCTTACTGCCTTGTTTTCTCAATTACTTATACTCTAAGGAAAACTTGTGCCAGAACCTACTATGACTTAGTTGAAAATTCTGCTTTTGTAGGCAGGAAATATCTAGTCACATGCCCCTCCTCCCCCTTCCCATTCTCTTACAATTCCTGTGCTATCGCCCTTGATGCACAGGGAACAAGTCTCACGTGCAAAATGTGCTGAGGTCACTCAGCATCTGTCGTAAGGTAAGAAATCCATACAACCCATGAATTCAGGGATAGTAGCGCCCACACAACAGCAGCTGGAAAAGGCATTCACTGACATTTCCAGCAGACATTAAACTTTTCTTCCTCACTAAAGCACTGCTGCCTTCTACTGCACATTTACCATTCACACCTCACCAGGGGAATTACAGTGTAAATACATACAGTAAGTGTACCAAAATGGAGTTTGAAAAGGGCTTGTAACTGAACTGAGAATTTTCACACTAGCTTTATTAAGAGGAAGACACTACTTTTTATTCTCAATTACACTAACTATGCAATGAGTATAAGGTGTGAGGATTCCTATCTGTAGGAAGTATAAGAATTTCTGCTAGAAATACAAATTTACCAATAAAAGTAAGTGATTAAAATGCTCCCTTACATTCACAACCTCTGCCTTTGTAGGAAAGGTGCACCACTCTTGTGTAGTGATGCCACTGCTGGTAGTCATTGCAGTGTCACATATAAATGGGAGCACAAGAAGCTGCAAGTGACAAAGTGACAAGAAATCCACTTTCAGTGTTCAGCTGTAACTTGTACTCTACTGTTGCATAACCTACCAGGAGCATATTTTGAGTTGCAGGTCATCCATAACAAGTTATTTTCTTCTACACAGGTCAATATCTCCCATGGAAAACTCTCAAGTGCTTACAAATACTTTGATAAAAGAGCAAAAGCAGACATTCTTTATCAGGCAGGAAGCAAAGGTTTCTTTAAAACTGTTTAATTACATGTTTCAGGTAAGCACAGACAATACAAGTAGATTTCCCACCACTCAATATTTACATTCTTTTCTCTAAGCTTGAGCTGTTCATTAAGAGTGTTTTTCAATCAATATCCTTGTCAATCACTTTTGCTGCAAAGAAGGGTGCTGGAAAAGAACTATTGCAGGAAACATTCCATCAAGGCATGATTTTCTGTGGGGCTTTTCTCCTTGAAGAACTACGTTCTAGTAGTTCAAGATATTTTGGGAAAATCCTGGCTTCCAAGATGACCTGAAGAACGCATTGAAACCAAGCAGTGTGTTGAAGTCCTATAAATAGTTAAATCAATACCAATACGTATGTTGTAGAGCTGAAATTCTCTTTTCACTGGCACTGCCATTGCTGCCTGGTTTCTGTTAGGACAGTTTTACACCAATTTTGTTTTGTTCCTTTTTCATTAGCCTTTGTGCCTCTTTCTCCATTTTCTTTCGCTGTTGTTCTGCTGCTCTTTTTTCCCTTTCTGCTATCTTCTGTTGTCTGTAATTAAAGAAAACATTAATTGCTAAATAACACACTCAATTTTCAGTATGGTCATCCTTTAAGTTCCTGTCAATACATAGGTTATTATAACCAATAAAAACAGAGCTTCAGTCTATTGTCATTAGGCCCAAAACAGTAATTCTTTTACTGTGCTGAAGTCCTTTTTTCAGATTAATCTAGAATTGTAGAATATTCTGAGATGGAACCCACAAGGATCATTGAAGTCCAACTCCTGGCCTGCACAGGGCCATCCCCATGAGTCACACCATGTGCCTGAGAGTATTTTTCAAATACTTCTGTTAGGCTTGGTGCTGTGACCTCTTCCCTGAGGAGCCTGTTCCAGTGATCAACCACTCTCTGGGTGAAGAACCTTTTCATAACATCCAACCTAATCCAATCTAGTTTCAGTCAGTAATATTTGTTCAATTATTTTGCAATTTAAAAGCCACTAGCTTCTCAAAGATTCAGAGTAAGTGAATCAGTGAGAGTATAGGACAGTTACAAGGCCTAGAGCAAAAACTAAGAAATCTATCTAATGCTTTCAGCAGCAGCTCAAAAGCTTTGGGGCTTTGCTGGTTTGGGGTTTTTTATGAGATTGTCACCCATTATTGTACATTCCACCTGATAGCTGACAGAGCTGTCAGTCTAGCAATATGCAGAGTAATAATACTTGCCACATTACAGTAGCAGATTTTTATATTCCCCACATATCTGAACTGATGCAGAAGGGAAGAAGTGCTGTGCACACCAGCCAATATGCAGAGACAGTAGAGTTCCAAAAAGCCACACGGTGTTAGTGCTGCTGTTCATGTGCAATTCTGAAGGGAGGGATCGTGGCAGCTCCCTTTTCTTCCCCTGGGATGACCCACGGGACACGCAGCTCCTGTGCACAGCAGCGGTTCCGTGCCCTCTGTGGCCGAGAACCTGCATTCAGTTCTGCCCAGAGACAGACCTTCACCTCATCTCAGACACAGCAACTGGCCAACAAAAAATACAAACAAGTAGCTAATATAAACTAAAAACCTGTGAGCTTAACTGCTTGCACTGGGAAAAAAACTTTGTTGGTAATACAAAGTCTGAAGTTGCAGATAGGTATCTAAAAGTTGCAGAAGAAACTAAGTTCCAGCTAAAGTTAACTGAAAGTCCAGTTTATCATGCACTACAACAATTCATCACTGACTGGAAAATTTCAGTGCATCCCAGCCCAGAAGCTGCTGGAGAATGGGGAAAGAAGAGACTACAGGAACTTTTTAGGCTCTGATAGCCTACTCCTCAGCAGTGTCTTTCTGCATGCCTTGATTCCAGGGAGCATTTGACTTACTATATGTGCTCATTTCAACTGTTAGGCTTACACATAAACTCACCAGAGACGCCACAGGATAGAGTCTTCACTGCTATTTAGCAGGACACAGCCCATTTTTGCATGACTGATCAGCACTACACAAAAATTTTTCTGGTCTTACTGAGCACCAACAGGTACCAGACACAGCAGGCTAAGGCACTTTTTCTGCACACTCATTTCATTCTCCAAAAGCCCCACTGGAGTACAGTCAGCATTAGCACTCTGGAACGTTAGGGGGACTCTGTCCTCTATTTGGCAGTCTGAAATGTTATACCCACTTCTTTCAAGTGTTACTCCTATGCCTTAAGTCACCAGAGAGGCCACAGGATCTTCAGATCATTCTGCAGACCAAGATGCAGATTTCCAGCATTAAGAGGAGACTCCATACTGTAACACTTTACTACAGTCTGTTGAAAACAGAAGCAGGCCTCTCCAGAACTATACTTAAGTTTTATGTTAAATGTCAAATGTTTAAGACACCACTGATGCCTACTGCAAGAGAAACTAAACTCAGAAGGTATTTTCTATTAACCTTGCTAAAAATCAGCCAGTACTTCACTCATTTAAAGATAAACACTGTCATTTCTGTGTCATGAATAAAACAAAGGTTTTACTTCACCCAGCTGGGATACAGCTTACACAATGACCAGCTGTATTGAGGTAGCAAGCCATAGCTGGCCAAATGGTAAGCCACAGAGACAGCTGGAGTTCTGATCATGTTCTATCTGCTGGAAATAGTTAGACACGCATCCCTTCTATAACAACTACAGTTTGATACTTTCTACTGAGACCAAAAAGAAATCCTATGAAAATTAACCATTTTAGTTGAACCCTTTCAATAGTAGAGATGAAAGGCTGAAATCTTGAGGACAGGTTCAACCAAATAACATGACACTTTGAAAAATAAAGCTTTTGGGAAACCCCACTGCTATCGCCATATAAGAGATCTCTCTTCCTAAGTATTCTAGAGCATGAACCTGATAGATGGCAGGCAATATACTCTTGACCATCCTGGAAATACTCACTACACAAATTTTACACTCCAAGAATAAACTGGCACATCCATACACCAGATAATTTTTAGCAGCTAATTTGTATATGACAAGCCCCTGCTTCAGAAAGTTTGAGTACTACTTCTGATAGTCCTAAAAACATCTGTAATGGAATGTGAAGGGTTAAGTAAAGCACAATGCAGCCTCTGCAGTTAGCAAAAGTAGCTGTTTCATTTCTCAGTTAAAAAAAATAAATCAGTATTTTCATTGCCTTTCATTTAAGTCTCAGCAGACTGAACTTTAGCTATTAGAGATCTTACAGAGTCTATTGATATTCTTTACAGGAAAAAGTACCATCCTTGGAACAAAAACAGCCCAAAAGCACATTATTCACATCACAAAGTTTGTATTTCGGTACAAGACCTGAAACAGCAATGAAGTTAAAAAAAAAAAAGACAAGGTATTGACCAGAATGTACACATAGATACCTGATTAAGTTCACAAAAATATTTGCATTACAACCCTATTCTCACATATTAAGCTGCTGCAGAGCATGACACAGATAATAAATTGAATCAATTCTAATTATGATTAGCACATTGAAAATGGCTGGTAACTTCCCTCTTGTCTTATTCCACAGATTGAAAAAGTAAATTTTTCAAAATATTAAAATAAATAGTTGATCAGAATACTTTTTTTGCCAAAAACACCTATTTTCCTTAGAATGATTTTTGAATATATCATGTCTTTATTTCATATTAGCACTATTGGACCACAGAAGCCGTGTACTTGTGATTTAATGAGTAGAATCAGAACAGCCTAGGCAGCTAAAGCTATCTGAGGCTGGATACCTGATGATGTAGCAAGCAATAAAGTTTGATAAAACCATAAGTCACTAACAGTTTAAATCATTGTGTATGATTAACTTAAATTCAATTTACATCTCTTTAAAGGATAGTCCTTAAAGGAAATGACAGAAAAAAAGAAAACTAACTGAACAGCTGAAGTATTCACACTAACTTTGTGCAAGACTTTGATTTTACATTCAGCCTTAACAGCTAGTTTAGTTAAGTTAGCTAGAAAAGCTTAGCTCCTACAGGGATTCCAAGCATATACTTACCACTTCACCTTCTATCCTGAACTATTTTTACCTTAAGCACGTGATTATGATACTTTTTATAAAACCATCAAGAGGTATTTTACTTAATCAAGTTGAAACACGATCTGAACACAATAAATTGTTGGGATTGGTGGGGCATTATTGGGGTGGGTTTTTTTTAGTGCCCACATGCATGTGTTAATGTGTTGTTCCAATGTTCCAGTGATTTGCAGATTTCCCCTACTATCTCATCTACTAAATTAATTAGATCCAAAATGTCTTCTGCTGAGTACCAGTTACACAGAGATTAGATGCATAAAAATAATTTGTCTTAAGAGGCATTTAACAATTCTTGGCACTTACCGAAAGGCATCAAATACACAAATGTGATTCTTTTACATGTAAAACCTTTACATAGTGTTATATTAATTTCAGTTACCTAAGAACTTCTTCTGCCTGCCAAGCAGCATCTTCCTCTTCTTCCCAGGCATTAGTATTTTCTTGCCAAGTATCCAGGTCTCCCAGTTCAGGCTGAAACAAAAGAGAAGTTCTAAGCACATAGAAAAATTAGATAAAACAGTGGTATGTGACTGCCAGAGTGACTCCTGGATGACAGCAGTTTCCTTAACATTTATTTTTAACCTATTTATTTTTAACCTTAATGCTTCAGACTTATAGAAATATTTGAGGTATTGCAGTGCTTCTCATCTTATTGTCTGTGCTGTTTTCCCTGCTCTAATACTGAGTTTTTTCAGTTGTCAAAGGGTTTTTTGGACAAAGGCAGGAAGGAAGTAGTGGAGTGCATTTTTAGCAAGAAGAACGTAAATTGAGCAGATTAAATGAGTAGATAGTGTAAAAGATTTCTGGAGGTTGCATGGACAAACCAACATGTATATCCACATGTTTTTATGTCCAGTATCGGTTGAGTGACACTTTTACTCACTAAAAGTCCTTTCCTGAACTATTTTCATTATGAACAGTACAAGGAGGTGGTATGACCATTCTGTACTGCTTCCTGCCTGCACCCTTTCGTGCACGATGTAATCAAAGGAAAAGCACTGTTAAAGAAGGCAAAGGGCAAGGGAGGGAGAGCATCTCCTGCTAACTGGCCAGGCTGTTAGGTAACTAGACAATTTTTTCAAAGGCTAAGGAGCAGAAATTAGGAGACTATTACATTAAAATCCCTACAGAAAGGAAGGGAAAAGCAGAATGTTAAAAACAGGTCCAAGATAATAAAGCAAAGGTAACTCAGAGGCTTTCAAAAAAGACTTCTACTCTTTCGCTAGTAATTTACTGTGTAAAATCCAAAACATATAGTTCATTGCTTTAGCAGATTTGCAAGCACAAAGTACATGGAAGCTTCTTATCTTTTATCACTTATCTATCAAGTTTCTCAGCAGAACATATTGGACTACTTCATTCTTCACTCAATTTTAAAACAATTTAAATTATTCCACAACTACTTCCCACAATGCAGACCTTAGGCAGACTATTCCTTCCTCTACAGAACATCATTTAACTGACAAATACAAGGTCAATATTTAGAGCATACTTACAGATTGGTGAATAAAAGGAATATCTTGTGTAGCTGCTAATCTGCTAGAGAATCCTGTGTTTCCCTCTGGAATCCCAAAATTTAAAGGCTCTCGTTTTTTAATAACTATCTGAAAATATTCAAAAAAAGGAACAAAGAAGTGGTAAATCAAAGCACTGCACAGATTCCTTGGTGATCATGCATCTCTGTGCCTGTGAAGGTTCAGCTACACAACACGTCACTGCGCCTCAAACCTGGTCAGGTTCTGAAAGCTGCACAGCCAAATGAACTGGTAAGTGAAAGATGCTAAATGCCAAAGACAAAAACTCCTCCTGCCCCCACTAGCTTTTTCTTTAGTCATATGGAAACTTGTGACTGTATCAAAACAGAGAATGGGCACAAAGGATCACAGATCAAATAGCCACATCTCCCAGTACTCATAAAAGCAACCAACTATGTGATATATTCCTTGGAGAAATCCTGCTTCTGTGACAGGTCATTTCAAGGTACTGCTCTTGAGGACAGTGCTGTCTGCACAGGTCTACTGCACTGTAATGTGAGCTCTCTCAGCTACTCCAATAGTGTATCTGTGCAGTTTCAATAGCTGCAAATTCTCTAGCAACATCAACTAGTACAGCTCTGTACTGGTTTGGCTGAAAAATGGTGCTTTTCCAAAACAGCTGCCAAGATCATGTATCCCTCACTTGTCTTGACCTCAAGTCACAAACTTCGTTTAGCCTACTTTGAGTCTCTGCTGCTTCCCAAAGAGGCAGATGCACAGTTCCACTGCCTGTACAAATGCTAGTACCAATGCAAGAAAGGAAACAGGACTAGACAACCTTATTGAGCAGTGACAGACTGTTATGTGACTGAGGTTCTGTTTCCAAATAGATGAGTATACATGAGTGGCAACATGAGTAGACTCTGCCTCAAACCTCAAGGTTTATATTGAGAGATTCAGTGGAAATACAAATTCATAATGAATGGAGTTAACTAGGCCAAGTTAACAGGGATGTTCTTTACAGTGCCTGCAGTCATCCGTAGAGATACATTTAAAATAAACCCAGCATACAGTACTCAAACAGCATGCATCCTTCCCATGTTTTGTTCTGAACCTGAACCTCATTCTGTTAGGCAAAAAATGTCAATAGATATAAAGGAGAAATCTACCTCTCCCTAGTCCTCTTCTGTCCCTCAGAGTTTAGGAGATCAAAATCCTCAGAAGAATTTAGTCCACAGGACACTGCAGATCTTGAATGTACAGAAAACTGACAGCAGTATCACCTCCAGTTCATAGGAGCACAGGAAAATTCAGGTTGGAGGGGGCCTCAGGAGGTTTGTAATCCAACCTTCTCCTGAAAGCACTGTCAGGCCTGAGGCTAATGAAAGTATTTTGGGCTTATCCACTTGGGGCTCAAAAAACTTCCAGGGATGGAGGCTGCACAATTTCTCTGGTAACCTGTTCCAGTACTTGTGAGGTTTTCCAATTGACTCAAAGGCCTGTTAAGTACCCAGCTGAAAGATTTCCACATGGAAACAAAACCTGCAATCACCAGATTTTAATCAGCATTTATTTACAGTGTTGATGCTCCTGTAGATAGGCCCTTCTGTCTTGTTTCCAAGTAAAAATGGATATTTGAAGAACAAGCTATTTTGAAATACCAGTTTCCTAATTCCAGCCTCCCCACTGTAACTTGGTGAAACAAATAACCATTGTTCTCTGAAACAGCAGGGCTGCTCCTTCAGACTTCACTAGAGCAAGACAGGGAATGTCTTTGTTCAAACAAGGATCTGAGCACAAGTGACTAGAGGGTTCTCACATTATACTTTCCAGAACTTTTAGAATATGAAACTATTCATAAGTTTCTAATAACATGAAGACTAAAGATGTAAACATGTGATAGCATCACATTTGTTAAGATCTCAAAGATCTTAACATTGAACATGATAAACTATGCATCAGCATCTCTTCTCATTTACCAACAGCACCTTCTGTAGGTTGCCAAATTACTTATAGCCTACTTTAAAGCAAGGAAAACCCTCCGTAAGTATAGTTGAAAGTGTAACTTACTTTTTGAGTTTTTCTTATCGTTGGTGTCATATCTTTGAAATAATCAGGTTCCACTTGTTCCAAAGAATTTTGCTGAGCAGCCACATTACCATTGCCACCTTCAACCTTCACACTTGTAGGTGCATCTTCATCCCATGAAGACCAGTCTTCTACTTCAGGCTGAATATAAGTATATGGTACAAGTTAATATTATCTGCAGATAAAAACTTGTCTTTTTCTGTCTTGTTAAGATATATACTTAATACTATATAGCATATATAATAGTATTATATCTTTCTTGGATATATACCAATCCAATATTGTAGGACTTGTATAATCACCCTGTTAAGGGATTAAGTCACCTACCACTTTAACAATTACCTGTTTAGGAACAGATGAATAATCCACTGTGGTTGGCAAAGTTATTTGGTCTCCACTTAACTTTCGCCCTCTTCCAGACCTGAAAGAAAAATGTAGGATTCCTCCAAGCTCTGAAAACATGAGCACTAAGTTTAAAAAAAACAAAAAAGGAAGTCTGAGAACAGCACTACTGAAAATAGTCATGGCTAAAACATTTAGTGCTTCAATTACCTTTGTATTAACTACTGTCAGTAGAAGTCTGCTAGGCAAAGGAATTTTATCATGAATTTAAAGTGGTGTTCAGAAGAATTTCAAAGTGCAAATCACTTTTTTAATTGCAGCAAAATAGAGGAGAAATAATTCTGAGAAATATGAAAATGGACAAACTCATTTGCATAATTCAGTTACAATTTTTAGATTGTCAGTGCTCATGAAGCAAGCAGTAGTGATCTACGTTTGTCAAAGAACCATTTCTACTGTAAAATGAGAACTTTTCCTATTTGTCTTAAATTTTAAGCTGTGTCTAACAAATAGCTTTCTGAGCTGCTTGACTTGAAAGCCCCTCCAAAGCTCTTTTTCCTTCAAAGTCTAAACAGAGGTAGTACAAGATTATGCAAGTCAACAGCTTCTGTTCAAGTCATGCTTCTACTTAAAGAATACTGTTTCAATGTATTTCAGCAACTATATAAAATAATTATAATTGAAAACAACGCTAATGCATTGCAAATAAACCACGTAGATATTTACTTCATGACAGTGTTCAAAGATCAGAATAATAATTAAAATATTCTTAGCTGACATTCACTGTATTTTAACACCTTACAACACAACAGAATGCAATTCAGGCTCACACTTAAATTTTCCCCAAAGATTGTAAGCTCCTACAGCAAAGCAGTCATGTAATTGACCTTATATAGCTTGGAAAATTTAAGGGTTTTTTCTTACTACTGGTGAGAATAAAACTCAGAAACTTCAATTTCTAGTTTCTATCTATTAGTTTTAATATTAGAGAACATAGTACCAACTCTGACTAGTTGAATTGCTTGTAACATCACCTCTGCTCTATGCTGGTGAGTGATCAGATATATTTTTTCTACTTTAGACCAAAAAGATTCCTCCTTAGGAAAGGTGAGGCACTATCATCAAATCTTCAAATTTTATATAATTAACTCTAGCCCCTTTACAAACTGTTCCTTTAAGTTGAAATGCTACAGAATTTAAGGGTAAAGGAAGGTGAGAACACTGTTCCCTCAAACACATTAGAGACTTCTGGTTGACAAGATTTACTTGACATCTCTAAAGGAAACCCAAGCTTTGACACATCCTCCTTCAGACCTGTACAACATACACATCTTTAATACTATTTATATTTAATACTATTCTAAGCCATCTTTTGCACTTAAGTTTCTCTATTTATACGGCCTAGAAGACTCTAGCAAGTGGCTTGTAAAAAACATTCATCAAGTCAAAATGATTACACTATGAAGGCTGAAGGTAGGAGGAAAGAGCTTTTGTCACACAGCATCAGAAAGAATGTGGTACCCAGGGCAGCACTGAGGAAGGCTACGTATCCCCACTTCTTCTAGGAAGGGAACAAGATGCTTATAGGAACAGCTGCTCCACAGCCATCATTAGATACTGATCACTGCTCTGAATGCCAAATGCCTCAAGAATTCTTTGGTTTGTTTCTCCTTACTAATAAGCAGCATCCAGGTTTCTGTGTTGGAGATCACTAGAGATTTTAAACGGAAGGAAGTGTCATCTCTTTTTATACTTACACCTTTTATTTCCTGAAAACTGGATTCAGGCAGGCTGCTGTTTATCAAGAAAAGGTTTAACTAAAGAAAGGAGTAGTACTATATGTAACCTCCATGCTGCCTAGAAAGTTGCACAAACTCTACAGACACCGGTTCAAACGAAACCCTAATGTAAACTATGTAATCTAAGTAAGTACTAGCTCATATCCATTGAATTAATATGCACGTTAAATTAAATCACATTTGCTGGTTATTAAGCACAGTTATATGCAGGGGTGCATTACAGGAAAAGAAAATTTATCAAGCTACACTTTGCAGCTGACAGTAAACAGAAGAAACATCTGTAGTTAGTGGTCTGAATTACTTTGATCCAGTGACTTGCTTATGTGAAAGATTAAAAATTTTCATTTCTTCAACTGATTGTTCTTCACCAAAGAAAGGGTTTTCTACTTTTTGTACTCTGAAGCAGTTTCTCATATGTTCATTTCAAGACTACAGTCCATTTAGAAGTAAGAAAAAAGGATAAAAATACTGCCACTACACTTACAAAACAATTATCTGCATATAAAAAATACCTTTACAATTAGAGAAATGAAGGGTTCACACAATACAGAAATTAACATCAACTCAGTGTTTTGACTTCTTTCAGAACTTCAACAGCAAGTATTCTTAATTTAATTTGGAATTCAAATCACAGAACTAAGGCTGACATCTATATAACTGTATGCGGCATTAAATTTACCAACGAGTCAAGAGCTTCCTCTTATTCTTGGAATAAGTAGAAGTGAAGAGGAAATAAAGTTATTTTTTGTCTACCACATACTCTGCATATGCTTTAACCTCACTGGCAAAGTAGTTGTCATCATACGCAAAAAGAGAATACGTTTCTCTAGACTGCTATATGTTTATGTAAACAACATGCAGCAAAAGTGGCAGGAAGCACCACAGTTCATGTGACAGCACAGTGCCAAGAAGATCTGCCTCAGGTACTCCTGACTATGACTTGGCTAATGTACTATTGAACTCTCTTACTCCACAACGTTAACTCTTGAGGGTTTTTAGACTGCTGCTAAGTACTACGCTGCAGCATCCATGAGTCTACAACTCAAAAGAACACCACATACGACTTTAAAAAGTGCAAAAAAGAAGCCATTATTTATCATTAGGAAGGAAAAAAAGAAGCGGTTCCCTTGAACTTCAATCACTGTCCTCCAAACTTTTGAAAGAATCTTCAATAGGCAGAAGAATCTGAAGTCTCAGGCAACTGTTTTTTGACAAACAGGATGAGAATTGCTTACATTTATAATGAAAGCCTACTGACTGATGACAGAGTGGATGCTCCCATTAACTGAATCTCTTAAAACACAAAGTATCACTTGCCAAGTACTTTTCGAGTATGTGCAGCACAGCTTTTCTTCAAGTTTGACATGGAATAGTTTTAAAAGCCATTTTAAAACCCTGTCATAGCTATTTAAAAAACCTCATTCAGCTACCATACAACAAAATACACTCACAAATACACTACACAGACTTTTGGACCTCTGAACAAATATGCAAATTAAAGAATGGATTTGATTTAGTTTTCACCTATCTTGATTGTTTTGAAAACAATCAAGTTTAGTAAAACATTTAGTAAACATTTAGTAAAATCAGAACTGGTAAAAGTGGTGGGTGGGTGCTGGAAGAAGAAAAGAAGTGCAAGAGCCTGTAACTGAAAAATTGAAAAAGAAAAGATAACCAAATTAAATAAGACATGTTTACCTGCATATTAACTTTTTAATGAAAGAAAGCACTGCTGCCAGGCAAGTACAGACTTTAAAGAGTCGAAACTGTGTTATGGCCATGGTGAGAAACCCTTCCTGCAAAAGAAAAAAATTAGATGCAGAGGATTATACATCTTTATACAGTACTTAAAGCCAATTACCTTAGTTGCTGCTAAGCAAGGAGTACTCCGTGAAACTGCATTAATGCAAATAAAGAGAGCAGGTACCTGGAGCAAAGATGCTACCTGCCTACTATCAGGCTATTTCACTGATGTAAATAATACAAGTATCTAATATATATGGCCCTTAAAGAAAGAGCACAAAATCACAGGTAAAGTCACTCTTAAAGGGAAAGCACAGGCAACCGTTTACAGTGCCTGTGCAGCTGATCTGTCCAACACTACCAGTGGCACTGAACGCTGGCAGTGCAAAACAGAATAATCATCAGAGAGAGAAGTTCTTGCTTGCTTGAGCATGTCTTGCATATACAAATTATAGATTTAGTCAGTAAGTGAAACCCCAAAATTGGCCGCTGAAATTTACCTTCCATTTTGATGGAAATGTATGATGAGAATGAATATTGCTTAGAATTGCTTTAGAACTAGTCTCACTGAAAAATCATCATCAAAGAAAGACTATTCATCCTATGTGCACTACTGCACCAGCTAACCCACAGAGCTATTGGTATTTCTATGCCTGACTGGATGATGATAGCAAACACAGCCAAGAAAAAAATCCATCTTTGGCTGAAGCCACTCGTGTTTGTAGCTATTTTTTCAGTTGACAATCTGATAATCTAGAGAATTTATACTCATCATATCACATCATTCCAACACACCCGCTCAAACAGCTGCAGACTGATTCAGAATAATCTGCTGGAATTCAAGGATCCCTTTTCTCTTCTACAGGTGAACATTTCAGAGTAAAGAATAAGAGGTTAGGCTTCACAAATACCTTTTCATTATATATATCTACACTTGTAACAACATTTTCTGTTGCAAGTTTAACGTACCTCCTGGTGAGTAGAGAAGGCAGCCCTGTGACATTTTCCTCAGGCCATGAGTATTCCATGGAAGGACAGCTTGATTTCAAATATGCTATGGCATTTAAATCACTTTTTATATTCCAGGCTTTAAGTTAGGAAGAGTCAGGAAGGTGGATCATTAGGTAGGCTGCTCCAACACTGTCCTGAGGATTTTATTAAAAAGGTACATAATGGGATTTGTGAGCTTCACAGAGCATAGATTTATTTTTATTGGTGCTCATTTGCTAGATAATGTATCTACTATTAAACACTGCAGTAATATAGTACTGGAAATATTGCGTCACATATTGTCCAGAACAGGAATTTCTGCTGCTGAAAAATCGTACAGGGGCTATTAAACAAACGGGCCCTTTTACTGCAAAATAGAAGGCTTATGTCAATAGCAACCACCAAATTACAGACTGCACTACCGAGCTGTAGCTCAGGAGAAAGGCCTCATAGGAGACGTATCACCTCTACTTCAACATCTGTGTAATCTGAGTTCATTTCATGGGAGACTTAAAAATGTACAGAACTTTATACAAGGTTGGATTGGCTTTTTATCTAACAGAAATAGAAAGCAGTCAGTTCCCACAAAGAAGGAAGAACAGACATTGTCTGACACATTTAGCTTTTAGTTTAAAAGACTGGACCATCATTTCATATTATGCTCAAGCACTTCCTTACCTTCGAAAATGAACAATGTTGACCATATCTAGATGACAGAAGACTGCATCAGTCAAGAATTTGAATGATTCAGAAATAATAGAAGTTAGTGAAACAACAGTGAATAGTAATTAGATTGAAAGTTCTCTATTCTAAAGGTAGAAATTATTGCAAATTAACACTGAACTGGTGAAAGAAAACGTTAGTTTTAGGAGAGGCAGCTAGAAGTTATCTACCTGGGATGTGAGGCATGAAGAGCACATGACCTGCTGAAATGATTATAAGGATACATCATTTCTGCGAAGAAGCTTGTTTAGAAGCTCACTCCACTCTATCAGAATTCACTTTTTTATCAGCTTGGGGGGCAGGAGGGAAGAAGTAGAATAGTACTCAATATTAGCAAGAGTAAAGCTCTTTTCCCATGCTCAGGCTATCTAACTGCTACACTGGACAGTACAGAGAGAACTTAAATTTAAAAAACTCCTAACTATTGACTGAGAAGGTTGTTTTAGGAAGCCACCAAACACCTTTGTAGACTCAGTATTATTTATGCCTAAAGTCAAGGAATTAGGAAGATTACTTGCAAAACTAAAACCAGAACAATGTTCAAGTGTGTCAGTTACAAATACATACATTTCTATGTGTACATATAAATGAGCAGTTTTCAACTCATCTCCATTTCTTCATATATCAAATCCTATACTGCATTGAGTTCTCAATATAAAGTTCAACAACTGAAAAAACCAGAATCCACAAGAACGCTGGCTTGCAGAGTCAGTGGACTTGTGAAGTCCACTGGTGACAAGAATTAACCACGAGAAGTTAATCCATTTGCCAGGTCATTCCCATACATGAGTGACTATACTTCCAGTATCTCCAGTGTGCCCATTTGGCAGAGTTCAATAGTTATCATCATTCCCCATAACAATCAGATAACTTGCACCTCTCCACTTTCCATGTGTCAGGCAAAGATTTCAGAGTTAAAATGAGACATATGGCCACTTAACACATTTCTGATACAGCTGTGTTTCATTTCAGCTGAGCTAGAATTAGGCCCTTCAAAGGCTGGACTTGATGATCTTGGAGGTCTTTTCCAACCTTAGTGACTCTATAATTTAAGACAGTAAGTACTGTTTTGCCCACCTCTTCTCTGAGCATTAATTGCAGTCTTCCCAGTTAAGCTCCATACACTATAAACTGTCAGATGCACAACCAGACTTTTGTCGACAATATGCTATCAGGCAGCCATAGTAATATTAGCAATCGTTCACCTTTAAAAAGAACTTTTCTCAGTGTACCTAGTTTTATACTGCTATTTATGATATGTAGCAGTATATATGTATTCATTTTAGCAATATGCTAAAAGCTGTTTCAAACACAATCTTGAACCAATTATTGTCTCAAGGTAAGGACAAGTCAAGCATTTTCCCCCTTGTCTGAAACAGTGTTTGAAACGTGCATTGTTGCTCTAAGAACAGCACTACCTGAACAGTTAAAGGTTTGCTAAAGGTTTTGAGTTTTGTTTGGTGCCTTTTGGGGTTGAGTTCTTCTGTGTTTGGGGGTTTTTTCAAGTTAATTAAAGTTCTCAAGGTAAACCATTTTATATTCTGAAGCAGCTCTATGAATACAGATGTACACAGAACCCTAATTCAGGCCACAACATTCTATCTTCCTTTTCTTAAGCCTTTCCTCGATACACAATCCCAAAAGGAACTACAACTGTATTAGCAGTCAATTATAACACAGGATGACAGAGACATAACACAAAGTTGCAGTGCTACATCAAGAATCCTAAAACATTTCTTAGCAGATAGAGGCAAATATGAAACACTGGACTAAAATTCAGGAAAGCTAGCAAGCGTTGTCTGCCAGCCTGATACATCCTTCTGCATACCACACCTCATGCCTCAGCTTCCCATTTATAAAACAGGATAGAGATTTCCTTCTCCTACTACTGAAATTGCTTCTAATGTACTATATTTATCAGACTTTGTGTCAAATGAACTTCTATTACAACAGATATAAACAAGCAAATAAATCAAGACATGAACCCTAATCAACTTAATACTCATGGTCAACTCCACAATTTTGAAACATACACCAAATTTAGCTGGAATATGACTTACGCACCTCATACTGCCTTCCTTTGGTATTAAGTCACAACAGATGTTCACATGGAATATGAGCACAGAAAGGAGTAAAAGACAACAGCCACGAGATGTTAAACACTTTAGATCCAAGGCAGAAGAAGGAGGCAACTTAACATTTTAGGGACCCATAAAGGAAATAGAATGAAGGGAGGGAAAGTTCAGAATTTTACTGAACATTTTTCCACTGCTTACAGCTTGCAGCAATGCCCTCATTAGAACTCCTGGCACCTCTGACTTCACTGACAGTAGCCAGTGTAGTCCACTCTCAGATGGACTGGTTAGTCCACTACGGTGCAATAAGACTCTCACTGTTTATCACTGTATGATAAGCACACTGGCACCTGGAAAAACACTTCCTCTTTCATATCTAACTGTACACACAAATACCACTTAAACAGGATTTCTACAGACAGAGCCAATTCTAAAATAAAGTCACTTTGGGGCACTACAATTATTTTAGAAACTCATTTTCTCCTAGTGAACTCATCTTTTAATGTCAATGAAAAAGATACAGTCATAGAGCACCTATCCTGCTCTCCTCTGATCCTCTGCAATGCCAACTGATTTGTACTGTGCAGCTGTCTTTAGATATCATCATCTCTGAAATGCAATTTCTACCTTGTATTACCAGTGTCTTTGAATTGATTACATTTTCTTTCACACCAGATCACTTGTGACTGTGGAATGTAAACAGGAACACACCTTGGAATCAGTGATTTTAGCCCATATTAAACACAGCTAGATAAACAACCAGATGATGATGCCTAAAATAACTTGTCTGAAACTGAAAGGCTCCCCTCCAATTTACATAAGGAGGGAAAAAAAAAAGCTTCACTCCCCTAAAGCGAAACAAGAAGTTAATTCCCTAGTACAGAAGATTAACACGCCTTGACTGTTTACATTTGTCAGCACCAAAACTCCATACTGGTTCAGTGGTGCTTTTGTGTTGTCACTAGAATAGCTGATAAAAACCTAGCAAAGTTTCAGTGGTAGGGATAGAATTTCTTAAAAGTTTATTTTGTATGAAGATTTACGTAAGTAGAATGGCCACATCAACCTAAAGATGAGCAAGTAGGTTTATGGAGAGATGGAATTTCATGAAGATTAGTACATAGAAATAAAAAATCTGTTTTCAAGCACACAAACCCTCCTCCAAATCGTGTATGTTACAAGATGTATAAAGACACTCTGTATTTTAAAAAAGGTAACGTAATGATTCAAGAACAGCTTTCAGTCATGTACTGAAAGACACAACCAGCACCTCCTGCATTTCAGAGACAGCCACCATGACTCTGTAGCCTGATGAGAGGACCCACTGCCCCCTTCCTGGCTGATTTGTTTGGTTTCTTGGTTTTTTCATCACTTTACATAGAAACATAATATTGGGAACACTTGTATGTGTATGTGTGGACATATGTGTATGGAAAGAAAAAATCCTACCTGTCTTGACCACTGAGTTTGATAAAAAGACACATTAAGTGGCAGCATGACTGGACCTTAATGCCATGCTATTATGGCATTAGGGAGAGGAGCTGAATCAAAAGGGAAGATAAGGAGGCATCTCCTCTATCTAACTGTAGGTAAGTGGTTGTGGGATGTTTGTACAGGTACTGTAGTTTCAACACTGATGTTCCACCTTTCACTGCAAATACCCTAACTAGGCAGTTGAAATAGCTGGGACAGAAGACAGGTCACTCACGTGAATCATAGGCAGAGTAAAGTCACCCAAGGCACTCAAATCCAAAAAGGGATACTATCAAAAGCTGCAGAAGATACCAAAAGTCAGGACAGAATGTTTGCCTCTCTAACTAAAGGCAGCAAAAATTGGTGACTGCTGGCGATTCCCGAGTTACTTCTAGACACTGAACAGTCTGATATACAATGTACGGAGTTTCAACTCTTTTTTAAATGTTACTCCCAGAGCCCTAAACCTTCTATAGTAATACCACCACATCTCACCCCTTCCTCTCCAAAAAACTGAATATAGCTCCAGCCATACTAATGTGAACTCCTGAAGCTTTCTGTTCTGAATTAGAATAAATTCTACTCTTCAAGGCAATATAGTTAAAACAGAAAGTTTATGTCCACTGGCTGATCAGTTATTCTTTGACAGTTCCTTACCTATTGTCACTGTCTTCTGAAAACTGGCATACAGAACACAGACTGAAGTAATGCAATCATGTGAGACCACACTATAACTTCGTTCACCTGTGCAACAAGTCTTTTACACAATGCACTAATTCATGTAACTCCACAAAACTGAAGTTCTCATTATTAGAACTGGAGTTCAAGAGACCACAGTTCTGTTCCAGTCCTTATTTGCCATCCTGGACCTAAGTTTTCTGTAACTACATGGAATGCCAGAGACAACAAATTTACACACTCATTGTTACTACCACAAAATCATCTTGCGATGCCTGTCTTGACAAGAACCACCTATTTACAAACAATGCACACTGCAAGGCTTAAAGAAATCTGCACTGCACATCTGTATTTCCACTGAGCTATAAAGCAGCAAGCTATGCTATTTTTCATTAGATATGAAACTCAGGCACTTACACTGTGAAAAACCAGTGCCCTACCATTCTACTGACCAGCCAAGGCTTGAATATTATTAGAGACGGCACCGAGGCCAGATAGTAGCACTTAATTTTTCTGTGAGCTGTTAAGGGATTCTTAAGTCTTTGAAAGTGTGCTAAGAAACCTTCACACTACGTATTATGAAATTTGCCGGTCAGGGTAAACAGTAGGTAACCCCAAGCAATGCCGTCCCACCACCAGCTCTGACAGGACGTGTGCCCTCGCCCTTTGCCACAGGGTGCCAAGCCCCCAGACCCCAAACGCTGCCTATCTACTGGTCCACCACTTCATGTTCTTCCCAGCCCATGAGAGCCCCCCGCTCTTCGCCCCGGAAGAGGCCCGGACCAGCCGGGTAGAGGCCGCGGGCTTGGCGCTCCCGGGCCGGCCGAGCAGCCCCGCTGCTGGGCGAGGGTCGGGGGGGTGGCGGCCACAGCGCCGAGGAGCTGGGGTGCCCCGAGCACGGAGCGGAACGGGGCGGGGCGGGGCGGGCGGAGGCGCTGCCGCGGGAGAACCGCGCGGGAGG
>VZRQ01002793.1:245570-262118 GCA_013397975.1 Machaerirhynchus nigripectus | reverse complement strand
AGCCGGCTCCTTGTACCTCCGGGAAGATGCGAGAAAGCGGCGTTGGACTTTAACCGTGTCTGGTTGCTGTACACGTGGCAATTAAGGTGTTCCTCTTGTGGTCGACAGGCTGCTGAGCTGTAAATTTCGATGTTACTAAAAAACAAACATCGCTGAAGTTGCTTCTTACTGGTGCAGCCCCAGTGTCCCAGTTTGTTGTCGAGTGCTTGTCCATTTTAATGGCTGGTTAAGTGATGTTAAAGTCAATATAAGGCATTCCAGAGCTCTGTGTAAACCTCCAGTTGGGTTAAACTCGTTAGGTGAAGTAAAGGAGTGTTTTGTCCCTTTCTCCCAGGGAAATCTAGTCAGTTCTAGAGCAGAACTACTACAGCAGTCCTTTAAACTCCCAAGTTGTAGCGCTCAGTTCTTTGTGTGGTCTTTAAATATCTTCCCATAAAGACTTACTGTTCTGCCGCTGGATTTACTCAGCTGCTGTGTTCCATACATGTGTCAGGCGGTGAGGAGATGGATAATAGGAGGATGACTCTCGTGAGGAGGTATTTGTGGAGGTGAAATAACGGGACAACACACAGCGATCAATATGATCACGTGAAGCCGTTTATTATTGTCAGAATACACACCTATATAGTATTTTTAGTTCCGAATGCGTGATGATTCGAGCGTCGTGCGGTCAAAAGAAGTATAATGATTGGATGCTTGCTGCTGTTAGCATGTCGCGTCTAAACTTCTGATTGGACACTTGCTGTGACTGCTATTCACCATATTTCAGCACCTCACATCCTTTTTGTTCAGCATAATGTATCAATCTTTTTTGAACTAAATTGTTGTTTCAGCAGTTCCTAAACTATACTTCTTTCATATTGCTGAACTAACTTATTGTTTCAGCAATTCCTAAACGATATTTCTTTTGTGCTGCAGTCAATACATCCTTATTTCATATCCTTGGGTTGTTTCTTTTCTTTCCTCCGTGGTGTTGTCAAAGATAGCGTATCCTTTACTCAGCTTGATTCAGTGCTGGGAAAGCTGGGTTGTGCATTCCCAGTGTGCGTTCCCCTGTAAAAATTCCTCAACAGGCACTGGTATCAGACGGAGTTCCTTCATTTCCCTTTTTCCATGTCCTGACAGACACTATGACTGCATTCCACAACTCTTCATCAGGAAGCAGGCCCCAAAGGGACAAGGAGCCAAACATGATATAGCTGGCCATGGGGCAAGGACCCTGTCAGCCAGCACACGAGCACGGTGGTCTGGGGGCAGCACAGAGTCCAGACTACCAGGCAAGTTTCTGGTGATGAGGCAGATCTGAGGACAAGCCAGTGAGTCTGTGCTGGTCCAAGATCATAGCAAATCTGGACATGGTTGTGGCCGGGCTTAAGGGCAGCACTCCTATGATGTTGCTGAGGTGGGGATTGACACCCTTATGCCTGCAGAACCTGCCTTGAATAACAGAAACTCATATGCAATGCTGGTTTCAATTTTAAAACCATTTCAAAACCATTTGTGTAGCAGAGGTACACCTTTCAGTATAACTTTCTATCTGAAGCAGAAACTGGAAAATAATCTTCATTTGCATTCACACAGAAAAGCAAAACTGCAAGCATGACAACTGAAAAAGGTCAGATTATGAAGATAGCCAGTTACATTTCTTTTCAGAACACCTTCAGGTTTTGGCATTACAGTCTATATATTCAGTAAGGAATATGCCACAGTGAGAAGGAAGCATTTTAATATATGCATGTAAACACCTACACATAATATAAAAAACTGCCAGGGAGGCTCATCCACTCTATCCTCCTAACTGCACAGCAGACCTGTGTGTGGCAGTTGCATTAATGAAAAAATGCTGGAAATTGAATGACCACTGATGGAAAATAACTGTCTTCTCTAAAAACATAATTATGCAGTTTCAAAATTAGTAATAATATAAACATGTCTTGATTTCTGAAAGCAGTCTTCACAGGGATAAATACTTCTTTGTTCAAAAATATCATTAACCCTCAGAAGTTTTAACTTGGATTCCTTTGGCTCAGTAATTTTCCTAAAGAGATTTCCTGAAATCCTGGATGTTTCATTGCCACAGCAAATGCAGTACTGCTACAGTAAACTAATCAAGTTTGTTAGAGAACTATATTTTTTTTAATTAATGGTTTTCTTTTACAGATATTAAGACTTAAACATATTAAGTCACATTACCCGACAAATTGCAAGTATGCTAATGTCACTTCTTTTACATCCATAGCAATTTCCATCACTTCAAAGTTTGATAGTTCCATCATCCTGATACATTGATGTTTCTACTTAATAACCTCATTCTGTCTGTAAAAGGGATACAGTCTCTCTTTCAATATGAATTCTCCCTGCTAAGGGATATGTGCTCCATTTGTTTGTTTGTTCTCTCACTTAAGTCGTTTATTAAAGCTTCAAATAACTTTTTAACTAAGAGTACCTTTCCTCAATTACAGTCCTGTTGAATTGTATAGTAATTTGAGTTTTACATTTACACCTTCAACAAGTGTTTGATGTGGTCAAAGTAGAATTTTCATAGTTCTAAGCACATAAAAATTGCAGGTTTTTACTGTAAATTTCAGAAGTAATTTTCTATACTGCTGCTACAAATCTAATCATTAAATCCTCTTGAAGTTCCAGATGAGAAAAGGCAGTTCCATTGTTAGATGTATTTTCTATTCCTTTGTGGTACTCCTGAGCACCTAGTTTGGGTAGTATCTAAGTATTGTCCAAAGAATTTGCTTAAGTTTAGACAAATGTGGATCGTAGCCTGTGTGAAAATCTGACCCAAGTAAGTAGCCAAGTAGTCATGAAAGCCCCTTTTCTCTCTAAAGGTCTTGCTGGCTGAAGCTGTACTCTCCTCTGCCTCTGCCAGCATATCTTAGATTCCTTCCCTTATTCCCACTAAGGCTTGATATACCTTGTAAAGGAAAATTCCAGACCGGTGATCTTGGCCTCTGTAGGAAAATTCAACAAACTGACTTTTAGCAAGCATATAATACATAAAAAATACATAAAAAATAATATTCGTAACTTTGAAATGGAGCACACTCAAAGTAGCTCTTTTGGAAGCAATGGCCAAGAGAGGCCAAAGAGCAGCAGTGACTGCTTAGGTCTCCCTGAGCTCAGAAAACTGTGCGGCGCTGGTCTTCTGCTGGACTGGGCAGTTCTGTTGCACCCCTGAGAATGTTTCAGGGGTTCTATTTCTTTTAAGCATCTCTCTCTGAGGCACTGACCTTCGCACTGGAGCCTGGCCAGCTGACAGGACCTTTTACGGGACAGAATCCCCCAGTCAGCCTAGAGGAATACCCACCTCAGGTTGAAACTGGCAGGCTGGTTTTTTCAGTGTTGTAAAGAACTTAGAGGTAATAAAGAATGTGTGATTTTAGCCTTATGCTGAGTAATTTCCTGAAGAGACTATCCTGGGTTCTTCTCTCTGCTGACAGTGTCAGCTCCTTCTTCCTAGGATGTTTCTGTATTTAATGTGATGAGTTAATATGCAGAATAGATGGTAGGAGTGAGTACCAAATCCAGTTTTCCTTGTCCCTGCAATATTACTCATATTTCTCAACTAAAAATTCGGGAGAGGATAATGAAACCTCTTTTTTTATACAGCTGATTTATCACTTCATTACTAAACAGGAAATCTTCCTTTCCATCCTGTCGTATGCAGCCATTAAGTAATCTTTCCTGACTCACACACACAACCTTTTTTTTTTTGCCTATAAGGAAAAAAAAATGCATTAAGTTCAAGTTACCAGAAGCTGGATCCTATGCACTGTACTAGCATTTTAATTCAAATCCTCTAAATACTTGAGTATCTAGCATGTTGTTTTATAAAAATATTTATCTACATGGATATATTTGTGTGTGCATGCCTTCAAGTGTATTATTGGCAGGAAATCTGGAGAGAGAGGGCATAGAATGGAAACATAAGGTCATGAAGTTTTGTTGGAAAAAGCATTTAGGAATGCAAAGGATTTTCTTATTAGAGTTGGTTTTGGTTCTTTTTGGTTGGTTGGTTGGTTGGTCAGTTGGTTTTTGAGGGAAGAGAATAATGAAGCTGTTCTTTGTTACTTCATACTTCAGCATTTGTTAGAGTAATTTCTATGAATTTAGAAAATGCAAGTTCCTTTAATTCAAGCCCTTTGCCACATTAAGTTATCTAATTTCAAGAAGAGTTATTCTGAAGTTGGGAAAAGAACTTAATAGAAAAAAATTAATAATGAATCCTCCCTTTTCGCATTTTAAAACAAAACAATTCAGCAAAAAAGACCTATGTTATAGCACCAAAACTTCAAAACTTGGGTTCTAATCTGAACACCTATATGCCAAAACCAAGTGGCTTTTGGAAGTGTTGAGTTCCCAAAATCTGTCTAAAAATGATGCCAGCTTCAGACAAACCTTACTGTCTCAGAAAAATTTGGTCTGGGAAATCTAGTTCCCAGTTGTGATGGGGGAAAAAAACCACAGGTCATTTTGAATATAACTGTGTAACCTCATGTAGATACAGTCTAAAGGAGAGAGCAATCAAAGAAGGGATATGAGGAAGTAAAATAAATATATTTGTTCATTCATTATACAACTTCCTCATGAGGGGAAGAGGAGGGACAGATCCTGATCACTTCTCTGTGGTGACCAGTGACAGGACCCAAGGGAATGGCCTGAAGTTGTGCCAGGAGAGGTTTAGGCTGGATATCAGGAAAAGGTTCTTCAGCCAGAGGGTGGCTAGGCACTGGAACAGCTCTCCAGGGCAGTGGTCACAGCACCAAGCCTGACAGAGTTCAAGAAGAGTTTGGACAATGCTCTCGGGCACATGGTGTGATTCTTGAGGATGGTCCTTTGCAGGGCTAGGCTTTCAACTCGATGGTCCTTGTGGATCACTTCCAAATCAGCTTATTCTGTAATTCTGCGATTATCATGTTTTCCTGTTCACTTCATGATAGTGAGGAAGCATTTTAAGTTATTTTTATCATTACAGCAGTCAGTAGGCGAAAACCAGGCTTAGATCACACTCTTTTTGATCTTTATTCAACAAAGGAAAAACAGTCCTCTTCTGGCCATTGACTATTTCATGAAACTCCTCCTGCAAAATATATGTCAACAGGTATTTTGAAATGTAAGCTGAACAACTCAAATATTAGCAAATTGATCCAGGGTTTGGGCAGAAACTTACCTTAGAACGAAATGTGCATGAAAAAGTTAACAGATTAGCTAAAGACAGCATTTTTCAATCCAGGTTACAAAAGAAGATTTTGTAATGCTTAACTTTTACTGCCTCTTCCATTGTAGCTTCCAAGGAGAATGCATTCCACCCAGCTACACCTGTGTTTGGGGCTAACAATTTATGCTTGTGTTCAACTAAAGCAGCATTTGCTTTGTGGAAAGTGTTTATTCTGGCTTTCCTTTCTCTTCTGGAAGAAACTGAGCAACTGCTGCCTCCTCCAGGGAGCATGCATAGGTGAGTACTGTATTTCCAGAAGGTTTGATTAACTCTGAACTAAAGCAGTTCTTCCTTAAAGACAAGCTGTACTCAGGAAAGCATTGAAAAATGAAGGATCCACCATACTTCATAGTTTGTTCTAGTGATTAAGCAGTTGTAATTTAAATTTGAATTTGTCTGACTTCTATTTACGTCTACTCTGTAATCCTTTCTCTGTTAAATTTACTTTGTTTCCTTTTTTCTCCCTGAGAAGAATATGACACATCACAACCATATTTTGTATCAGCTTTCTTTTCAATAGAATAACACTGGGAGATTTTTCAAGCTTAGTTAGCAGTGCTAGCCCTTGATAATTCCCTTTTCTCTTTCAGTACTCCATTATTTCCTAGTTTCTTTCAAAATTGCAAGTTGAGTATCAGACTCACCATTGCAGCATACAAAGCTAGGATCAGTGTTATGCTCATCTCTGCTCATATGTATTCAAAGAACACTTGGAAGCAGATGCTGAGTTTTTCCCTATGATTTCCAGTGTAATTACTTTCCAGGGAATTGTGTTGCTTTTTCCCTGTGCACTAGATGCAAAACCCCAGCACTACACTGACTCTGTGCACAGACAGTGGATGAGAGCCAGGCAGCAGAAGAGGCCAGGTTGCTCTGCCCTTGTCAGTGTTCACCCATAGGCTGCCAGACACAGATTTTATCAGCAGCAACACTCTATCTTACCTCAGGATCGGTGGTTGAAAGAATGGGTATCTTTCTTAATGGGATCTTTTCTAGTGACTCCAGCAGACAGAAATTAGCAGGGATTTCTCAGAGGGACATTTTTTATGATCTGTTACTAAATCACTAGTTATAAGGTAAGCATAAAAACCATTTTTAAGAGTAACACTGTTCAGATGGAAAGCATAATGGTAAATGTGAAATACACTAAAGTGAAATTAGGCCTTTTGTTATTCCAAGCAGAATACCAATTAACCTATTTATTACACTAAGGTGGTAAAATATAAATTATTTATGAGGAAAGGTATTTGTTTTTCCTCATTTTGATCTCCAGTCATTACACATTTGGCTCTGCAGCCACAGCTGTTTCTTTTGGAAAATGAATAGCTGAGAAAAACAAGTTCAAGTAGAACACAACTCTGATTTCAATTGCAAATATTTAGAAATTTAAATAAAACCAGATAGAACCAGCAGGTAGAAACACTGGATATTTTTCATTGCTCCAGTGAAAACTCAATCACTAAGTTAAAGCCAAACTCTCAAGGTGCCACAGTTGCTGCAATTAAACATATTCCATAAGATGATGACATGGATGAGATAGTGCAGAGCTGTCACCTCAAAGGACTCTCCAGAGAGAAATGAGAAGCAGCAAAGATTTTGTAATAGCACTGATAGAGTATAAATGGATTTAAACAGACTTCAGAGGTACTTGTTCTCCAAGTGATAAAAGATAAATAACACACCCCCCCCCCCCGCCCCCCCAAAAAATGGAAAAACCTGTGATAGCAAAATCATTCTATCTAAGATGTGAGTAAAAGTTTGACATCCCAACAGAAGTTCTTGGTGATGTCACTGGTTTGTAACATTTTTTCACTGGACTATGTCAATATAGAGAACTATTCATGGGAGAATAATTATCAAACAAATTTCAGCTCAGTGTGCATTTCAGACCCCTCGGGGCCTGACTAAGGGATAAGCTAAGCTAACTTTTTTCTGTTGGCCTTTCACTGACAGCAGGAGAACTATTCAATTGGCTGTCACATAGAATTTGGATTAGTGCACATCCAGAGCTATACCAATTTATTCTTGCTGTTATTTAACCCATTATTTCAATGTCTATTTACAAACTGATTTTATTTTTTGCAGACTTGTCTACAAAAAGATGGAGCTGAACCAGTTACTGGAATGTATATCCACTGGGCCAGCTCAAAGAAGTATATTCCCACAGTTAAGGTAATTCACATCAATCCTGAATTCTCACTTCATGGCTGTTTAGTTCTGGGTGCTGTTGACCTTTGTAAGGAGTGTCATTTCATGACACTGAAGATGCGGAAATTTTGAAGAAAAATTAGTTAATGCATCTATCTGTCTGTATATGCTAGAGGTATGGAGCCTTTAAAAACACAAATTGTATTTTTCAGTGTGTGAAAGAAAACCTCAGCAGGACAATGTTCTGACTGAATCCTAAATGTTACTGTTTTCAATACTCAAACAAATGAGTAGAAACTGAGACTGCGCAAGGAAGTTAGCAAAGCAGGCCAGCCTATGCATCTGAGAATAAACCTGCAGTTAAAACAAAAATATGAGGCCACTAAGAAACCATCTCTCATTGCTGATATAACCGCAAATCTAACTTCATTCTTAGAAGATCCATTGAGATACCTCTGACCAGGACATTCCAGTGTTATTTGGATCTGCACATGTTGTGCAACATGCTCTTTGCCTGGCTACTAAATGGAGGTTGCACTGGTGTGATTAACAGAACTCATGTGGTGAACAAGTGGTGTTGGGCTGCTTACATCAAAGAGCAGGCGGTGGTACCCTGAGACAGGAGCCACTGGTGTATCTCTGGAATGCAGTCACTCTCCTCTTCCTTCTGGGTCTCTGAATGTTCTTGCATTTTAAGCCAGTCTGGGCAGAAATTTACAGCTTAGTTTTGGCAGCATGTGAAAGAGCTTGTTGTCAAGCCTTTGAAGTCAGATTGGTCAGCACAATTTTCTGAAAATTTGTACAGCATTCAGTCTTTATTCTGTGCCAAGCATGAGCTGCCTGCAGAGGACTACATTGCACTGACAGCAACTGCACTTCAACTGTCATGTTCCAGGTGGAACTTCCAATGTTTACAGATTGGACAACAAATCTTCCACAGTTCAGTGTATGAATACCTTACATCTGGCCCTCTCCCACCACAGTGAAGGAAATCAGGTGGTAGCTCTGGAGCAAATTAATTGTGTGCCCATGACATGCTGCAGCCATTCATTAGCAAAGACTTTTAAAGTCATGTGCAAAATATTGAAGAACATTAGCAAAGACCTCTAAGAACAAAAGAGTAGAACTACAGATGGTATTTTACAGCCTTGACATATATAAAACACACTCAGGTAGCATATATTCTGCTAGATTGTGTGAAGAAACATTCTGTACTCCATCAGTTACTAGCATTGGGTAAATCAATCTGGAATGAGGAACTCATAATAATTATACATATATGCAATTCAAATAGAAAATACAGCAAATAAAGTTACAAACGAACACTGAATTAACATACTGTGCTGGTTTGGCTGGGATAGTTAATATTCTTCATAGTAGCTATTATGGGACTGTGTTTTTGATTTGTGCTCAAAACAGTGTAAAGATAGGGATGTTTTCATTATTGCTGAGTGGTGCTTACACAGCATCAAGGCCTTTTCTTCTTCTCACCCCACCCCACCAGTGAGGGAACTGGGGGTTCACAAGGAGCTGGGATAATACCCATCCAGGAGCAGCTGACCCCAACTGACCACAGTGACAGTGACATGCTCAACTCATAAAACTGGGGGGAGAAGGAAAGCGGGCGGATATTTGGAGTGGTTGCATTTGTCTTCCATAGTAACTTAGGCAGAATGGAGCCCTGCTTTCCTGGAAGTATCTGAATACCTGCCTGCCTCTGGGAAGTGGTGAATTAATTCCTTGTTTTGCTTTGCTTGTGTGCATGGCTTTTGCCTTACATATTAAACTGTTTTTATTTCAGCCCATGGGTTTTCTAACTTTCACTCTTCTGATTCTCTCCTCCATCCCACCAGGTGTTGGGGGGAGCGAGCAAGCAGCTGTGGGGGCTGTGTTGCTAGCTGGGTTTCATCCATGATACATACTGAATGCAAAAACACATTTTAAAAAGCAAGATGGATCTTTAAGTGAAAGAAGGAATTTTCTTCTTTCTGACCTCCACCATTATTTTACAGCACAGAGACGGTGACATACAGCAAATATGCTCAAACTGACATGAAGGTAGATTTAAAACAGCACAGGCAAGGCCCTCAGGAGGAACACCTGCAGCAGATCCATGATCCTGGCTCCAGTGTTGTTACAGTCTTAGCAGGAACTTGGTCTTTGTCTACAAATGATGTTCATGACCAGTTACATCTTGTCCCGTTGATGCTGGTAAGGCCCTGTTTATACCAACTCCTGTCTCCCATGCACGGGGCGCGGGTGCCCCCGAGCGGCTCCTCAGCTGGGAGCTCGCAGCAATGATGGAACAGCACAAGCCCCTGGCACAAGAATGATTTTCTAAGTGACAGTTTTTACAGTATTCTTCTAATTAGGAGTATGACTACTGAGTCAGTAATTTTTCACAGTAGCCACCAAGTCACAACAGTATGCAACTGCTCGTTCAGTTTCTGCTTATGCTTATGCTTCTCCTCCACTTCATAGCCAATTCAACACCACAAATACAAGATGGGAAAATTAAAAAATTCTCAATTCTAAGCCCCCTTCCTGATCCTCTCTATCCATGGAATTTATTTTTGCAGCTATTTATAGACCTGGTTGATGTTACAGTTCCAGATACAAGAATTTAAAATGCATCATGTTAAGAGACTTAGGGTGGCAAATTATTGAATTATACTTCAATTTCAAAAGGCCCCAAAGATCCACATTAAAAAAATTACCAGTAATATGGGCAAAGCTAGAAAACAGTAGTTGTTCAGAATTAGAACAGTGACTCAAAGTTAATGTGAAAAGAATTGCTGAGGAAAGATACAACTGCCTTTTTCTTTATGAATTGAACCTCTTATGAATTGCTGAGTAAATACTTCCAACACACATCAGAGACTTCAAACAACTCATTCTCTAGAAAAGAAGTACCAAAGGAATGTCAAACAGTTTCATGTAGTCTTAACTTTCTCCTGCTTACTCTGGGAAAATCAGAAAGGATATGCTCAGCAGTATGTCATATCCCATTTTACACACATTTTTTTACCCCTTTCTGCCTATCTGGTCATCATACTTGTTAATTGTGCTTCTTTTCTGAAAACCTTTGCAAGGTTCCAAAATTGTATAGTTATAGATTATTAAAAACTGGAACAGGTGACAGCACATTACAGTCCACTGAGAGATAGAACCACCTTAGAACCATGAGTCCACAAAATTTTTTATTAAAATAACACCAAGTTTAAGAAATTGATGCAGTGCAAAGAAAAATGAGTGATTTTCCATCCTTAATTATGTAAACTGCATTCCAATCCTGACATGACTGATGTAATGCAGAAACACTGTATCCCAGAAGAATGTCAAAGTTACAGACTGGCATGCTGAGCAAGGAAGGTTCTTATTCTTTGCAAGAGTTCTTTCTTTACACTGTCTGGTACCAAAGCTGAAACACAAATAAGACAGTAAGAAGTAAAAAAAGACAAAACAAAAAGTATGCTAATACCATACTTTTACAACAGCTATTCCTATTCTTTCATTGTTGCAATTCTGTTAATACCTAAAGTAACTTAAAATACTTGATTTTCATGTAGCACATCTATATTTTTCCCATTTAAAACAGACTAAAATTGGGATCTATTTAGAACAATGTTGTTACTGGTAGGTTTTTTTGCCTATTCATATTCCAGAAAATTGGAAAGTTTGAGGAAAAGGATTATTCAACAGGAAACAGGATATAATCACCAGAAGAAGTGTGATTATCCTACCTTTTTTCTTCACAAATTTAAGACCAAAAAAACCTCAACCCTGGCCTCTAAGTAAGGGTCTCCAGCAAGCTATTTTGAAGGCCTATTTTTATTTAGAACTTAGTGAAGTTACAACCACTAACATCTAAGCCTGCTAGAGAGCCCAAGAGGAACAATATAAAGAGGACTGCAGTTTCCTTAAGTGATTCTGGTTTTTTTGTATCTGTATGCTATGTCCTTTACTCTTCCCATTCCCATTACACTAGAACTGATCTGATTTTCCATCTTCAAAGATTTGGAATTTCAAAATATTGTGTGTTGCATACACAACTTGGGACCATTAAGTCAATTATAAAAATGAATATAGACATGACTAAATAATGTAATCTGCAAAAGTATTCTGAAGGCTGCTACACAATACAAACTCGTATGTTTTATTTGTAGTTAATATTAGGCTGTTAACATTTTATTTGTAGTTAATATCAAGCTATTAACATGTTTCCTTTAATCCAACACAGGCAAGTTCATGATGCGGCTTTCAAAATATTAATGAAATAGAGGTAGGTATGTTTATTGATGTACTACTACGTCCACATTTGTATTTTCTTACCTCTGCCTTTGGGGGTGATTTCTGCCACCAAATCATCAACAGTAACATGCTCTAGTCCTTTTTCTTTAATGACATCTGGGGAAGACCAAGATCGATATTTTAACTGTTTCAATCCATTCATAAGATGACAAAACCTATGCTGGTGATTAAGAGACAAAACCTGCCTACATAGTCATGGGAGAATATGAAGTAGCATGGGACCTAAATACAGGTTATTAGCTCAGTACCTACTGCATTGTACAGTGGATTTTAGAGTCTCACTCATGCCATAGGTTTAAGGATGGGAACTTGTCACTGCTGATGCAGCTTGATCACTTCATATTAAAAAAAAAAAAAAAAACCACACCAAAATGTTTTATCTCATCTGAGCATTCCCAGATGTGCTTATTACTGGAGTGTTGGAGCAGTTTACAAGTTGGCTCACTTCTCTCTTAAAACACATTACTTACACAGTCCTAAGAAAGGTGCAACTGGAAAAACACTTTGGAACATGCAACAAGGAAGAGCACAGACAGTAAATTCTTACTATTCTTCCAATTGGTTTAAACAAGATTTCTGTACCTATTTCAGCTAAGTCAAAAAGTATGTCAGAAAGAAAGGAATACATCTATAGCAAAATAAAGGCTATTATTAATACACATCAGTATTTAAACAATTGTTCACTTACACTGCTTTGTACACTACTGAAAAGTGCAAAGTCAAAGCTGAGAAGTAATCTCAAAACAGTAGCATGAGCCTAAAATCTTGTTGAAACATAAATGTTTTTAACTGTATGTCAGTACCTAGGATTGATTGTCCCCAAGACACTAAATATGTTTTCTGAACTGACATCACATGAACTATTTGTAAAAACAAACAAACAAACAAACAAACAAACCCAAACCCAACAAGCCCAGCCCCACCCCCACTCCCCAGATCACAGAATGGGTCAGGTTGAAAGGGACCACAATGGGTCATCTGGCCCTCCCTGCTCAAGCAGGGTCATCTCACAGCACATGACACAAGATTGCATCTGGGTAGTTCTTGAGTCTCTCCAGTGAGGGAGACTCCACAACCTCTGGGCAATCTATGCTAGTTCATGGTCACTACACAGTAAAGAAATTCTTCCTCATGTTCAGGAGAAACTTCCTGNCAAACAAACAAACAAACCCAAACCCAACAAGCCCAGCCCCACCCCCACTCCCCAGATCACAGAATGGGTCAGGTTGAAAGGGACCACAATGGGTCATCTGGCCCTCCCTGCTCAAGCAGGGTCATCTCACAGCACATGACACAAGATTGCATCTGGGTAGTTCTTGAGTCTCTCCAGTGAGGGAGACTCCACAACCTCTGGGCAATCTATGCTAGTTCATGGTCACTACACAGTAAAGAAATTCTTCCTCATGTTCAGGAGAAACTTCCTGAGTTTGTGCCTGTTGTCTCTTGTCCTGTTGCTTGGCACCACCAAGAAGAGCCTGGATCCATCATCTGACACTCTCATTTCAGATACTGATAGACATTGATGAGGCCCCCCCGAGTCATCTCTTCTCAAGGCTGAGCAGGCCCAGCTTCCTCAGCCTTTCCTCATACGAGAACATGTTCCAATCCCTTATGCATCTTTGTCACCCTCTGCTGGACCTGTTCTAGGAGCTGCATGTCTCTCTGTCCTTCCTTTTGGAGGTTATTAGGCTCTTAACACAGAAAACTTAACTTATATTTTTTCAGTCTCAGCAACTGCAGTTACAGTCCGAAGCACTAATGCAAACCAAATAATTTTCTGTAATTTTTCTATAATAGAGTATAAAGTGTGTGGTTGAGAAGGTAGATAAACATCCTCTTGTTTTCTGTACTACTGAAACACGTAATCTCTGACATTGCCATTAGGTGGACAATGGCAAACATGAATCTTTTCAGGCTTCTTCACAAATCAACCTATGAAAACAATTTAACACACTCAGCCCTACACTACTTTGTAGTGGAATACTGAGTTTCCAGGCACAATAGACAAAACCAGAATTTAAGCAAAAGCTCAAGGGATTTGTTACTTGCTTTAAGGAAATTTCATCATGCAGCAATATTCCTTGATGCTTAAGTACTATTTATTACAGTTTCATAAAATTTATAAGCCATTAAATTCCAGCAATGCCAAACACTTAACTCAAAGCTAAAGATTTGGGTATTTAGATGTTCATCTGCTTGTTTTCTCTCCTCAAAGGAGATGACCTTAATTTCAAGAATTGTATTCAGAAAGACTACAAATGCACTTCTTTCTCTCCCATATGCAGATAACAAAGTTCTCCAGGTTCAAAGTTTCTAAGTTGCATACCACTGTATTTGCTCAATTCTCCTTTATCGTTTTTCTTCTCCTGTAGCAACAGGCATCTCTCTCAAAACAAAAAGCTGTTATCATCATGAATATTTAAGGAATCAATTCCTATACTTGTCTAAGAAGCTTAATAAGGTTCAGATCAGAGTTCTTTAAAGATTTTTCTGCCAAGATAGCAAGATGCTTTCTTGCACCCCAGTTGCCAGGGAAACTTTCCTCTTGCCCAGGTCTTGTTTAAACTGGCAACCCTTCTGGGGACTTTTATTTGGCCAGAGTCTCAGCTGACTACAAAGGATATTAATTATTTGACCAGTTACCTTTGCAATGTGCCTTCAACTGATCCTTCCAGCCACATTCAATTAACTTGGCTCTCAGCAACTCTTTAAGGCTGTGAAGACAATATACAACTTGTTAGAACAGCAAACATTCCTGACAGCTTAAATATGCTCCAGCATGAACGTTAAACCTACAATTACTACCCAAGTGCTCCCAGACCAGCAGCAGAAATGGCTGAACATCAGGTGAATCCAAATCCAAATGAGTTCCAATTTCAGTTCACCATGTAGACTATGAGGATTTGGTGCCTTGGGAGCTAACTCACAGAATTGTTTCAGGCAGTGTTGATGCTGCAGCCATCAAAAAAAAAAGAGTAGAAGCCCTTGAATTACTCGAACTGACTGAGTCTACTCTGGTAGCAGATGTATGCAAACTTTCAAAGCTGGAGTATTTCACCTGACACCAGGTCTTCAAAATAAGTAAAACCTTCCCCCTCACCTTTCAGAAAGAAGAATTCTGCACTACTCAACTGCAGATTTATCTTCCCAGTTATACATTACCTTGTTTTGGGTGAAAATGAAGGGATCTTTTATCTTATCTTCCTAAACATGGTTAGCTATGTAAGCTTATGCAACAAGGATTCAGACATTAATGGAGAAGACACAACAATCTGCCACAAAGAAACATCTACTCCATATATCAAAATAGAATATTGAAAGTTAGCTAAAAAACCGAAAATTAGTACTAAAAAACAGAAGAGAAAATGAAAGTAAAATATGATGAGTAACTTTAACATCTTTTACCATTTTCTCCATTAGCTATCAAGCCTGCTTATCCTGCACTATCCTAAATAACTCTAGCAAAACCCTGTTTTTATGAATGAAAGGACTGCAGCATGAGGGTGAACTGTGCAGGTCTAATCCCTTTTACTCAGTGAATTGTGTAGAGGGCAGATAAATTGATGACAAAAAGCAGAGTAAGAATATAGGTGAAATTGGCTGCTTCTAGATATTTCTCAATTCAAGAAATCCAAGTGCTCTCCCTCTGATCATAGTACAGCTCTGATAAAGCCTGTTTATAAGACAGCTTTTGACATCCTGATAAAACCCTTCCTACTCTGAAATTAGGATAAAATAGATCTCAATTCAATTCATATTTCAAGAAATTACTTGCTTTGCTGAAGCTCTGTGCAATCTTCATGGGGATGGTCACAACCAGAAAAGATGTAGAGCAGAGATACCACATCAGGCTACAAAAGGTTACACCAGGTACAAGGCCACGCCATGACTCAGGAAAAAAAATTGTCATACAGGCCTTAAAAAATGAAGCTTTTGGTGCATGGTGTTACAAGCGCAGTGAAACAATGATGAGGGAAATATCAAAAGCACTCTAGTGATATGTAAATACAATGTCAATAAAACAGACTGAAGACACAACAAAAGGCCAGAAACATTGTGCAATTTACTTGTTTGCCTTTACTGGGATCTCTACAATGACTTGCACAGGTGCTGTTTTATGTATTATACTGTGTATTGCTTTATCTAACAAGAGAAGAGCTAGAAACACAAGAACAATTTAAAAGCAAAACGCAAAGTTTTGTTTTATTCTCCTTATCAGGAAATAACAAGACTTAACTGCAACAAACTGCATGGAATGATGATTCTTACGTGAGCCTAGGGCATTCCAATACAAAATACCTGAATAAAAGAAAGTTTTAGAGTTCATAAGCCAATCTCCCCATCCTTTATTTCCCCAACATCTCTTTTCAACTGTAAAACTAAAATAAAACGGTTCAAAAAGCATTTTTAAAAACATAACACTCAAGACTTGCGTGTGCAAACATTTAAAGAATTTAGAGTTGAGTTTACTTTACTTCTAGGTGTAGTGCAGGTTTGATGTACTTAAAGCCTCTCACCGGCATGGAGTAGGAAGTCAACTTACCGTTCTCGCTCTCCTGTTTCTATTAGCTTTTGGTTAATGGTTGCTCTCATCTGGGCATCTTTATTCATGTTGGAAATCTAGGTTTTCCACAAACCTACACAGAGCAAAGGAGAGTTTCGACAAGTGCTGGTGTCATTCACACAACAAAAAAAAGTCACCAAAACATAATGACATGCAGTGTTCTGTTCACTGACACATCCCCGCGGTTAGGGACCGGAGCACCAGTGTGTGACCGGCTCAGGAGACGAGCTCGGTACGGTACCCGCCCGGCTGCTCCAGAGCCGGGGCACCGGCAGTTCACCGGGCCGCCTGCGCG
>VZRQ01002793.1:67531-245302 GCA_013397975.1 Machaerirhynchus nigripectus | reverse complement strand
TCGCCAGGCGCGGCCTCTCCGCAGCCCGGCCCTCCCGCCCGGCGCCTCCGGCGCTCGGCCCGCCCAGCAGCGCCCCCGGAGCTAGAGAGCAGCGCGGGGACGGCCTGGCCCGGTTCGCTCCCGGCTCGCTCCCGGCTCACCGCCCGCCGCAGCGCCGCCGGTCCGTGCAGCAGGAGGCGGAGCCGCCGGCAAGACGCGCCACGCACCGCCCGCCCCACCGCCCCTGGGCGCGGGCTCCGCCGGGAAACGTAGTCCGGGCTCAGCGACTACAGCTCCCGACGCGCCCCGGGCCCACGGCTGCCTCCGTGCCCGGACTACATCTCCCAGCATGCACTCCGGCGGCCGGGCGCCGGCGCATCCTCTTCCCGTGGTGCTCCGCGGCCACTGCCGCGCGTTTCCCGGGGGCCCGCGGAGTTGCCGGTGCTTCCCGAAGTTTTCCCGGAGCTGCGGGATGGCGGGCGCCGCCCACTGCTCCCTGCAGGCCAAGCGCCTGCTCCTGGACCCCAAGTTCGAGGGATATAAGCTGTCGCTGGAGCCGCTGGCCTGCTACCAGCTGGGGCTGGACGCGGGTGAGGAGCGGGCGCGGCGCGGGGCTGATCCCGCCGGGCATCCCTTGGGCAGCGCGGTGGGGACGGATCCCCCCGCATTTCCCTTCGTCCCCTCGCCGTGCTCGTTCCCCCGCGGCCGGGCAGCGGCCCTCTGTGCAGGGTGCCCTGAGCTGGGGGCAGCCCGGCCCGCAGCAGCGGGAGTCCCGCGCCTCTCGAACGGCAGGGGTTTCAGAGACCGAGCGCTTCGTCTCGGCTTTTCTCGTAATGATCGCTGCAGTTGCTCAGCGGCGTCCGTCGTCCTTCCCCCCAGGTGGCTTCATGGTGGACAGAGGTCTCTGACTTGTCAGACCTCTGTCTTGTAGCTGTCTACCCCTGGTGGGCTTAG
The DNA here is from genome assembly GCA_013397975.1 of Machaerirhynchus nigripectus. Lineage (NCBI taxonomy): Eukaryota > Metazoa > Chordata > Aves > Passeriformes > Dicruridae > Machaerirhynchus > Machaerirhynchus nigripectus. The sequence continues at coordinate 244,369 of VZRQ01002793.1, read as the reverse complement.
TTCCCAAATGACTAAGGACACCTGTGTCCTAAATGTGATCTTGCTTGTGCAGGCGAGGTGAGGCCAGGTGACCAGCTGAGGTAGTTCAAAGCGGAGTGTGAACGGAGCACGTGCGATTCAGAGAAATACATGTGAAATTAACATCTTATACAAACTTCAGCAAATCAGCTATTTTTCTTTCTTACTCTGCCCACAGTTCAGAGGTGAATCTTCAGGCCATACATTCCATACCCTGCTTTCTCTGCCTAGCATCATTAGTATTTGAGATGCTGGTCCATTAACAGGCTGATGCACTGAGGAGTACATTAGCACGAAGTCCTGTTGGATATGTGTCTACAATCTTAGCCATGCCCTGAAATCTCTCACCACCCTATGTTTACTGATTTTTGAAATTCAGGTATTTTTGTAAAGTGAATGAATTAGTTCGGGGTTTTTTTTTTTTTTGTAAAGCTGAGACAGTAAACACAATTTGTGATTACACAGTTTGTGTCATCTCTGTCTCTATATATTTACTGAACAGTATACCTGCCTACAGAGTTACCCATTATATGTTACTTTAGTTTTGTGTAGAATACATTGTATTTGTAGTGGATCAGAAAGGTATGTTTGCCTTGCTGAATTGTCAGCAGTAAGAAGGAAGTTTTTAGATAAATTTTTTGTTGAAGGTCAAGTGAATTAGACTGTCAGTGTATCTATGGTAGGACTGGAAAATTTAATGAGAGTAACGTTTTTACTGTAAGACTGTTTTAGGTGTCACCTTTCAAAAGACAGTCCAAATGCAGGTGAGTGGGTGCGTGTTATGAGAGTGCTGCAGTTGTGTCAGAGATGGCAACAGTGTAGCATAGGTGCAGTCCCTTAATTTGTCCCTTATTTCCTGTTCTGCCTATGGTCAAGCAACCTTTGTGGTCCTTGCGCACCTGTCAGTTGCGCACCTGTTCTGAGTAGGTAAGGACTACAGATTTTCATTAAAGTACATGAACAGTGGAGTTGCTAATGGAGAGATGGATCTGCTCAGTTCTTGTCCATTCACATATTTTACATAATAATCACAGTAACTCGTGTGATAGAGGATTGGTATGTGTGACTGTGTTCTTTTCTTTCCCTACTTCCCACAGCACAAGGACCCTGACTCATTTCAGTCTAACTTACTCAGCTGTCCTACAGAGTCACTAGTACTAACTCACTTACTCTGTTCTGTGTGCACATATATAGATATAGATACCGGTTCTCTGGAGAGTGGAAAGCTTTTGTTGTTGTTCTTGTGTTTTGGAATTAGTAGCAGGAAACATATCATGCCTTAGATCTGTGTTCCAGATGTTTTGTTTTCAGCCTGCTCTTAGGCCATACAGCTGCCTCCTTCTCCTTGCTGGTTTTCTTTTGCTTCCTTCAAGGCAGTTTCCTCACAGTGCAGAGGTGTTCTGTACCTCACTTTTGTATTTCCCAGTGTCAGTGCTCTGCACATGTGTTAGATTTAGGATATCCTTCCAAAACTTGATTTCTGTGTTGTAGAGGAATAATGAGTTGAGTTGTAGAGACTGTGGATGGGTGTGAAGGCTGTGGCATTTTCAAATTACTGCGTGGGAGAAGAAACCAATACTTTGTGGGAAGGCCAAGGACTTCTGCTTTCCAGCACACTTGTGTGCAAATTCAAAGCCTCTGGAACATGATGAAGAGCTTGGGAGTTTTTTTGGTTATTAAAATAATACTTGTCACTGTGTGAATAATTTGATTTGATTTCCTCAAAGTGGGACTGAGCACAATAGCTGAAAAAAATGTCACATGCTTAGGAACACTGTCAGCATAATTATTTCTGATTTTATTCTAAGCTGTTTACAAAACTGTTGTAGTAGAACCTGGAAGATTAATGTAAAAAGGCTGTTGAATTTTTTGTTTTACAGAAAAAGATTTAATGAGCGTTTGTTTCAAATGACCTGAGATTTGTAGTTCTGCCTGTGTGGCATCCCAAATTTGGTGGCAGTTAAGATCAATATGTGAGTTTTAGAGTACTTGGAATACATGACAATAAAAAGAAATAAGTGCTCATTCTTAAGTAGAACTGAGTTTTAACTCAGCTGTAGTTGAAGTATTTATGCAGTGTTGTTACAAACTTGTATAGTGAACTTTAGAGTATCAATCTTGTCTCAATATTTTTATCTCTGTTTTTGTATTTATCTATTTTTATGACTTTCACTGCTAGCTATAAAATAAAATGACCAAAAAAATTGCCTCATGGAATTGATGCAGTCTTCTGCCACTGGAGCAGGAGGATAGCAGCAAGTGGTGTTGCGTGACAACATGTGGTGGTTGTCATGCTCCTGAGGACTACAGTGAGCTTCATTTTCTGACCATCATGTAAAACTTAGTGGTCAGTTCTAATATGCCTTCAACTGGTCGACTGTGGTTGCCAGGAAATTGCTGTGGTCAGATGTGCAGCTGACAAAGAAATAATTCTTTAAAACTTATTTATTTATTAGATCTGTGATAGAAGGTGATTTTCTAGTAAATTTCTTAAAATGTATGGTCACAGTGAAGAAGAATGGGGGAAGTATGATACCTTCCCTTCTCTTTTAGATACTATGATTTGCATGTTCTTCTTTTATTTCTTCCTTATTTCCAACCCATTCTGTCCTAGTTAATGCTAAGCTCTCACAGTCATTTCTTTTCTCATCTCTTATTCCGGTAATATACTTCAACTAGTTATGAGTCCTGCATTATCATGCCTTTAATTCCTAGCGCTTCGTCGTAAATTTTGTCTTTCTCCTTACTTTTTTAGTTTATTTCCATAACTTACTTTGAAATGTTTCCTTTGCACTGAGTTTTGTAATGCTTTTTTTTTTTAGATCACCTAACATTTAGGAGGGACAAAAGAACATTTTGTTTGTGGTTATCTCTTCTGTCCTAATCTGATCTCAGGACAGTCCAAAGCAGAGATCGTGGGGCAAATCCTTGTCTCCAACAAGGATCATGTCCAAGTTGCACATTTTTAAAGAATCGAGACCTTTGCTGTTTCCTGGTCAGATGTCTCTTAATTCCTTTTTCTTTCCAGAGGCTTAGAATTTATTCAGACGTGGAAGTCCCTGATCCCCTTCCTTTCTGTCTTGTCTATTTGGCAGGACCATTGTACCTATGATGTAGTAGTGGATGCTTTTCAATACAGCTATATCTGGAAGGCAGAGTAGACATTCGCTCAGACTTGGAGCTGCTGTTGCAAGCCAGGACAGTATGCAGAAAATGCATTCCTTTGATCACATGCATTTATGAGTTTTATCGCTGTTTTTGAAAAATGGTAGAACATCCTGTTTAGAAGGTCTGTACTTCAGTGAAAAGTTGCCCATTAGTAGTGATACATGGAAAACATATGTTTGTAACTCTTTCCTGGAGCAAAAGGCACTGGTATGTTTCAAACTTTTCAGAGATTTTTATTTTCATTTTCCATTTGCATTTGAAAAATTAAATGTAAAAAAAGTCTTTATAGTTTGGGAGATAGTAGGAAATTGTGAGCTTTTTCAGACATTTGCAGTTGTAGTCCATAAAAGTTTAGGTCTCAGGCACATGTTAACAACAACAAGATGATGCTGCCTTTAAAAATAATAAGGTATTTTGTATAATTAAAAGAAAAAGCATTAATGCAGGGTTAGAAGGATCTTTGAATGCTGATACTAGAAAATAAACTATCTCTTCCACTAGTAGATCAGTGTATCTGAAATACAAAATTGCTTCCACTGGGTGGCATTGCAAATCAAGGCATGACCCAGAAGCATATAATATTTGATGCCACAAAATATGCTGGTATAATTACTTTGCATATTTTGCAGTTTTGTAAAGTTGCCTTGGAGTATTCAGGAAAACATCTAAAAATGGAGGGGCTGTTTGGGGGTTGTTCCTCACCCTTTTTTTCTCTACCTTTCTTTTTTTTTTCACTCCAGTTCTGCTTCGTAGTGTTTGATGGCAAATGTAAGACTTCTCTATTCATTTGAAGTATAAGTTCCTTGATAATGTTCTTTATTCAGAGGAGAATTTATTTTGCAGTGCAGACTAGTAATTATAATAATATCCAGCTAGGGATCTTATTGTAACAGATTAAGGATGTGTTACTTCTTCGGTTTATTCTTATGAATTACTTTGTATTTAGTGTTTTTGCTTTTACGTAAAGCATTGTGAGCAAAGATCTTTAATTATGTTTAAATTATTTTGAGTCAAATTACTCTCTGTAAGCATGGAACTAGTAGAGATAAATACAATTCTAGAAAAGTTGCATAGTTTTCTTTGTACTTGTCCAAAATATCCCACCTAACTAGGGTTGTTGGGAAATAATATTGAAAGCTGAGATTTAATTTATTTATTCTATATATTTGCTTTCTTTTCTGGTATGAATGACAGTGTATGAATCCATGTTTCTGGGCTTTTGTGATGCAGGTGTATTTATCAGAAATTTGAAAAAGGAACCCAGACAGACTAGTGAACCCATTGAGGCTGGTGAATTAGTCTGACTCTTAAAAATCACATAAACAAAATAAAAAACCACCAAAACCCCCCAAATAAAAACCCTAAAACAAAACAAACTCAAACCAAACAACAGCAAATCAGAAAAAAAATCCTGACTCAACAACCAAATAAAACCTCATAAAACTGTGTAACTATGAGATTGAATAAGGTGATGATCTGATTGAAGTGTTTCTTCTTCTCTATTTATATTAAGTTATCTTTCTCTGAATTTACTTTATTGAAGGCTTCATTTCTTTTCTCTTTTGTCCTTTATTTTCTGCACTCAGCTCTATTGGTTTTCTCTTTTTTTCAAAGGACCATCAAGAAACCTTGAATCTTGAAGGCTGTAGAAAGGAAGGAATGAATTTCACCCTAGTGTAGAATCTTCTATAAACTATCTAAGCACATGGTATGTGATAGCAGATGGCAGTTGTGCACAGATTTCACTTGATCACAGTTTGGGTTTCAAGTAATGGAGAATGGAATAGGTTCTATGATTGCTTCATCTTGGCAGAGCTACACATAGGTATGATACATTCTGAAAGCCTTTGGTTACCTCATTTGAAGTGTTTCATGACAAGACAGTAGACATTTGTTAGATTTCCTCATTTAAAATCACCTATGAATTGTATTGTTTCTGACTTCTGTTTATGTGGAATTAATTACATATTGCAATAATACAAGGGATTTGGATCTCCTATTCCTGACCCCCTGTATTATTCAGGGCTTATCAGAGTTACAGTCTAGAAAAATCAAGGACAGAGAATTCATGTTCTTCCAGATTTTATAATGTTTATCACCTCATAATCAGCTAATCAATAGTTTATTGTTCCAATAATTTTTGTGAAAAGTTATACCTTTACTTTGGGAATCATCTAGTTTGGAGTATTTTAACTTTTTGTTTAGTTACAGTTCTGACAGGAGCAACATAACTAGGGAAGTGGGGAGGAAGAAGTGGAGAAAGGAAGCCTTACAATTTTGGGTTTTTTGTGCTAAAAAATCTTTACATGTTTTTACATGTATATTCTAATTTCTTAAGCTATACAGGAAGTAGATTATATGTGCTTGGTTTCACTGAAAATAATTATCCTGGATTATATTTGGTTTGGTCTTTATTGTTCGCAAGATATTCATGTCATCTCTTGTTGTGTTGGGAAAAAATATCTCTGTGATCAAGCTTGGTTACACAAACAGCTTTAAAATGCATTTTCACAATAAATTCTATTTTTTTTTACATTGTTATTTACGGTAAAATATTCTAATTAATTAAAGTAGCTATTGGAATGGGTAGCAATTCTTGCCTTTAAGACAGGTGTATTTTCTTCTCACTCCTTTGTTGATATTCTAGCTTGTTTTGAAGGGCCATAGCTTGTGGAACAGTAATTTATTAATTGCAGAGGTACGGAAATCCCTCCCATGTGGTGAATACGAATAACGATTTGATCTGGGTGGGATTTAAACTGCTGGTTTGCAAATACCAACAGTGATTAGGAGACTAATTGCTAATTATGCTGTCATTTTGCAAGTGTTTTGTATAGGCTGACTGGACTTTTTATTAATCAGGCATTATGATCTTGCAAAGTCTCCTAAAGGCACTTTTATGTTAATGGCCAGTGTCTCTGATGGTGTGTGTTCTGAGCCATATAGTGACTGTCTGATTGTTGAGTCTGTGATAGCTGTGCAGTGGCACTGATGGCACTGCCAGGAGAACTGCTCTTTGCAGGAACTGCTGTTCTGACACAAGCTACTGCTGCAATAGGGTTTAAGTAGGTGCTAAAGAAGAGTAAGAAATCTGAGTGCTGCTGCACAGAGTTTTGAATGGTCCATGTTATGGGGAGGGATGGAAGTGAAATACTGGAAACAGATTTGCTCTGGTTCTAAGCAGAAAAGGTAAGAAATAGAAGTTGAAAGATTAGGAACTAAAATAACTGTGAACTGCTGCTGTGAGAAGGATTAGCCTTGAGGTGCTTTCCCCATACTCTGGGCTTGAGTGCTGATTATCATGGACTAGCAGAGTTTACTTGTAACTTTCTGAAGGATTTCTCGTGTGTGAAGTTCAAAATAGGTTCCCTGTAGGAAAGCTAAGAATCCTGGGTTGCCTGTAGTGGAGAATAAAATGGAGTTCTTGTCTGTCTGAGACTGTTTACAGAAGGATGGACAAGACCTCTGCTAACGTATTTTGAGATGCTTGGACTACAGCTGCTTCATCTCTGTATAAATATGGAATAGGAAGAAAAAAGCTGCACCTAATTTAAATAAAAACCTGGTTAGTCTTTGACAGATAATCCAGTTCTGATTACTGGCAGCTGAGCAGATGTTTTCTCTTTGGAAAAATCTTGCTCAAGTGGATGACTGTAGGTAGCATGCTTCTTGCCTTGAAGAAGGTACTATTCTAGTGAACAGGCATACTTGGCAGCCTCTTTCAATTAGAGAAACTTAGTCTGAAATTTTGATGGTATCTTGGACATTTCTGAAAATTTCAGCCTCAATGAGAGTGCTAAAACCATGGAGGGTTGTTGTTTGTTTGCTTTTGATTTTTTTGTTGTTGTTGTGGTTTTTTTTTTTTTTTTTTTTTGTGCTTTTGTTTTGGGGGGATTTTTTGTAACTACTGCGAACTAATTCTGCTTTGTACTGTTTTAATCTTTTGCCTTAAAAGTGTTGATAGATTATTTCAAAATTTAAGACTATGAAATCCATGTAGTTATACAGAATATTTATTTTGGCTGCTGTTTTCCTAGAGCTACTATAGAGCAGACTTTTTTCCCTCACTGTAATACAAAGTAGGTTTTACACTGTTGTTGCATGTGTGTTTCATCTTGTGGGGGTTATTGATAAATTGCACCTCAACACATGCTGGTGAGAGACAGGGTGGAGGTGTACTGGGTTTGCATGGCAAGGTTTTGGTAGCAAGGGGGCTACAAGGGGTGGCTTCTGTGAGACACTGCTGGAAGCTTCCTCCATGTCTGACAGAGCCAATCCCAGCTGGCTCCAAGATTGGACCCAAGGCTGGTCAAGGTGAAGCCCATCAGCCATGGTCAGAGCACCTCTGGGGTAATATATTGGAGAAGGGTAAAAAGTTGCTGCACAGGAACTGCAGCCACTGAGAGGAGTGAGACTGTGTGAGAGAAACCACTCTGCAGGCTCCAAGGTCAGTGTGGAAGGAGCAGAAGGAGGTGCTTCCGGTGCCAGAGCAGAGAGTCCCCTGCAGCCTGTGGTGAAGAGCATGGTGAGACAGGTTGCTCCCCTGCAGCCCATGGAGGTCCATGGGGGAACAGAGATCCACCTGCAGCTGTGAAAGACCCCATGCTAGAGCAGGTGGATGCACCTGACTGAGGCTGTGATGGCATGGAAAGGCCATGCTGGAGCAGGCTCCTGGTAGGACCTGTGAACTCGTGGGGAGAGGAGCCCACACCAGAGCAAGTTTGCTGGCAAGACTTGTGACCCTACTGGGCACCCACCCTGGTGCAGTCTTTCCTGAAGGACTGTGACCTGTAGGAGGGAGCCACTCTGGAGCAGTTTGTGAAAAACTGCAGCCTGTGGGAAGGACTCACCTTAGAGAAGTTTGTGAAGGATTGTGTCCTGTGGAAAGAACTCCATGCTAGAGCAGGGGAAGAGAATGAGGAGGGAGAGGCAGAGAGGTGTGATGAAGTGATCTCAACTCCATTCCCCATCTCCTCTGCCGCTGGAGGGGGCTGGAGGGAGAGACCAGTGGGAGTGAGGTTGAGCCCAGGAAGAAGGGAGGGTTGGGGGGGAATGTGTTTTAAGATTTGGTTTTATTTATTACCCTAGTCTGATTTGCAGTAAATTAAACTAATTTCCTCAGGTTGAGTCTGCTTTGCCTGCGACAGCAATCAGTGAGCAATTTCTCCCTCTGCTCACCCTCCCTCACGAGCGTTATGTTTTCTCTCCCCTGTCCAGCTGAGGAGGGAAGTGATAGGGTGGCTTTAGTGGGCATCTGGCATTCAGCCAGGGCAAACCCACCACAATAGGCCACTGTAAATGGTAATGGTGATGAGACAATCAAAGCAAATGACTACAGTGACCTTTAGGGCAGATGACTTGCTTTCCAAGTTTATGGTGAAATTTTAAACTATGTATACATAATGTATTTTTCTTCAAATAAAGCATACCTATGGAATGAAAATGGAAGAATTATTTTTATATTATTAGTTTGAATTTTAAATTACTAAATTGTAAATAAATAATTGTTAAAATAGTATTTTTCTTCTCCCTCCAGCTGTAGCAGAAGTGCAGCTTCGTGATGATCAATATACCCTTGACCACATGCGTGCTTTTGGCATGTATAATTATCTTCACCTGGACTCCTGGTACCAGGATAATGTCTACTATGTTGATCAGTTTGGAAGGGTTATGAATCTGTCAGTGACTCTGGTAAGAATAATTTTTTTTTTTTAAACCACTGAATTTGAAAAGATGGGGGCAGATGAGATAGAAAATACTGCAAGTAGGATCAAAATGCAAAAACTGGGGGAAGCTATTGCTAGGAAGACAGGTCAGTCAACAAAATGCATTTCACCAAGAAGAATGGAATGATTTCAAGTGAGGTTTCTGCCTTCTTTGTGTTAATAATATTGCATTAGTGTTGCAGTAGTGTGTGACATCCCACCCTTAACGGGACAGGAGCACTCAGGATTTGAAGATGCTCCTGGTCAAAAGGAACAACAAAAGCCAGAGGGTTCACAAAAGCTTACAGAGTTTTTTTAGTGAGTTACACACTTGGCATGGAAATTGGAATGTTGATCCCTGACCTACTAGTATAAACACATAGAAGTGGGCTGATAGGATGTCCAGGGTCCTGGTGGTGCTGCCTGGGCTTGGTGGGAGTAAGTACCTGTTAATGGGTTGGCTTCTGTGCTTGGAAAATAGGTGACTCACTTTCTATACATTTTCTAGATAAGTTAGTTACCATGTGCAGTTCGTTCTTCCAGACCTTTCTGGAAATGGGTTGGAGGACTTAGGGGGTCTCTGGTGGTCTTGATCTCCCTGCTGCAGTACATGACCACGTCCATCTGCAGGAGCCAGAACAAGGATGTTTGTACCAGAAAAGTGCTGTCCTACCTCTGTATGGCCCCCATCTCCAGCCACGTCCTGCTCTCTCTCACAGTGTGTTATTACCAACAGTCCTTGCTTGGGTCCACATCCTATGGCTATCACTGTTGGAGACATACACATTAGCTCCTTTTCTTTTAGGCTTCTACACAGTGTTATATCTGCTTCCATTCTGGGGAGGATGGACACCATGACAAGCTGAAGAAAAGGAAAGACCCTTCTTTTCTAGTTGCTGTCTCTTTCTCCCCAACATTCTTGATGTTTGTTTGCTACCTTGAAAACGCAATCATTGTATATATGTTAGAATTAGAAATGCTTAACCTAGACATCATTTGCTGGAGGCAAAAAGATGCTGGTGGCCCTGAGGAAACTTGAAATAGTGTTAGCAAGCTAGGCCAAGTCTGAAATTTGTGCTTTTATACTGGTGGTCCTAAGTAGTCAAACTTTGTATTTCTTTTGAGCCATTTTAGTGCATGGATGCTTTGGTTTCCTTTACAAAACTATTCTTCATTTCAAAGGGGAAAGGACATGGCTCTATGGACACCATGTTTCTAGCACATACAATCGTAGTGCTTGGGCATTAATGAAGAAAAGACTGTGTGGAAAGGAAAATACCCTTGTCATGCTACCAGAGAATTTGACTTGTAACCCTGTGAAAACACACGGTGATGTGTGAGTCTGTGAGAGCATGTGGCTTAGGCATGTGGCAAGGGGACAGAAATTACTCAGACAGGATGAAACTAAGAAAAATTCTGAAATTGTAGTTTTAGATTTTCAGGAAATATAGGTATCCTGAGGATGACAGGCTGAGAACTGAAGCTGCAAAATAGTTCCTTTGCTTTTCATAGCATATAGCAGTTAGAGCCTTTGGCAGACTCTTACCGTGACAAAATAATCTTCTAGGACTTCTTCCAAAACTTTTGAGATCATCTGATTCCTAGTAGAAACATCTAAAAGAAAGCCTTCTTTTAACAGTGGCTTGTCACAATCTCATTTTTTGTTTTATCTTTGAGGTTGATAAACCTTGGCTTGCTGCTGGTTGCTCACTCAGACACTCTCACTCCCCCTATTCAACAAGATGGGGAGAAAATAAGAGAAAAGCTTGTGGATGAGGATAAAACCAGGGAGATCACTTACCCTTTACCATGATGGGCAAAACAGACGACTTTGGGGAAGGTCACTTAATTTACTGCCAATTAGAGCTAGCATAGGATGATAAGAAAGAAGGTCACACACAGCTTGTACCAGGAACTTGCTCCATTGTGTGCATTTCCATGGGGAACAGTGTGGATATCTGTCCTCCCTGGGTTTCAGGGGGACAGCCTGCTTTTCCATGGTCTTCTCCAGGGGCTGCAGGCAAACCTCTGTTCCACACCACTGCCTTAGCTGACAAGCTCAGCTATCTCTGATGGCGAGTCCAGTGGAGCCGGCTGGAAGTGGCTGTATGTGCATGGGGCAGCCCTGGCCCCTCCTCACTGAGGCCACCCCTGCAGGTCCCCTCTGCCTGCACAACACAGACACCCAACACATTCCTTTATTAGGAGGGCACTGTATGTGTAAATTTATTTCTTAGCAGATAAAGGATTTTACAACAGGCCATAAATTGACATAAGAAATGCTCTTCCCTAGGACCTATTTCAAGATAATGGCACTTGATTAATGTCTGGTCACAAGTTTCGGTTCCACATGAAGTTGGAAATAAAACTGATTAAACTGTGAAAAAAATAGGCACCATCTTGTGTCCTAATACATGATACCGTGCTGTTTTGCAAAGGAAACATGCTTGCATATGTATAAAAAGGAATGCGTGTTCAGAAACATCAACAAGGTGTCTCATTACAAATGTGCCTGGCCATATATTAGTCAAATGTATATTAAAAAGAAGATTGGTTTTGGCCAAGTACAGCTTACAATTAAAATTAATGTCAGTCTTCTTTAAAACAGAAGATGGAACAGGTTAATGTGTTCATCCTAAAATCAGAGAGAAAGAACACATAGGCTTTCTAACACATCATTATTTCAAGTTCTATTTCTTGTTTTGGTTGCAACTTTGGTTCTAGTATGACAGTGTGTCGGTTTTCCATATATCATGAATTATCCCTGCAACTGAGGTGTTTAAAAGATGTCACCTGTGAAGGAAAATAAGTGCATGTAACACCTTGCCACTTGCTCAAAATCACACATAATTGAAAAAAGTGATCAACACAAGCAGTTCTTCTGTATTGATGGATGAGTATTCAGGTGGGTTTTTTATACCAGGTTGAGGAAATTGTTATTCTAATTTGGCTGGAAATACTGTGTAATAGCTTTAACATTCTCCTATTACAGCTGTTGGACATTTTCATTCCATACGTCAGCAGCAATCGATACTTTGCTTTAAACACCCAGTGGGTAGGGTAGTGACAGGATTACCTCGTTGGGGTTTTTTAATTGATCATTTTTGCATGTGACTCAGCTTTGTTGACTGCTTGGTGTTTGTAGTAATCAAATATAGCTGGAAAACATTCAAAGTTTTCTCCTTTAGCAGCTGGACTTGGTTTCTTGACCTTAAGCCCTTCTCGCAAAGACAACTTTGTTTCTTTTTATGCTCAAATAATCAAATTGAAAAATTGTGCCAATAGGAACTCTCCTCACACCTAATTAAAATCCTTAATGGTGTATATGTTTTCATCTTTTTAATTTCCAAGAAGAATTATCTATGTAATACTGTTTCTGTGACTTTCAGTGAACTTCAATTCAGAACAACTGTTTAGTGGCACCAGACAGAACGTGGGAATTCTATTTCAAACATGTCAGAATAAGGAAGCAGATAGAGGACAACAAAATCTTCCACTGTTCTGTTTCAGAGTTTCAAATACTTGTCTCTTTGTTATTCCGGATGCTAGATAAGGACTTTTTTTGCACAGAGAGATGTGTCAAATGCCTAGGTATTCTGATTTTTCATAAAAGCAAAGTCTTGTATTTGTTATTGCTACTTTGTGGGAATTGCCATATGACTTACAACTTTTTTTCTTTTTTATTTCTTTATTCCTTTCTCACTCCTTGTTACTTCCTTGAAAAATTAGTTTTTATTTTAAATTTTTTTATAAAATATCTCATGCTTGTATAATATTGTTGTTTAACCCCACCTGACAGCTAAGTACAATGCAACTACTTGCTTACTGCTCCTCCTCCATCTCCAGTAGGATGGGAAGGAGAACCAGAAAAAGGTAAAACCCACAGGCTGAGATAAGAACAGTTTAACAATTTATATAAAGTAAAATTAATTAATAATAATGCCAATTATTATTGGCATAAAAAACCAATGCCCATCTCATCACTGCCTGAGCAATGCTGAGTTGTTTTAGCCAGTTCTTGCTGGTATGATACATGACTACAGACTCTAACCATCCCCTCATACTTCTAAAGCTGGGAGTTACTACTACCCCAGTTAACCACCTGGTGAACAGAGAAACAGCAAGTCAGAAAGCTAATCTGACACAAGGGATTTGAGGATAGGTTTTGTTTCATCTTCAAGGAAGTCTATCATTTTCATTGTCAGAATGAGATTAGAGGCTGTTCTAATAAATGCCTCAAGTTAAATTAGTGAACAGAAAGGTTGTGAATAAGATTATTTCCTTTCTTGCCTATTGAAAGAAAGGCTTTGTAATAAAGATTATTTTTCATTTTTTCAGGAGATTGAGTTCTGAAATTCCTGCTCAATGCTGATACATCTGATGTGAGCTTTAGAAGATTAGGTAGTTGATAATTTTTTATTTCAATTGCATCCAAAACCATTCGAAGCTTATTGTTAAGATTGACTTGAAGGCTGACCAAAGTGTGGTCTTCTGTAATGTTGTATAGTATACCCCTGTAAGTCACTGTTAAGAGGAATGATGCTTCTTCTTTCCATGATAAGATACATGGGATTTTGGCTTTTTTTCCCTAGGCTCAGTAGTCATTGCTAGTTACAATGGAAAACTCTTCTACTTTCTTTGTAGGAAAAAAAATGCCTTTCAGTGAAATCCAAAAATTAAATAAAATACGAAGAATCCGAAATTATTCATATCTAGTGTTTGTGTGATATTTGTTTGGGTTGTCGGTTTGGTTTATTTGGGTTTTTTCCCTTTTAATTCTTTCATTCTCACCTTCTGAATATGTTATAAATTAGCAGAATAGTCCAAGGGGTGTAGTGAAAAAACTGAATCTACAAACTGACCCTGAATGCTTCTAATAATAAAAAATCAAATTTGCGTATTTTCCAGTGCAGGTTTCATAACCTTCTTGTAGCACATAGTAATCTCTAATATGAATTTAAGTAGGCCCAAAAGGCAAGCAGGCTATCTGTTTGTTATCTGGTCTTTTTTTTTTGCTGCTGCTTATTAAAATGGTACTTACCCAAATCCAATTTCTCTTGCTTATCTTTGAACATGTGTTAAATGCACATCTGATTTTACTAACATCTGGAAATGTGAAGGATTTGAAATCCCCTGGAAGGCGGGATTCTCAATAAATGAGGCCACTGCTCGCTTTGCACGTGCAGCGTGCTCTTTCTGTATTGCATACACATACCCAAGTGCAAAGGACTCTTTTGGAGATGGTCCTTTGTATGTGTATTTTTGCCTGCCTTATTTCACAGAGCAGAATGAGTAACTTTCTTTTGCTAAAAGTAGATTATTCCCCCCAAGCTACTGATTGAGTGAAAATAGAGGGACAGAAGATGTTTAAATGATTTGTGGCTGAATATTCAGGGTCTGAAATGAGACACAGTTTTAATCTGGTATGTTTTCACTGCTATTTCTTAGTCTCATGCCTTATTACATTAAGGATGGGCCTGAGACTAAGAAACATTTTGGGTGTCACAGAATCAATAATTACTTGTTTCCCACCCAGGTTTTCAATACAAAAATGTGCTTCTGTTTGTGCTTTCTTTTACATACTTGTCAATATCTTCAAAACTGTCCCTGTAGTATTTTTCAAATTTTTTCTATTTTTGCAAATACATTTCTTTGTAAATATATTTTCATTTTAGTGACACTAATGCTGATTTTTAGTAACAAGGGAAGAATCTCTCTCTTGTTAAACAAGAGGTTTCTGATTTGTGAACCTTCAAAAATAATTGTAGATCAACTGACTGGAAATGAGCCTAGTAAAATAAAACAAAAAGTAGTTTAATTGGCTCTATGACCGTTTTTTATGTTCTCAATATGATCTATTTGTTGTTGGATTAAGACGGTAGATGGGGTTTAAAAAGGGATGATCTCCAAAGGTCAGTCAGGCACCTTTTTTTTTCAGAGGTGATTTTATTTGTTCAAATACATGTAGGTACACTAGCTTTTGAAATACCTATGAAACCCATTGTATCTAATTTTGTTTCATATATGATACATATATATATATATATAACTCTCTGTGACTTTCTGTGAGATTAGAGGAAAGGACCATAACTTCTTGAGAAATGTTCCTTTTAAGATACAAAAAAGAAACAACAGGAATTGCTTTTCTTTGTTATTACTGGAAGACCTCTTTGAAGACTGCAAATCAGATCCTGAAGTCTGTGAATCTGTAAGAAGGACAAGGTGGTGAATATTGGTATGGTTTTGGGTTTTTTAAATTATATTTTTTGTGTCCTCTGTTTATTTTAGAATCATAGAACAGCCCAGATGGAGGGATCTCAAACGATCATACAGTCCAAGCTTTCATGTCAAAAGGAGCCTAGATGAGGTTATCTAGCACTCTGTCCAGTTGTGTCTTGAGCACCTCCAGTGATAGAGATTCTGCCATGTCCCTGGGGAGGTTGTTCCAGTCACTGACTGTTCTCATTGTAAAAATTTCTTTTATGTCTAGATGAAACCTCTCCTAATTTTAACCTTCTCCAACTTTTAGCTGTTGTCCCTTGTCTTCTCTATGTGACTTCTTGTGAAGAGAGAGCCCCTGGCCTCTTTATCTGCCCTGGAATACTGTGATGAGGTCTCCCCTGAATCATCTCCAGGGAGATGAGGCCTAACTCCTTCCATCTTCTCACATAGGGCAGATTTTCCAGCCATTTGATGGTGTTTGTGGCTGTCCTTTGCACCTTCTCCAATCTGTCCATGTCTTCTTTCAATTGTGGACACACTACTCCAGGTGGGGCTTAAAAGCACTGGGTAGAGTGGGATGATCACATCTCTTATCTCTGCTAGTGATACTTCTGCAGATGCAGCCCAGGATCCAATTTGCCTTGGGTGCTGCAGCATTGCACTTCTGACTCATGGTCAGCTTGTTGTCCCCGTTGCCCTCAGGCCCTCTTCAGCAGGGGTGCTCCCTGCCACACAGATCCTGGCCTATTCTGAGCTCTCTGGCTATTCCATTCCAGCTGCAGGACTGTGCTTGTCTTTCCTTATTTTTCCAGTGTTCTTGCTGCCCCACTCTTCCAGGCCCTCTGTGCCAGATGGCTTTCCCTTGTAGGGACATGCCTACCTTGTCACCTAGTTTAGTGTCATCAGCAAATGTGGTGAGGGTGCTTTCAATCCCATCATCCAGGTAATTTATGCAGATGTTCAGTGTGTGGGGCCTGGTATCAATCCCTGAGGGACTCCACTTGTGACAGACTGCCAGCCCATTTTATTTACCAGCTTCTTAGTTCAGTTGAAAAACTTCAAACGATTAAGTTCTATTTCAGTTATTTAAAAGATGAAGGAGATGTGACTGTGATGTTGCTGAATCTCCAGTTTGTATCTTGTATTTTTCTGTGAGTGTATTTTGTTTGTGCTCTTAATACTGCAGCCTGATCTAATTCATAAGTAGCTGATCAAGCTGTATTGCTGATAAAGCATGTCCTGACTATTTTTTAAACTGTGATGCCAAATTCTTTTCAACTCATAAAGATTTTGTTAGGGTTTTTTTTTACCTAACAAGCCTCTTGGGTATTCAGAGATTATTTCAACACAAAAAATTGAGGTAAATCTTAGTCCTAAGCAGGCAGCAGCATTGCTGATATTCCGTGAGCCAAATAATGAGCAGAAAGTCACAAAGCCTTATTCAGCAAATAAAGAGCCGTATGTGAGAGTGAAGGCAGAAGATAAAGAATAATCCCTAAAAGATATGCTGGAAGACATGCCACTGTACTTAATGAAAACAGTTGGAGATCCAATTTTCAGCATGAAAGCAGGTTTTTTTTCTGTTAGAATTAGCAGGAAATTAAGAACACAACACAGAACTAAAGCAGGACTTATGAGAACAATTACTAGAAATACAGATGAAATTGGTAATCTGACATCCATTTTGCACTGTTATTGAATCAAGCTGATTTGTGTAAAGTTAACAGCAGGAAACAATGGATTTTTTTTTTTTTGTAAAATATAGTGGTATGCCTAATTTTTTAAAAATCCATATGTCTTGACTGTTCCCTGAAGAATTACATCATCTGTGCAATTTGTTCACCAGTGTCTCTGTTTGTTCCGGTCAAAAGCTATCTGTAGTTCATATAAATCTTTTTTAAGATTGCAGTGTGGCACTGCAACAGGATGCTAAATAAACTTATCTTGACATGTAGTAGAATCATAGAATTGTTCAGGTTGGAAAAGCCTTTTAGGATCATTGAGTCCAACCACTCACCCAGCACTGCTAAGTCCATCGCTAAATTGTGTCCCTAAGTGCCATATCCACACATCTTTGAAATATATTCAGGGATGGCGACTGCACCAACTACCCTGGGCCGCCTGTTCCAGGGCTATTTCCTTTTGGTTAGGAAATTTTTCCTAATATCATCTAAACCTCCCCTGGAGCAACTTGAGGCCATTTCCTCCTGTCCTGTCACTTGTTATTAGTAGAAAGAGACCAACCTTCACCTGGCTACAACCTCCTTTCAGGTAGTTGTAGAGAAGCATAAGGTCCCCCCAAGCCTTCTTTTCTCCAGGCGAAACAACCCCAGCTTCCTCAGCTGCTGTGCTCCTCATAGAAGTTGTCCTCCAGACCCTTCCCCAGCTCTATTGCCCTTCTCTGGACACACTTCAGCCCCTCAGTGTGTTTCTTGTAGTGAGAACAAAAAAACCTGAACTCAGGATTTGAAGTGCAGCCTCACCAGTGCCCAGTACAGGGGGACAGTCACTTCTCTAATCTTGCTGGCCACACTATTTCCAATCCATGCCAGGATGCCATTGGCCTTCTTGGCCACCTGGACACATGCTGGCTCATGTTCAGCTACTGTTGACCAGCACTCCTGGTCCTTTTCCACTGGGCAGCTTCCAGCCACTCTGTCCCCAGCCTGTAGCGCTGCATGGGGTTGTTGTGACCCAAGGGCAGGGTCCAGCACTTTTCCTTACTGCACCTCATACAATTGGCCTTGGCCCATTGATCCAGACTGCCCAGATCCCTCTGCAGAGCCTTCCTGCCCTCCAGCAGTTCAACACTCCTGCCCAACTTGGTGTCATCTGTAAACTGACTGAGGGTACACTCAAATCCCTCATCCAGATGATTGATAAAAATATTAGATAGGAGTGGCCCCAGTACTGAGACCTGGGGAACACCATTAGTGACTGGTTGCCAACTGGATTTAACTCCATAGTATAATAATAATGTGATGGAAAAGTTATTTGAAATTACGGTATGAATTAGCACAGCTTTTCTTTGCTGGCTAATACAGGTGTTACTTCTCTTAACTTACTGAATAAAGTGACCACTGCAGGAAAGCTGAGAAATTATTTTTGCCAGTTGTGCAACAGAATAAGCTGAAATTCTTTTAAATTTGTAGGTGAATTTTATGTACTAGTTCAAGTACATAATGTGGCTTTCATTTCTTTTTAAGTCTCCACATTTTTACTGGGACTAGAATTATTTGAGGTAAGTGATTATTATATAGGAATGCTAGGGGAAAATAAAAGACTTTTCTAATGCAAAATGTTATTACTGCTGTAAAACTGAAGAAAAAAAGTTCTGAAATATCAGTTACAAAACACTCATAGAAACCAGTTTGATGAATTTCCATCACCGTTTCCACATATGTGGGAATTATGCTTGCTACTCACTTTTTTCCAAATATGCTCAATGACACACAAAACTGGTAAATTGCTACTGAGCAATTTACTTTAAAAGAATTTATTTTTCTTAATTTGCCTGTAATATTTACTGAAATTAATAAATACTTCATAAAGTCATAGTTCATGACTGTTTATTTATAGGACACTGCTCTACAAAAACCAAGAGAAGTTTTCAGGCTGCCTACAGACTTGACTGCATGTGATAATCGCCTTTGTGCCTCAATGCATTTCTCATCCTCCACATGGGTTACCCTTTCTGATGGTACAGGAAGACTGTATTTAATTAAATCAGGCAAGCGTGGAAGCAGCGCATCTGAAAAGTGGGAGGTACGTCCTGCAGTAATGGATTTAGGACTTGTACGTGTATCCCTATCAAAGTGATCTTACTGCATTAATAATGGTATTCGTTATCCTGCTTGGACACAACAAATATAATTAAGTTACATTTCTACCTGAAGCTGTGAGTCTCATGTTCTGTGGTTAGTTCCTCTTCGTTTATGAAAGACGAATCTGGTAAAAAGTGCCTGCATATTGCACAGTTTTCTTTATTAGAGGGCAGTTTCCCAAGAAACCATGGATGTTTTAGTATTGGCAGAAATGTGGGTGTACATATTGAAGTGGAAGATTTCAACATGATGGATTAGCTCCTTTTTCTACATCTTTTGAGAGTTCAGTAAAGGAAATTGATCATCCTGTTTCTAGATGCTTGGTAATAAATACCAACTGGTTCTTATTCTGTTCTGTGTGAGAATGCTGACACATAAATAAGTTATGTTGAAGTTGTCAGTGTAACAAAAATACGAGATTTATATCTGAGGCTCTGCCACCATATAAATTGACTTGTTGAGTATATAGAGCACCCCATGGTTTAGAGTTGCGTTAATATCACAACCCCATAAATCCTCAAACATTGTCAGGTTTCAGTAACAACAGCTGGATTGAGTCTATACTCATTCAACCACTGCAGCTTGAATTCTTTGTAATTTATTCTTTCTTTTGTTCTTTAATTTTCACATGTTAATCTTCTAGCAAATAATATTTCTTCTTCTTTGTTGTTTGGATTCATTTTGTTTTTATCCTCTTGGGTTTTTTGCTGAATTAGTACTTTTTGAAAAAAGCTGGAATACATGGTTTTTAGAATTAAAACTTCCAGCTATAGGTACCAAATGTCTCAAGCTATAAGCTGTGGAGTCCTTCATATGAAATTAATGAAGTAATTCTCATATAATATAAATGATTTTCATTAATTATGAAATTTATAATTTTAAGTGCATAATTAATGACATTGTATATTCACAGTGGTGCTTATTAGCTTTTCAATATGACAGTAATATTTATGTATTCTGCCTACCTAGTCACATCCAAGCATTGGATGTACTTTTTCAATCTATGTACATAAATAAAAATTCAAGAACTTCTAACCGTAGCTTCTCCTAAACATTAATACTATTCTCCTTCATTTCATTATAGCTTTTTGTTTCTTACTTCATAGAGGAGGAAAATGGGATCACTTTGCAAAGCTAAATAGTGGCCCTTACGTTTGATGATTAAACATTGGCAGTGATGCTTTGGACCTTTTTGTCTTCTTGTCTACACGTCAAGGTCTACAAAGATTTTCAGAATGCTGAACTATCTAGAGAATTAATGAGGGCCTTGGGGAAATGCCTACATTCTCATCTAGAGTGTGAGACTGGTTGCCCAGTTGATTGGCAGTGTTTATGGACCCTGTTGTGGTCATCAGTTGCTGTACCTCTATTTATTGCAGTACTAAACAGCCACAATGCAGACAAGTTTGGGGATCTTTGTGCTTTGTTTAATGGGCTCTTTTAATGGTTGTTTAATACAAACAATAATGTTTAAAAACATTTCAGTACAGTAGCTTGATAGCCACAGAAGGAGGAACCAGAAATGTGTGACATTTGTGGGTTCATATTGGCAGAGAGATTTGTGGGAGACAAAACTGTTACTGATTTGACATTCACTGAAACCCTTCCCTGGTTTCTGTAAAAGAGCAAGGCTTCCAGCTTTAACTGTCTGACTTTTTATTACATTTTTGTCTTCTAGATTGTGTTTAATGAAGAATTAGGAAGTCCATTTATTATAGCACACAGTGTTTCATTTATAAAATCTGATGCACATTCACTAGCTGTGCTGCTGCTTAGGGTAGAAAAAGATGAACTGGACACAAAAGGAAGTGGATTTCATGTTACCTTGGAATGGGTTACAATTGCAGAAAGAAAAGAAGGTAAGTGTTTTATATTACTGGTGAGTAATGTTTAAAAAAATAAACATCATGCCTTTATTCTTTGTTGTAGAAGTTACTTTTCCACAGGTTCTGATATTTCTTTTCCACAAAACTTTAGCTTTTAGATTTTACATAGGTAATTTTTTCTTATATTTTGAGATCAAGTTATTGGTTGTAGACCTGAATTCTGACAGACATTTGGAAAACAGGAAGAAGTAAAGTTTTACACTTGTGTGGTTAAGATAATTAGAAAACAAGGTAGAACTTTACTTGAACGTTATGAAATGCAATTTCTGTTAAGCTTAATTTTCTGTAAAAGTGAGGTTATACAGAACTATTCAGGATGGACATTGAGACACTTGAACGCGTCCAAAGGAGGGTGACAAGGTTGGTGAAGGGCTTGGAACACAAGCCCTATGAGGAACGAGGGAGCTGGGGTTGTTTAGCCTGGAGAAAAGAAGACTCAGAGGTGACCTTATCACCCTCTACAACTTCCTGAAAGGTGGTTGTAGTCAGGTGGGGGTTGGTCTCGTTCTGTCAGTTGTTTCCTGGAAAAAAAGAGGACACCATCTTAAGCTGTGCCAAGAGAAATTTAGGTTGGATGTTAGGAAAAAGTTTTTTACTGAGAGAGTGATAAAGTACTGGAATCATCTGCCCGGGGAGGTGGTAGAGTCACCATCCCTTGATGCGTTTAAAAAAAGATTGGATGTGGCACTCAGTGCTGTGGTTTAGTTGAGGTGGTGTTAGGGCTTGGGTTGGACTTGGTGATCTTGAAGGTCTCTTCCAACCTGGTGATTCTGTGTGTGATTCTATTTCTAACTTTCATCTTGTTGTATTTTTAAAAATACTGTACAGCTGGATATGGGTCTTTGGTTATGGTTTTTTGTTGTGGTTTTTTTTAGCTTCCAAGTAATGATGTAGTGGGATTGGAATTAGTATGAGATAAATATAAGACCTGTAGACCTGTAAGACCTTTATATAAAGTAAATACTGTATATTCTACATTTTCCTGCCATAAGAGTATGAAGTTACTCCATTAATTTTAGACCAACACATTGAAAACATATTAGTTAGTATATTAATACCTACTAATTAATATTTTATCCTTATAAAGTTTGACAAATTATACTTTATATATTCAATATGACCATATATATGTACATTAAATACCTTGATTTACATAAAGGATAGAAGACCCCATGCTTCATTGTCTGATTTAAAGATGTGTGGATTAAATTAATAGACCTTCTTGGAATAACTGTGATATGGTCTTGCTCATTCTGTTCCAAGAAATAGAATTTTGATACTGATAGAAACAAGATCTTTAACTAGTTGAACTAAAGCAGTTGGTTGCATACTGTGATGTTACTAGCGAAATGTTCTTCCATCTGCTACATATATAGTATGGGTAGCATAGCATAGCATAGCATAGCATAGCATAGCATAGCATAGAATAGAATAGAATAGAATAGAATAGAATAGTTCCTTTGGAAGTGACCTACAACAGTCATCTAGTCCAACTGCGTGACTAGTTAAAGCCTGTTAAGAGAATTGTCCAAGTGCCTCTTAAACACTGACAGATGGGGCTTTGACCATCTCTCTAGAAGCCTCTTCCAGTGTTTAACCACCCTCTCAGAAAAGAAATGCTTCCTAATGTCCAGTCTGAACCTTACCTGGTGCAGCTTTGAACCATTCCCACGTGTCCTGTCACTGGATACCAAGCAGAAGAGCTCAGCATCTCCCTATCCACCTCCCCTCCCTAGGAAGAGTGTAGCCAGCAATGAGGTTGCCCCTCAGCCTCATTTTCTCCAAACTAGACAAGCCTGAAGTCCTCATCTAGTCTTGATAGGACATTCTTTCCAGCCTTTTCACCAGCTGTGTTGCCCTCAGTGGCTTTAGTTGTATTTTCTGCTGTTGAAACCTTGGATGATGGAAATATTTCTCAGAAAGCCACATGAGACCAACTGCCTTATGTTTTTGTGGCCAGCTCAACAAGAGAAAGAAACCTCTGAACATTACTGGTTATAACTTAGAAGAAAAACTAAATCAGTAACACTGCCAGTCTAGAACTGAAGACTGCTACTTAGTAAGAGCACCAACACAGACTTTTATTATATTTTTTAATACTGTACACTCTTGTAATTTTTTTTACATTCTGTGTTTTATAACTTATGGCAAATATTCTTGGAATCCATAAAAGTGGATTTAAAAATATTTCAAAAGGTCTTGCCAGTTCTCCAGCATTTCCAGGGAACAGAAAATTTTTGAAATTACTGTCAGTAGAGATGTAAATAAGAAAATTGAAAGCAGCCGTTAATTATGAAGAGAGAAATAAATTTTGATTTCATTTAAACAAACGTCTCACAAATCAGACTGATATACAAACCAGTCTCAAAGATAAAAGCTGTTCTGAGGAATTACAATACCTTACAGTCTCTTTCATCAGTAGTCAGTTGCTGTTGCTTAACTTTTCTTGAAAGTCTGCCTGTGGGTGCAGTTTATGAAATCAGATTGTAGTAAAAGTAAGTAGTTAATCACCAAGCCATTGCTTAAATTACCAAAATCTGTTCTTCATCAAAGCAAAGGCTTAAAACATGGTTATGTCTCTTGACACCAACAACTGTGACATCTCTGCCCTGCTTGGTAAGCTGGACAAAGGGACCACACTCACCACTATTCTGTTACCAATGAACAAAAAAGTGGAAGCATAAAAATGAATCAGAATGGGGGCAGTAGTTAGGTCCTTTCATATCTTCTGTGGTACTTCAGAGGACTGTAATGAAGGTATACCCTTTCAAAGTTGGTTTTCTTTCATTAACCAAACTTTTAGGAATAGTTGCTCTAAAAGCTTGAAATGAGGAACCACCATGCTGCCTTATGAGATTCAGAAAATGTGACATGCTTAGCTTTCTTCTGACCTTCTCTACAAGAAAAAAATTATTTGTACAGAGGCTGTGCTGGGCTAGCTGTGCTCAGCAAAGACACCGTAAGAATAAAAGGCAATCTTAGATTAATCCAGTATAATAATATAATTGGAAAACCATGGTACTGTGATTTAACAGGTAGGATTGCTTTGTATTTTTAAATGTAATGTATTCCTTAGATAATAATTTGTCATTTAGAAATATATAATGACTTTTTAAAAATTTTATTTTATAGGTGATCAGAGATATGAAATCGTTAAAAGGAGAGTTTTGCAAGGAAAATCAGTCCCCCATTATGCAGCAATAGAGCCAAGTGGGGATGGTCTAATGATTGTTTCCCACAAACCATTCACATTTATGCAAAATGAAAGTGACAAATTAGAAGAAAATTATGATGCAAAAGCATCAAATGAAAAGAAAGGTAAGACTTAGCCTGACAGGTTTTGATAGGCTGCTCTCTTCTTTGATTTAGAACATATCTTGTTAGTTTAGCATTTGTTTGGAAAGTAGCAATAAATGTTTTAATATCTATGTTCTGGACAGGTTGACTTTTGTTTGTTTGTTTGCCTTTACTGTTGGAAGTTGTATTGTGCATAAACCTAATATAAGGTGCTTTTTTTGGATAGGAGACACTTAAAGAATTTTGTTGCCTTAAGGAAAAGGATATTTTGCAAACTTATTATAATAAGTTTTTGGTATTAGTTGGATTGATAACACCTAAATTTAGGCGTCTGTCTGAAGTACTCAAATTAAGAAGCCAGTCTTCCTAGATGGACGTGGGGGCATTGACCTCCCCAAACTGGGTTTCATCAGAAAACGTTTTGTTATGTAATTTATTCCTGCCTTTCTAAAATTTAAATCATTCTTTTTAAAAATATTTTTCTTTTAAAGAATGAGACTCCTCTAAAAGGTTCTCTTCTCTCCAGTGGGAAAGCAGTTCAGAAAAAGTAGTAACTTCCACAAAAGGCATTCATACCTTTTTTTCCTTTACAATGAAAACAAAACTAAGTATGTAAAAACATATGAATAGAGTTGTTTATTCTTAAGTATCACTGAGCTCCATAATATGTATGTTTATGGAATTATGTTAGATTATTTCACATTTTATTTCTGCGTCTGCCTATGAGGTATTGGTTAATGAACAAATCCTAACTGAAGGATACTAGCACAATCTTTGTCAATAGTGTGAAAACCTATTTGAAAAACAATATTAAAAGGATCAAATTTCTGGAATGTGTTAATGTTAAACACTGTGACAACTGTGTTGTTGTGCATGTAATTTCATTAAGAATAGTCTGTACACATAAACCTTGAGGCAAAGGAGTTCAGTGCACTGAGCACCAGAATGCAGTGTCTGTGCAGTTGCCTTTTGCTAAACCTAATGTAGGCTCTAATTTTAGTTTCACAGTTATATAAAATTGCAGGCATAATGGACTTTTAATATCAGGTATCATTTATGTCAGTGTTTAGAATTTTGAAGGCTGCCATGTCTCAGATAGTAATAGTTTCTGGGAAGCATAATCATAGCACCTGTAACTGATCCATTGCAACCAGGGCAGTTGTGGCAGAGGGCAATAGGACAAGAGTCCTTCCAGAGTCACAGCTGCTGGTATGAAGCTTTGGTCAGTGGATTTTGGGTTGGGTTGTGACAACTTGAGAGCTTTCAAGGGGAATCCATATTTTACTTTTTCTCAAAACAGAAAGGTAACTTGTACGAGATTGCTCTTTAGGAAATGTGTTCATCTGTATCTGTATTTTCTGTGAGCAACGGTGCCTTACCCAGTCATGCTGTCATAACCTTCCTTTTGTATAAATATTTCTCTTAAAAGGCCTTTCCTTCTAGCAGTTTAATAATCAGACAGATTCTAGACACAGTAGAAAAAGCCAATCACTACCTCTGGGCAAGCAGTTTTATTTAATCTCCATTAGCTGAGGCAGATTAAGACCACTTAGTCTTATAAAATCATTTCTATAGAGTAGTCAATGTAGCTTCTGGGACAGTATGTAAGAAAAAAGTGTTCATATCTCTGAATATGAACATATACTTCTAGCATGCAGTAGCTTGTCAGTATACTGCACCTGATGTTTCTTCAACCAAACTATTAATCATTAATATTTCATTGTATTTAAGTACATTTTGGATTCCAGTTTCATAATGCTACACTAAACTTAAAAATAACAGTCAATGCCCATTGTATAACTATCAGCATATTTGAGTATAGACATGAATATAAATTACTTTCCAAATGAGGGACACAAATTAACTTGATTGCTAAAAAGGTGTTTCTCCATTTTATGATCAGAATGTATTTTGTGTAAATTGATCAGAGTAAAAGTTAATTTCCACTCTTTCAAAAGCACAGTTTCTTTCACAAAATTCCGTATGTCCAAGCATTGCAGGCTGTGGAATCCAGAAATTCTTGTAATCTAGTTTGTATTTTCCTGCATGTTTCCAATTGTAGACCCTCTCTACTACTGGCAGCAGACTGAAGATGATGTGACAATAACAGTTCACCTGCCTCAAGACATCACTAAAGATGACATAAAAATACATTTTTCCCCTGATAATATATGTGTTACACTGAAAGACCAGCCTCCTTTGATGGAGGGAAAGCTCTATTCGTCTGTGGACCATGAAAGCTGCACATGGGTAATTAGAGAGGACAAAAGGTATTGTATATGTTTTTTAGTTTTCCTATTGATAGGAACTGATTTAAAAGCATACACCGTATCTGACTTCTGGCCCTTCTGGGATGGTCTCATTTAATGCTACACCCCATTTCCCTTCTTGCAAGAGTGTCTCATCTCCTGAAAACAGTTGACTGGCTTTTGCTGTCTCAGTACTGTTTCTTTATCTAATTGTGAAGGTAATCCCTTCCTTTGGCAGTTATTTGCCAGGAAAGAAACCCATGCAGGTATCAAAATGTTAAACATGGATTTGTAAGAAGAGTAAACTTAATTGGTTCAACAGTTATATTTTTCACTATATTTCAGGATTGATTGAATGTACCTTGTTGTTTGTGTTAATAGTTTCTCTTCAACTTTCCACAAACAAGCATTTTAGTAGTAATACAACGTAAATTCTTTATTTGATTTATAAATTCTTTATTATATTTTCCTAATCCCTTATATATTATGTGCATTATACAAAATGAATCTGGGTGAATTTAACATGCTGTAGACCTCAAATAGAAAATTTTAGGGGTTTCTTTTCATTCTGAAATGAAAGTACCAAAGAATTAAGAGGGTGCAAAAAAATAATTCTGAGTTCCCTGAAACATAGTCAGGTTTTTCTTTTGCGAGGGCTGAGTCATGTATTCACTCACCCACACTGGTCTGGTTATCTCAGAGATACTCATACTCTTTAACAAACTCAAGAAGAAACGTGTACACCACCAGGTGGTCCACTCAGCAGCTGATAGCTGTTTATCTAAAACAAAGGCTAGCCTTTAAGTTGTGATAAAGTTGACTTTTTGCAGTTTCCAAAAGGTTAACTGTAAAATATAGTACTTCTCAAAAAAAATGTAGAGGGCCTAAAGTTTTTATATAGATTATAGTATTACTGTATATTAAAATTTGACTGTGATTAAAATGTGTGGAGTTGTTGGGTATTAGGTATCATGCTGAAAAAAACTCATCTGAAGAACTTGATTTTTTGTTACTCATTCAAGTGAGTGTTATTGCATGAATCTCAGGCTTACACTTTAATGAGAAAGAGTAATTCCATATTTCAGTGTAATAAGTTGCATTCAGTTCTTAATGTTCATACTGCAGCACTGCTATAAATCTATTGATTAAAAGTCTAAAACTTGCTCCAAATGTCTTCTGTAAAAGTATGCTATTCCTAATACCAGTGTAATTGCTCTGGAAACTGATTCAGAGTTCACTAAATAGTCGCTGCTATAGTGCAGTAATTAGTAACTTAGAGGGTGTTCTGTCAGGAACACTACAGCTGGATACCCTGTAAGTGTATCTAAAAAGTGAGTATGATAAAACTGACTTCAGTTTTATCATTATCTGTGTGTTGGTCCAACACAGTATTTAAATGGAATTACTATGTTGGTGCATCAGGCTGTGTCTTATTTTTTGTTTAGTTAATTAGTTATTCCTAATAGTTTAGTGATTATACTGGGTTCTCGTTGGTGTTGGGAGTTTTTTTACAGGTTACAGAAGTTTTATCTCTTGTGAGATATGGTTTTAGATAGACAGTATAGATAATGAACTGTTTTAGTATTTTTGAGGTATATAAAATACAAATATTTTTGTCCCAGATGTCATATGGAGATAGGGCACACTTAAGTAGCCCTAAGAACTACGACTTATGTTTTAAATACTACTAAACATACTACTTATGTTTACTCTGTAGTAAAATTCTGTCAGTCTTTGAACAGATTGCTTTACAAGTGATTTCCTGCCATATTTGAAATATTTTAATGAGACTGCTTCAGGGTAAACTACACTTACATTGAAAATCCTGAGGTTGGTGTTTAGGCTATTAGGAATCACATACTTGGTCTGTTTTTCTTTAGGCTATTTTTTGTTAGAATAGTTTATTTTATAATTTGAATGCTAATGGTTTCTGTTATGTGATTTTCATTATTAGTTCAGTTTGAAGAGGAGAGGTTCTCTTATCTACATTTAGAGCTTTTTGACTAATCTGACAAATGGATGTCGTGTTTTCATGTGCTACTCTTTGTCTTGTCTTTGCATTTTAGTCTGGAAATTTCTCTGATTAAGAAAAATGAGGAATCCCGGTGGCTAGAGCTAATTGTTGGTGATACAAGAGGGGAATTCATTATGGACTCTTCCCAGTGCTCTGAAATAGCTGAAAGCCTGATGCATCTTACCTCTGAAGTAATGGTAAAGAGTCGAGAACCAAACATTTAAAATTCTTGTACTTTTGCACGTTGTCTTTTCTTGATACCTCCATTTGCACTGCATTGATCTAGCTCATCAGTTCATTTATTATTTAGACTCCTAGCTACATTCATTTTTAATCGAAACTGTTAACAAACTAATGGCACTAGAGTTGTGAATGTACTTTGAACAGTAAAATCATCTTCAAGGGGGACTGAATTTAACTTATATGATGTGTCTGTGTACCAAACAGAAGTGTGATTTAACATAGAAAATAAACTTTGTTCCCACAGTTTAGGATGTGGCAGTTTGTTTTGAAGCAATTAATTTAAATGATTTTGGAAGATGTCTTGTTTCTTGTTTAGCTGTAGGTTAGCAAAACTTTTATACTGTCTTCCTAAAGGTATTTTACTTGACCTACAGACTGTGAGTGTAAATGACATGTTTAAAAGGAAAATTTAGGAAACTATAAACATGACTCATGAACTTTCTGGCATTTTTGTTTTACAAGAAGTCTCCTTGAAGTAAAATGTAATTTTTAGCTGCTATTTGCTTGATACTTGGTTTAATTAGAAAATGGCATCTCATCTGAAACTTGTGAAGCATTTCTCCCTGTGGCTTTTGATAGATTAGGTTTGGATTATTACTGTGTTTTTAATAAGGCTGAAAAGTGTTATTAATAAAATAAATTCTCTTTAGTACTCCAGATTGATTTCTCTCCTCTCTCCCTCAGTATTTGTGAGCAAGATAGTGTAGTATATCTTCTAATCATAGATTTATTTGGAACTTCAAATTTATTTTCTTTTGTACCTCATACTGAGCTTAAAGTGATGATTTTTTAATCATAAGTTTTCATTAATTTTAAATAGATTTTAATAAAATTATTACTGCAAAACTAAAATGTGTCATGTATTTAGAGCTGCTTACAAAATTAATTAATCAGTTTTTTAATAGCATTTCTGATGGGAAGCTGAAACAAGCTTACACTGATGTACATTTACTAAATGTGCATATGTTTTCAGGGTTGTATACTTTTGCAACTTAGAGAAGGGAATTTATTGTCCGTGGCTTAGTGGCTTATGTACCTTTCCTCAAATTGAAATTAATTTTATTGTACCTGCCACCCGTGCTGTCCTCCACAGCAGAAATCATTCTATTAATTTTGAGTAAGTACATAATAGCTTAATCTTTCAGTATGTGTGGATATGCAGATGATTCTTCATGATCAATTTTTTTTTGTTCTAAAAAGTATTAATATATTTTTTTCAGTAGTTTCAATTTTCAGTGTAGTTCATTCTTTTTTTCAGAATCCAAACCCTGAAAAGGAAAACCCACCTTGTAATGCTCAAGAATTAGAAGAATGTGATGCTTTTCTTGAAGATGGCGCAAGCTTGTGCAGATTTGATGGTGATACCTTGAAAGTCACTCATATAGTAAGTAATGCAAATTGTTACAGAAGTACTTTAAAACATTGGAATTTGACTTCTATTATCGATACAAAAATCTCTAGACTATTGAAATCACATAAATTTCTCCCATAATATCAAATCACAGTAGCAACAGAAATTGTCAACCCATATATGTCCTTCAATGTCATTTTAATATAAAAACACAGCTCCTTTTGTTCTGATTTTTAAAAAAATATACTTTCACAAGTGAGCCATTTGAAAAACCAAAGTTATGTCAAAATAATTGTAAGAAAAGGGTCTTATTCAGTGGCATAAATTTTTTTAGATGACTTAGTTTGTATTTTCCTCAGTAATTTTTCAGACAGCCTGGTAGAAACCTTACCTTTTTTACTAAGAAGCTGGAGCGTAGATCACTTTGTAATACGTCTTTGTCAGTCACGCTGAAAATAACAGATTGGACGCAAACTGCTTCAGTAGTGGGCTTGATCTGGGCTGTAAGGAACCCTGACTAACAGTAAGTTAGGATTTGATCTGGTCTCTTGCCTGGAGTTGGAAACAACAAAATCATATGAAAACATTACAGATTAACTCATTGTCTTGGGGTTGTTTGGGGGTTTTTTTGAAGATGTTTCTACCAACAGAAACAAGAGGTTAAAACTGGATGAAAGCAAAAACTACATTGTGGTTGTAGCATGGTTTGGGTTGCCTAATAAGCTGTGCAACCTCTGTCCTTGAGATTTTCAAAAGCAGACTGGATAAAGTTCTAAATAATTCAGCCTAAATTACTGCTTCTCGCACTGACGGTAAGAAGTTTGTGCCTCAGAGACATTACACACATCAGGAGGAACATGAGATCATAGGATCAAGAAAGGCTGCTTTCTAGCAGGCAGCAAGACATGGTGGAGCAAGTTTGAACTCCAGGGTTCTTGTAAAGAGTTCTTGAAGTGGGTACCATAAAAGTAATTCAAAGGTTAATGTGTTTAAAGCATTATGGTCAAAGGACAGTTACTGTGGGTAGGAAATACTAATTTCTACCTCTTCTATGGGAACTTGCGGCTTTGGTCCTTGTTGAAGTATGTAGTAATATGAGTATTTCAGTATATTCTTCAGCATACAGGAATATATTGTTACTTTGATTTAGTTCTTCTTTCAAGTTGTTTGGGGTTTCTTGTTAGCAATTATGGGGCCTTTTCCTTCAGAAGTGTGGGTGGTACAGCTTCTTACCCAAAATTCCTACAAACATTTCTATCGAAGAGTGTGCTAATCTGAACTTTAGTAATTACTTGATTGTGAGTAAATTTAAAAATGTTGACATTTCATAATTTTAGTATTCTAGTTAATCCTTGTTTCAGTGCTTGCCAGCTTTTACCTGAGAGGGATAGTATTTCCTTCTCTGTTAGCCCTGCAGAAAACCAGATGTGATTACTTAGAGAGAATCTTTTCCTAACATCAGAAGTTGTAGGTTAGGATATATCCTAGAAAACCATTTCTGCACAAAACACATTCCCATTTGCTTGTGTAGTGGACATAATGCTTCTCTAAATATTACTCCAACAAACTTAATTGCATGTCCTTGAAATGCATAATGCACCTGTGGTGTATTGAGCTGTTGATCAGTGGGACGCAGCATAATTTATTCAAACATTTTGTCAATTAACATAAAACATTAAACTGTTGATCATCTAACTTTGGCAGTATGTATAACAGAATCTGATATTTATGCTTTGAATCAGTATTTTGTATTTGTTTTGTTTTCAGATTAATCTTGGAAGCAACCAGTATCTTTTCTCAGTTGTTGTGAATCCCAGAGAAATGCCATGCTTCTGCCTGAGGCATGATGTTGATGCTCTTCTCTGGCAGCCTCACTCTGACCAACCAGAGAATATGTGGGAACACATTGCAACTTTTAATGCTTTAGGTAAGAAATTAACATCTGTGTCACACACCTCTGAGACTTTTCTATCTGAATACTTCTGCTATGGCATATGTTGATATTTCACTTATTTAAATCTGAATTGAAAGTTATTATAATTCTGTTGATAGCAGCATGGTAGCTTAATTTTAGAAGTAAGACAACGTAGAAATAAAGTGTTTATGCCCTGGGAGGAAAACAAGCCTTTTCAGACTGTGTACAGGATGCAAGCACAGTACTGCACAGTAAAAAGGAGAGTTCCTTGGATAAGTGACCTTGAGTTAGAGACTGAAAAGCATAATCACCACCTTAACACTCACATAGACATTGTCAGGGCAATAGCTGCAGATAACTGATTATATGTCTAGGTGTATGTAATCTTATGGTAAGGTGTTTTAATAAGTCACCTCTAGATTTTTCCTGTCTTGTTGTCCCATGTGATAACCATTGGCATGCATTGTTCAATGGAAGTGAAGCAAAAAACCTTTCAGAAAGATGGTAGATCACATTGCAAAGATTGTATCTCAATTCTCTTTATGGAAGTGTTTAAGGAAATCAGTCTGAAATGAGTCTGTTTGCTACTAGAGTCCTGTAATGAAAGTGGAAAAAGGAGGGCTTTTTCCCCTCTGAGTGAATATTAACAGAAATTACAGTGTGTTAAAAGAAACTAATTTTTTTCAGTCATTTCTAAACAGAAGACAAGTTTTAAGTGTCTGTTCAAGATTAGGTAGGCTCAGAAATCTTAATGTTTAAATTAATTAATTACAC
This sequence comes from Machaerirhynchus nigripectus, assembly GCA_013397975.1. Classification (NCBI taxonomy): domain Eukaryota; kingdom Metazoa; phylum Chordata; class Aves; order Passeriformes; family Dicruridae; genus Machaerirhynchus; species Machaerirhynchus nigripectus. The sequence continues at coordinate 211,703 of VZRQ01002793.1, read as the reverse complement.
ACTGGGAAATGAGAGAGGAGAGATTTATTGTGCTTAAACTGCTAATACTGGGCCAAGATTGCCCATATGGACCATGTCTGTGCCTTATGATCCTGCTGAGAAAATGAAAGACCTTGTGAGGCAGAGAGGAGCCAGATGTGGGAAGAGTATCTTGCTGTATATATGTATTTAAAACACCAGTTGAGGTACACGAGAATTGTATATTGGTATTAAACTGGTTAATGCATCCCTTCAGAAAATACTGGCTTATGTAATAAGAATGGTTTGATGGTTTGGTTGTGGGGGTTTTTGTTGTTGTTGTTGGTTTTTTGTTTTTGTTGTGGTTTTTGTTTTGGTTTTTTGTTGTTGTTGTTTATTTTGGAGGTTTTTTTGTTACAAATTGCATATTACTTTTTAGGTTAAGCTTGGGTTTTTATCAGCCAGTTAAAGTTCTGTTGAAACCCACATATTACTTATCCCATCTACTCGGTTTTGGGCTGTATAGGTTATGTCCAAGCATCAAAGCAAGACAAGAAGTTCATGGCTTGTGCTCCAGACTACTCCTACGCTGCTCTTTGCGAGTGCTTGCGACGAGTTTTCATCTATCGCCAGCCGACTCCTCTGGCCACAGTTCTCTACAACAGGAAGGAAGGAAGACAAGTAGGGCAGGTTGCTAAGCAGCTGGTAGCAACCCTGGAAGCCCATGATCCTATCTTAGGCTTTCAAGCTACGAGTGAGAGATTATTTGTTCTCACAACAAAAACCTTGTTTTTAATAAAGGTGAACTCTGGAAATTAATTATTCAGTGTGCTCTGCTGTAGTTTATGTTAACAATTTGTTATAGAGCTGGATAGGTAGACGATCTGACAAGTTCAGTACAATTTGCTGAAAATCAAAAAGGAGATGTTTTACAGGGGAATCAAATTTCTTCATTAGAATTTTTCTGTAAGAAAGTGAGAGTTTTTTGACTTTGCTGCCACGGAAGTAAGCTTTTTCAGAGCTATGGGAAAATGTCTTCTGCGTTAACACCTTTCTTAAAAGTAATTGTCAGATGCTGCTGTTGCATAGGTGAATAGATTTATGCAATTCTTTTTCCAAGTGACTTTATTTTCTGTACTTCTGAGTTTTGAAAATTCACTTCTGTTTATAAATGCCACTGTTCGCCTATGAAAAAAGTAGTCAGATAAAGAGTTACAAGCATATGATGTGCAAGGTAGAATGTATCATAAAGAAAAAAAATCTCCAGTTCAAATATTGTTGACCAAAAAGCTGATTTGATATTTTGACATTCAGTAGTTTTGAGTGAAATGTGAGTGAAATGAATGGGTTATTATGTTTCTTCTACAAGTAATTAAATGGAGCAATTTTATTGTTTATGCACTTATTAGATTATTGGTTTGGGACTTATTTATCCTTGCAGTAAAATCTGTTCACATTTCTAGAATACACTTGAGTAGCTTTTTCCAGAGGCAAAGTAAGGGTCAATGTATAGCTGGCAATTATACATCTATTAGTGCTATTAGTTAAGGTCTTGTCATACTCTCAGTTGTGCCATTTTCATTTGACTTTATACTTCACTTCAAGTGACTCATCTACAATGAGAAAACGGCTAACAGAGAAAGCATCAGTACTCTGACCTGGGATGGGAAACTCAGAGGTGCTGCTTCTGCCTCAGATGCCACTGTAAATGCTGCATTGTCACTTAACTGTTCTGTCTGTGACACGTAAGACAAAACATGGTGCATTTGCACTGTAAGAGTACTCAGGCCAGTGAGGATGCTTTGGTTTAACAAACTGGTGTGGTTAATTGAGTTGCATAGTTGTATCTGAAGATTTTTGTTTCTTACTATAAATTGGCATTGTCGATACATTTAAACCAAAGACTCAGTTGTGACAGCTCCCTCCTGGGTTGGGCTTTTTTCATAGTTGGCTTACAGATCCATAGCAAAGAATGCCTAATATGTTGTGTACTGGCAGGAAAGCTGCTGTCATCTGTGGTACCAAAGTACTGAGACACAAATACAAGTGGCCTTTTAGTTTGCATCTCCCTACCAATATTATTTCAGAACTCTGTAAGAATCTGTGGAGAGAAGAATAAGTGTTTATTTAGTTGTGATTGTTTTGACTGTCCTGTAAATTCTCCAGATTTGTGTTAGTGAGCTGATTAAATAACAAGAGGGAAGCAAGCTGTTGAGGCTTGCAAAAACCCTCCAAATGCAGAAGCTTTTAAAGGAACCTGATTTTCCTTCTCCTTACAGCAGGATTATATTGTATATCCAATATTGAAAAGCTTTTCTTTACTTTTACCTGGGTAAGTTAAAACATACTGGATTTGTAAACCTCTTTTCATTCTTTCCTTTTAAAACTGTCTTGAAAATGCTTTTTGAAAAGGCTCAGTGAATGTATTACTGTTGCATGACTATTTTGCATCTAAATTTTATTTGTTGGCCAATAATGTCAAACAAGGTGGTAGAATTCCTGCAGAGGTCCTATAGAAAAGATTTTATATAGCTTATTACTTTGGAGCATAAATTAAATGCTTTTCAATGTATATTAATATTACTTAATAACCTGAGGTTTAATCTTTGGCAACACAGAGTTAAGAACATGTGGTATTTGGGAAATGGAGGAATGAAGAGTAAAGGAATCATAGTCAACATGCTTTTGTCACCTCTGGTCTACTGCAGGCAGCTTCAATATAGATGAGAATTTCAGCTTTTCTTTGTAGAATTCTTCTTGCTGTGAGTTACATGTCTGGAAACATGCTCTGCTGTCTCCTGGAACAGAGGGACCAAAGTCAAGTACAGTGGTTACCTCTTCAGAGGTATTAAAATATGCAATGACTAGAACTCACATTCCAAATGTGTGTGTGTTTCAAGGGAGTTCTTGTTTGCATCTGGAACTAACTGAACGCTGGGAAAAGGTTCATTCCTTTTTCCACATTACTCATCTGTAATCACGGTTCCCAGGAACAATGTATCAAGTAGTCTCTCTCTTATTTTGCTTCTGTGAGAGTCAAGGATATTTTATTATCTACATTATTTGTTACCTTGAGGAACCTGGAGTGCTGTTGCACAGCAAGCAGCTATGCACCTGAGGCAGGGCAATCCCCAGCACAAAAGCAGGCTGGGCAGAGAACGGACTGAGAGCAGCCCTGGAGAAAGGGACTTGGGGCTGCTGGTGGATGAGACGCTGGACATGACCCAGCAATGCACGTGCAGCCCAGAAAGCCAAATGTATCCTGGGCTGTATCATGTGAAGCACAGCCTGCAGGTCCAGAGAGGTGATTCTGCCCCTGTGCTCTGCTCTGGTGAGACCCCCACCTCCAGAAATGCATCCAGCTCTTAGAACCCCAGCGTAAGAGAGACATGGACCAGGTGGAGCAAGTCCAGAGGAGGGACACGAAGATGATCAGAGGGTTGGAGCACCTGTCTATGACAACAGGCTGAGAGAGTTGGGGTTGTTCAGCCTGGGAAAGAGAAGGCTCTGGGGAGACCTTAGAGCAGCCTCCTAGTATGTAAAGGGGGCCTGCAATAGCATTGGAGAGGGGGTTTGGACAAGGGCCTGTAGTGATAGGACTAGAGATAATAGCTTTAAACTGAAAGAGAGTAGGTTTAGATTAGATACTGGAGGAAATTCTTGTCTGTGTGAGTGGTGAGGCACTGGACCGAGTTGCCCAGAGAAGTTGTGGATGCCCGTCCCTCGAAGTGTTCAGCACTAGGCTGGATGGGGCTTTGAGCAACTTGGTCTAGTGCAAGGTGTCCCTGTCCATGGCAGTGGGGTTGGAACTAGTTGATCTTTAATGTCCCTTTCAACCCAAACCAAATCTGTAATAATCAAATGGCTGCAAGGCACTGGGAGACACTCCCTATCAGTATTTCCATTTCTGTGTTCAATTACCCTTAAGGCTCATTTGTTCCACTTACCTAAATAGGCTTATACAGTGTATAAAATGTGGGTATTTTAAAGAGATGATTTTCTGACAACCATGCTTCAATTTTTCTAGGATTTTGCTTCTTGAAATGTTACTTTTTCAGACAGTTCTTCCTGAGAGGTCCCAATCACAATCTGTTTACAGAATTCCTGAGAAAATATTTGACTATTATAGGCTTATTTGGCTGTTACTGCATTATTTGATTTTAGTATTCTTTTTCAGTGCTTTCCTTGGCTGCATGTTTGGAATGCATCGTGTATTCTTCTGCAAGTTTAAATAAATAGAGAAAATACTAAAATTTTTAAATTATTTTAAAGGATTTATATTAATGTCAAATGTGTATCCTTCCTATGCTACTGAAATAAAATAGAAAAATAGAAATAAGAAATTCCTTAAAATAAGACTTGTGTTAAGGAGCTTTCTGCTGGGGCAGAGTTCTAACAGGTGTCTGCACTGCAGGGCCAGGACTGTTCCCAAGATATGCACTATTGCACTCCTTGTTTGTCTCTGTGAAATCCCCTGTACAGCCTTGCTAATGTTCCATTTCTGCCAACACACCGATTTACAGAGGTAGTTACTGGAGGGGGTTGATAAGTATTAAGGTATGTTCTTGTGTTAAAGTGCACACTGTGCCTCTTATCCTGTGTCTTTGTGTACAAAACCCAAATGGACTGGACAAGCCCTTCTAGGTGGAAGAGAGAGAGTCTGCCCTTCCTTCCTTTCCCCGTACCTCAACATGGGTGCTTTTTTGCAGGAAAGTGAAGGAAAAGAGGAAGGATTTGCTCAGTATGTGTGTCCTTTGTCAAAAAGTGGCTCTTCATTAATGAAGCAGTGGATCCCATGAGAGTAACAAGTAAGGTTAAAGCTTACGTTTTATTTCAGGTTTTTGTGCTTTGTTTCAGTAATGGGCCACTAGCACTTTTTAATTTCCTTGCCTTCTGTCAGTTTATGTTTTCTATTCTCATTATGCTCATTAGATGAACTTGAAGCCTGCAGTCAATCACATACTAGCATGTAATAAAAATTCTAGTTTAAAATTTTGTGCCATCAGTCCTATGTGCCATTTGTAACACATTTCTGGAAATCTGGTGGGATTTGTTTCCCCTCCTCCCCATGCAATACATTTTCATTTGTGTTATGGATAAAAATCAGCAAGGTCTAAAGATAACTTGACATCTTTGAGGTGACAGAGCCAAGCATCAAACAAGCCTTTTGGTCAAGACTATTGCGATAGTTTCAAATCAAGGTATAGTCCCTTTTGCTTGGAGAAGTGTTTGCTGGAGTAATGTTTTTTCCTTTATAAAAGGTTTAAGCTACTTCTGAAAAACTTTTTTTACACAAAGATATTTGTCATCAAGTGGTAGCTGGGTATCAATTAAAATAGATACAATTAACAGTTTGAGATGCAGACATGGAAAATACTTGTCATAGTCTTTACCAATCTAATGCTCTATGCAAAGTATCCTTTATAAAACATTCCAGTGCATTTTTGCAATCTAATGGCAGTTGCAAGGAACTGTCAAGAAATAACGCAGGAAAGCAAATTCTAGAAAATTAATCATTTTAGAACATGACTTTCATTATGCTACGATGAATATACACTTTCTAGTAGTGTATTCCACTAATACACTAATGTGTTAATGTGTTAGCTATATTCTGAATGTCCAGGACTTGTGTGTGTGTGTGTGTGTGTGTGTGTGTGTGTTTGTATTTTCATCTGTATATACCTGTATGTATTCATACTGCCTTAAGGTACTGGGTAGGGTGGGGTGGCTTCTGGAGAGGAGAATCTTTTAACTTTACTGACAGCAAAGCTTGGATTCTTTATTAACATGTTCATGAGTCTGCCATACACTTGTTGTCATGATAACTGCTTTATGTGAAAACATCAGTCATGAATCCTGTGGTGTTCTCCTCTGCTGAGGATTAAATATATCTCAGCATTTCATTTTACCCAAATTTTAACAGCTCAGAGGCCAAGTATTGAGTAGATGTCCCAAGCTGACAGAATTGATGCAGAAGTAATAAGAATTTATTTTTATCAGAACAAGTGAGGTTTAGAGGGAAAAGATAAGGCCCACTGAATACTAATTCAGTCACTTTCGGCATTGAAATTGCAGCTGATTGGCCTTTAGTGATTTTTCTCTTTGAAGTTATTTGTTCTCCCTGTTGCATGTTTCCCCTTTAATAAATATAGAGTACCTTATGGTAATACAAGGTTGAGCAGTTTATGGAAATTTGCTGAATAACCAAATTATGCATGCATATGGGGTTTCTAAAATATGGGCATGAGGTACAAGATGGATACATCCAGTCATAAAGAGACCAGGAACTCAAGCTCTTGATTTGATCAAGGGCTGGTGACCATCAGAGCAGAAATAAAAATGGATGGTTTGAAGACATTTTCATGAGTTGCAATGCCATATTCTAAAAAGAGTAAGAACAGAGGAATCTGTGCAGAAAGAATCATTATGTATCATAGAATGGTTTGGGTTAGAAAGGATGAACACTTGAACACTTCCAGGGATGGAACATCCACAGCTTCTCTGGGCAACTTGTTCCAGTGCCTCACCATCCTCACAGTAAAGAATTTCTTAATAGCTAATCTAAACCTGCTCTCCTTCAGTTTAATACCCTTACCCCTTGTCCTATCACTGCATGCCCTTGTCCAAAGTGCCTCTTCAACTCTCATAGGCTTCCTTTAGGTACTGGAAGGTGCTCTAAGGTCCCACTGGAGCCATCTCTTCTCTGGGCTGAACACTCTCTGCCTGTCTTCACAGGAGAATAAGCTTGCTTAGACAAGATAAAACATACACAGGCTCCCTTTTAAAATGTAGGGATATAGGCAATACTCCATTCAAAGCAGCTGGATCGATCAGAAAGAGAAGTTGGTTGTTGCCAAGACCTCTGTTGCCATTTTCTTCGCATGTGGCAAGGGTAAGTCATCAGTAAAACTGCCTGGATGCTGGTGTGATTGGAGTCACTCCTTTTGTCCTGTTTCTTACGTGGTGTAAGAACTCCAGGTGGTTGCTGCTGTCTGAAAAATTCAGTTAATAGTTATATAATAAATAGTTACAAGCTGTAAGAATTGGCTGCTGTCAGCAACACAGTTCTGAGTCTTTGCACCCAAAGTGACATCTGATAATATCTGCCTTTTCACATAAAACAAATGAAGAAAATAAACCCACAAAAAACCCAAACCCAACTAACTAAAGAAACACAAAAAAACCCCAAAACACCTAAAACTCAGGCTGCTTTATTTGACAATTTTATCTTGGAAGTACACCAATAATGTTTCTTTTTCTGCTCTTAGAAATCTTCTCCTGTGCTATAAAGAACAGATGCAATATCCTCAAAGTTCAAACCTCATGTCACTTAATGCCGTGGGGACAGCAGGATATCTGTCACTGATTCAGTTGTGTTTCAGGGACAAATTAGCGTGCAACTTGGTTAGACCACCAGCTGTTCCATTAGGAGGTGAGGAAAAGTGAAGTCAGGTTATTTTATTAGGTTCACTGTGTCTGTTTGCATGGCTGCACTCCCTGAGGTCCAGAAAATTCAAGATACTGGAAGGCTCAGGTGCCCAGGGAGCTGTGAGCGTGAACATTGCATGAACCCATCTGATGTATCTGCACAGTTTGGTGCTCTTACTCAGTTACCTGCCATCACAAATTATTTTCTATTGTCTGTTTCCTATGATAGCAGAAATAAGTTAATTTGCTAAGTGACTACAGAATCTACTGTGGAAGGGAAGAGCACACAGTAGATTCTTGAAGATATATTTCTATATCAAATGCGATTTATACCATGACAAATCAGTTACATGGTTTTGACTTCGAGTTGATTAATGTTTACAATTAATGAATTCCCACAACTCACATTTTCTGGTGAAATTATTCACAGATTTGTAGGCAAACATATGAGAACATTAATTCAGAGCTGGGGATAATTAGCACTTCTCATTAGTATTTAATTTTCAGTTGGTTATTCTGCCTTTATTATGTGAATTAATTTCTTGAAACCTTAAGAACTAGTTCACTTTGCAATCTTAAGTGATACTGACTAAGAAAGTAGAGCTTTGCTTCCTAAGTACTGGCAGTGGTCAAAGTCAACAAGGCCAGAGAGGACTAGGGAGAACTCCATGGTGCTTTAAAAGCATTCTGTTAAAAGCTACCTACCAATGCTAAGGGAGCCCAGATGCTTAAATCCTACCACTTCTGGATACTTCCTGAGTTTAGCACCCCTCATTGTTCCAAAGGAAGATTATAGCCTAGGAAGAAGCATCCTGCAGAACCCAACCCCTCCTGCCTTACAGCTCTGCAGAGATTCTGACTGTGTGAATTAAAACAGTAATGTGTTTGTACAGTGATGTCCAGCTGTGTCCATACTCACAGCACATTCCTCTGAAATGTGTGTGGTTAGTTGTGAGATATAAAACATGTAATAAAGTGGTCAGCCCAAAGCTCAATCTGTCCGTCTCTCATTTCCCTGAAGCAAGTGCTTTTGGGTATGTGATTCCTCATGCTTTGCCATGAGCAAACAGACAGCCAGTGCTCTGCTGTCTGCAGCCCTGAGCCCTTCAGCTTTGGGCTGCTGGCTTTGCAGCCAGCTGTGGCGCTGGTACTAAGTGGCACAGCTCTGCTTTTCCCTTCTAACTGGCCCGGTCGTGCCCAGCTCTTAGTGTCTCTGCCATTCAGTCAGAGGAAACTGTCCTGTGCTGGGAGTTACAGCCACACACCACAGCTGGGGCCTGCCTTGTGTGGTTATGGCTGTTGTGGGCTAACAGAGCAGGGGGCTGAACACCACACTGCCACTCCCTCACTCCCCACTGCCAGTGGGATGGGGGAGAGAATTACAGGAAAAGAATTAAAACCTGTGGGTTGAGAGTAAAATGGGTTAATAATAAAGAAACTGAAAATAACAACAACAACAACAATATATTGTTATTGTACAGAACAAGTGATGCAAAATGCAATTGCTCACCACTCACTGACCAATGCCCAACCAGTACCTGAGCAGTGGTCCTCTGCCAGATTTCCCCATGATTTATATGCTGAGCATGACACCACATGATATGAATTATTCCTTTGGCCATTTGGGGTCAGCGGTCCCAGTTGTGTCCCCTCCCAGCTTTTTGTGCACCCCCAGCCTCCTTAATGTCAGGGTGGGGTGAGAAGCTGGGAAGTTCTTGCCTTGGTGTCTGCACTGCTCATTTTTAACTAAAACATCAGTGTGTTATTAAAATTATTCTCATCCTAAATTCCTAAATTCAAAACACAGCACAAACAATTAGGAAGAAAATTAACTCCATCCCAGCCAAAACCAGGACAATGGCAAAACTGAGCTCTCTTGGGCTTCAGGCAATGGGTATGTGCATCCCAGGCACACCCAGGTGATGGCTTGAAGAGCCCAGAAGGAACTGCTGAATTGCCCACTGCGGGATTGCTGGAAGATTTCCCCATCTACGTGCACAGGTAAACTCTAAACACATTTCCAGGAGCAGAGGAATGAAGGCTGAAAGATGTTGGGAATGGGTTTGAAGAGCTGTAAGAAGATGAGTTTAAAGGTAGCATTTATAGGTATGAGCAGGTCTGGTCCAAAGGGTTTCTGCGAGAAACAGTGTGGTGTTTCTGAGCCATGGCTAAGCTGTGTTGCTTTAATGTCCTTTTTGGGCCAGCTTTCACTTCCTTCTCTACTTTAATGGAAGAAACTTTTGTGCTTGTAGCTGTGGTGTGGCTTAGAGTTCCTGTGACGACAGCACAGAGCCCAGATTCAGGGAAACTCTTTGTAAGCCAGGCCAAGGAAGGTACATTGTCTTTTAAGCCGTTCTAAATTTTTTCCCATTAAAATTGAGTGGAAACAGGGTATATGATTACTGCCAACTGAGAAAATTATTCAGAGAAAGACAAGGGTGTATTTTAAATGAATTGAGTATCATAAGTGTTTATATGCATGAAAATGTGCACAGAAGATGAGGAGAGAAGAGAGCCATATGGCAGTGGGTTACAAATGGCTCTACTGCTTAGGGAAATTAATAACTCTAAGCTTTGATATATATGAGCCTGCTGGGGTTCAGATGTTCTCATGCTGGTACTTTAAGAAACCAACTGAATCAATAAACAAACATTTGAAAGACAAAACACTCAGCCAGCATCCAGCTTAAAAATTCAGAGAAGATACCTTTAAAAAGGATTTAGGAATTCCCCAGCTTAGGTTGGGGATTCTGCTAAGACTGAAATACACATAGGATTAAAATGAGCTTGTTATTTTTATATATTGTGCTGTTCTGTAGCTTAAGTATGTTTCCTGCTGTTTACAGATTTTTTGTCTTAGTCTCTAAAAATATTGTATTAACATCAATATTAACTTCTTTAATTAATTAATCAGAGTAATTAGAACAATCCTTTAGAGACACCAATCACTTTTAGTCAAAATACAGGCTTTCTACCTTCATAAAAAGAAGATAAAAGTTTGTATGCAAGAGTCCTTCCTTTCCTCTGTGTCCTTGTAGGAAGACCAAACATTTATCAGGAAAGACATGCACTGGAAACTGCACGAAGGTATGTTCTCCACAGCAGAACAAAAACAGCCCAGCAAAGCTGCTCAGTAGTGGTTTCTTTGCACTTCAGCTGAGACTTTGCAAGGCCTATGTGCTCTAACCCACATGAGTGGGACTTCTTAATTTTGTGCTTTCCTAGGAAAGAAAAGCAGCAGGTATGGTAAACAGTAATAGTGCATCTCACTGTTTGTGTAGATTTACTGTGAAGGAATATTAAAAAACACATCATATTCATGTGAGACTGGACAGTGGTATTGCTAAACTTATAAGGAAATGTAATCAGATGGTATTTACATGACAACCAGCAGCATTCAACGTCTCCAGTAACCTGAAGAAGTCCAAGGCATGAGCAGCCAGCTGTTCCAGGGGAATCCTATTGGAAGTCATGTTAAAGGCTTTTCTGAAGTCCAGGCAGACAACATCCACAGCCTTTCCCTCATCCACCAATCAGGTTATCTTGTTGTAAGAGATCAGATCAGCCAAGCAGGACCTGCCTCACACAAACCTACACTGGCCCAGTGTGATCCCCTGGTTGTTCTGTTGTGCCGTGTGATGGCACTCAAGATGGTCTGCTCCATGACCTTCTCTGGCACTGAGCTCAGGCTGACAGGCTTGTAGTTCCATGGATCCTCTTTCCCACCCTTTTTGTCCCTGGGTGTCACACTTGCTGACCTCTAGTCAACTGGGACCTCCTGGATTAGTCAGGATTACGGTAAATGATGGAAAGTGGCTTGCTGAGCACTTCTGCCAGCTCCAATTTGGCCTGGATAGACCCGTGTGTGTCTCACTGGTGAACATGAGGAGCATGCTCCAGTCTCAACCCATTGCTCAAACCCACTGCTGATGTGACAGTCCATATATGTACGTCATCTGGCATTTTAATGTTTCTGTTTCTCTTGGGGAGAGGATAGGAGATGCTTTTATTCTTAGATGAAATAACTGTGCATATCCATCATGACTTCCCTCTCTACCTGTATTCTTTTACATCAAGTTCTTAGTTGTCCTTTTTGCAAAGACATACTCTGTGGTCATCCTGTTCTGATGCCATCTCCTGGGGTTTTTTCATTTTGTTGTTATTTTATTTTATTTTATTTTATTTTAGGTTTTTTATTACTTTTTTTAACATTCCAGCTGCTTGGTAACATGCGTGGCAGGCTGAGTTCCTAGTTAGGCTGAGTATCACAGCATGGATCTATACCACCTTCTGAATTTCACTGTAAGCAAGAGAGAAGAACATGTCTGGCTTGACCTGAAAGGCAGCCACATATTGTAAATCATCAAACAGGGACTGCAGTAAGTTGGGGAAAAAACCCACAAGATGTGACTCCCTCAAATTTCAAGGTCCTTTTGTCAGTCAATAAAAATTTGAAAGGGTGTAGAGATACTGAAACAGGTTCTTTGTTGTTTCAACTTTGATTTTTCTGCCCATGACATTACTAGACAGATTAATTTTTTGAGCTGCTTTGTTGACACTGAATCACAGGAATTTATGAATCCAGTGGTTTCCTCAACAAACTAAAGACTCAAAATCCATTGGAAATCTGCAGGTTAAGAGTGTGAAAACATAGGCCAAGATTCGATATGGGTGGAAAGTCCTTGCTTGCAAAGATGTGACATAAATCATCAATTACTTGGTTCAATTCATATTCTCCATATGGATCTCACTTCTTTTTGCTGCTAGGGCTTTTGTCTGGCTTTCATTTGCATGCCAGGAAGTAAATATTGGAAAGTTCAGACTTTCACAACATCAACTGTTTGAGATCCATGAATTTGTAAAGGACTCTGTACATTTAGCTCTATACACAAATAGAAATTATTTAGCTACCACTTATTGAGGATTACCTAGGATGAATTATATCTTCACACTGCTTTCCAATTAGCTGTTTAAACTAGAGGATTTAATAATTCCTATTTATGTGGAGCCATTTATTTATGATGCTTGCTGATAAATATGAAATTGGTGTCTTACTTGGCAGAGCTTGTTTGTTTCTTCTCATTATTAGGTTTGAAACACAGGTATGTGAAACCATGACAGGATTTCTCTGCTGGCAGGGGTGGCTCAGGTGGCACATGTTCAGCCACAGCTCTCATGCTAAATTGTATTGGACTGGATTTTCCCTTGGGCTCAAATGCTATTGATGAAGGATTAAAAAATTATTTCAAGGGAAAATGCTAAATCTTGATTTTTTCAATCTTCTCTGGTGTTGACTGAGACGAGCAATGTGTAAGTGTGTGTGAGTCAGCTGGAGAAATGGATGCATGGGTTGCGTTTTCCTTGGCTGATGCTGGCTCAGACACACCTAACACAGGGTCATAGCCCAGATTATGGAACTTTGCAGCTGCTAGAGTTTCTCCTTCCTGGAGAGGATTCAGACTTACTCACTTACAGACACACTTAGTCTTTCTAGGAAGAGGCCAAAGGAGAACTAAGGAACTGGCTATACATCAGCACTGTTAATAGATGAGTTCTGGAGTGCATCTCTGCAGCCATATTTGAAAGACAGAGGAAGGGCTGTTTGACAAATGCCATGAGAGATAAAGCTTTCTGCTTTCTCAATAAATTAAATTTTAAAAGACATTTGACATACAGTATCGAACATTTCATTGTGAAGCAGTTGCTGTTGTGGAGAATACCCAAGTCCGCCATAAATGAAGATGTGCTAAAATTTATGCTATTAATGGAGGCTGAAGAACTTTCATCCCACCTGGCTCTCCTGTTGAGGAGTTTAGGTGCTTCTTTATGATCACTCCTCACTTAAGTAGCTGAAAAGAGATGGTGGTATTCTCCCATAAAGCCTTGGAAGCTTACAGCAAAGGGTTTTTTGTGAGAGGAGTTAAACAGCACATTTAAAACCTTTGGGGTTTTTCAGTGTTTTATTTGAAATAAAAAATGCAGTTATTCTGGAAAGCTCTCCTTTTCAGTGTGTTGTTCTCCCTGCATGGATTCTGACCTGTCCTTGCTGCTGTTTGCAGTGGAGCCAGGGAAGTTCCTCCCAGCTCTGTACTGCCCTCTGAGACCCTCACCCACGGACCACCAGGTGTGGATTCATTCCAAGGGATGATTCTCTGGTTGGGGAGATTTTTCCTTTTCTGCTGCCAGAGCAGAACAAAATATTGAAGACAGTCAAAACCGAGACATAATTTTTGTGGTTTTCATGTGCCTTTACAGGCAGCAAACCAGCCCATGAAAGGCTGCTTTATGTCTGCCTGAGGAGGTTTGTACCTGCAGTGGGCTACTAGAAAGACTTGAGGGGAGAAGGGAAAAAAGAACAGTCTGAACCTGAGGAGAAGCACAAAAGAGAAGAGGTCTTTTATGTCCTACAAGTATCACCTCTGTAGGAATAAAACCTATTACCTTTCTTTCTGTTATTCTTGGAGAGACCCTAGTTGACAGGGTTTGGAGTTTTTTGGGGGTTTTTTGCTACATCAAAAGAGATGGATCTTGGCAGCTGGGTTTATCCTCTCTCTTTTTTTCATCTTTTTATCCCAAAAAGAAAATTGATGTGTTTTCTGTAGTATGCTCACAGTCAGTGACACCATAAAAGACTACATCTAGTGTGTTGCACACAAGCCACTCATTCTCCAGGACAGAAATCTTTGATCCTTTGATATGCTATGGCATTCAAGTGCCATTTACAATTGATACTCCCTGAATTTTTGGAAGATATACGTTTTTTCAGAAAGTGTAAAAAATGCTCTCAACCTGATTATGCTCTCAACTAAATTAAAAAAGTACATTCTCCCTAAATGAAAAATTAGTTTAACCTTTGCTTGGTTTTCTATGTTGATTGATTTTTACCCAGTTCAACAGTGACATGAAGAACTCTACAAAGTATGTTTTCTAGAAGTTTTGCTGAAATAAGACACTAGGAAGGGGAAAGAAACCCTAGTAATGCCACAGTGGAGGCAAAGCTCTGACATCTTGTGGTAATGGAATCTCTGAGACAACCACTGTTTAAGAGACATCTTCCCCCAACTTCAATTGCTTTGAAAAGCTAAATATCCACTGGCAAAAAACAAACCCTGATTCAAAGCCTAGATACTTAAGAGGGCTCTTTTGTTTTCCTCTCTATCTTGACGGAGGATTCAAGCTGCTAATACTAAAATATTTTGCAAATTAGGCCTTGAGTATCTCATTTTGCACAGGAAAATGTCCCATTTTAATTATTCAGCTGAACATGAAAATGTGTCTAGCTCTGAGCAATGAGTCAGTTTGCAGCTCTGATTAGCTACACAAACATAAGCATTTTGCAGCTTTGATTACTTATCCAGCTACAAATAGTTTAGTTTTACTACAGAAGGATTAAATTTGCAGGAATCTTAGCAAATATTTTCTTTGAAAACAACTAGCCTATATATAATCAAGGATATTCCTTGACCAGTCCTCATGCTGATTTGTTTAGGAAGCAGTGGGTGCTGAAGGGAGGGAAAAGGAGCTGGAAGGGGTACATGTTGTGATGGACTCTGGTATCTTTAAGGCCTTGGGGAGTGATGTCCAGAGACTCATCTCCTCAATTTGCAAGTTCCGAACCATGTTCTTGATATAAAATTCAGATTAAAAAATATTCCTTACCAAGCTTTATCCTCCAATTTCATGTGGCATTATTAAAGGAGATACAGTGTAGTGCAATCTTGTTGTTTACCTTGGTCCAACACTGCAATTCTGAAACTACCCATCCTGAAAGGCAAATTCTGTGCTACACAAGTTTTCACTGCTTTCTTTCATTTCTACTACCAGATGGATCAACAGCAGGAGTAATTACTCTATGCATAAGTAATTAATACTCTAAATTTCAACCAACTTGAAAAAAATCTCAAACCAATTTTTGATCTATTTATTGATAGGACTGATGGTAACAGATGAAGAAGCAGACGGTGTTTTTGCCTTGTCCTTCCTTTCCTGATCAGTAAAACATGACAGTAATTTTCAATAAATTTTAATTAATTTTCATTTAATTTCCTCAAATAAGAGACTATGAAATATGACATTCTGAAGATTGGAGCAATGATGCATTAATTTGGTACAGCTCCTAGTCATGCTGACAGGGAATGATTCATTGACATTCTCTCTTCATGTCACAAAAATTAGGTTTTGAACCCCTTAGTCATTCTGTGAAAAAATGCCACAGTAACACACCACTTCAACCTGTAAAGTGGTTTATAATTTAATTAGAGAGAAAACTTCCCCTTTCCCCTGCAGAACTTTATTGTCTTTTACAGACCTCTGGGGAAAATAAGCAGGTGAATCTGAACATTAGCTCTATGAATCCTTTGCCAAAAGAACTTTGCAAACTTTAAGTACTCAAACCTCAAAAAGACAACAGTCCCTGGTAATGCAAAGCACCTGTTTAGCCACACATTTTGCCATTCATACATTAGCCTGTTCCCGACACATTACTGGGGAAACAAAAATTAAACAACTGAAAAAAGTAAGTTAAATAGAACCCAGGACATAAAGAAATGCCCTATACAGCCACTATAAGTAGTGGAAACTTGCCTGAAAATGAATAAACGATCTGGCAGAGGTTTTCTGTTGGAAATAATCCAAAGACGTTAAGAAGAGTGGAAATTTTAACTGCAAGAGGATTTTGTGTTCCAATACAACTGCCTCATCTGGCATCAGGAAAATTCTCCAAGAAGTTGTTTTCTTCAGTATCTTTGCAAAACTGGGCTCCCCTCGCTTACCCCACTCTAGGGACCTGTGTCAATGCCTCAGCAGCAGACTCTGCCCTGCAGCACAGGTCTGAGGGACGTGGGCAGCCTGGCCCCTGCAGCCCCTCCTGTGGCTGATCCAGTTTGGGCTGAGGATGGATGCAGGAAGCTGCCTGTGGGTCTGTGGCTGGCAGCCAGGAGGGCCAACCGTGTCCTGGGGGCATCAGGCACAGCATCGGCAGCTGGGCAAGGGAGGGGACTGTCCTGCTCCGCTCTGCACTGGGGCAGCCTCACCTCGAGTGCTGGGGGCAGTTTTGGGTGCCACAGTATAAGAAAGATTTTAGCTCTTAGAGAGATCCCAGAGATGGTGAAGGGCCTTGAGGGGAAGCTGTGTGAGGAGTGGCTGAGGTCACTTGGTCTGTTCAGCCTGGAGAAGAGGAGACGGAGGGGAGACCTCATTGCAGCTACAACTTCCTCTTGAGGGGAAGAAGAGGGGCAGATCCTGATCACTTCTCTGCTGTGATCTGTGACAGAACTAGAGGGAATGGCCTGAAGTTGTGTCAGGGAAGGTTTAGGTTGGATATTACAAAAAGATTCCTCACCCAGAGGGTGGTTGGGCACTGGAACAGCTCCCCAGGAAGTGGTCACAGCACCAAGCCTGACAGAGTTCACGAGATGTCTGGACAATGCTCCTGGGCACATGGTGTGGTCCTTGGGGGTGGTCCTGGCAGAGCCAGGAGCTGGACTTGATGATCCTTGTAGGTCCCTTCCAACTCAGCTTATTCTGTGATTCTGTGTTTTTAAATGTGTTGTGCCTTCATCATGGGCACAGTCTCAGCCCCTCACTGCCTGTGCTGTGGCGATAAGTACAGCCAAGACCATGAGCTTCCCAGAGCCTGTGATAACCAGATTACAAAACAGCAGAACGCTCATGCAAGCAAATGCTCAAAGATATTTTTACATGGGCACTCCCATAAAGACTCACTGATTCTTACAACCACTATGGTGGAGAGCACCGACTGCAGGATAATGCCCCTGCAATGTCCTCATAGATGCCAGAATTCAGAGGGTAGCATCTTTCATGAAACTGAAGCATACGATTTCCCAGAGACATGTACCTGTGATGTGTAAGTCTTGTACAAAGTCAGTCTCCTAAAATAGCAGCTCCACAAGGAGGATGTTCTGGAGAGCAGAAAGGACACTTGGCTTGTGGGGACTTGTGCTAGTTTTAATGTGTCCCAAGAGTTTCAGTGTTTTGTCTCAGTGAACAAAGGAAACCAACTGAAGTCAGAAATCAACCTTTGACTTCCTCCCAGCCACAAACTATCAAATGAGATTTGCAGCATGAACAGCACAAATAGGGATAATAAATGGCCTAGAGCAAAAGGGAAAGGATGCATGAGATGGTATCCTTTGGGGGAAAAATAAAAAATTAACCCTGCTGAACAGACCAGAGAGAAAAAATCTTCACTCAGAAGTCTGGAGATTGAATCCCTACAGCAGAGCTCAGACATTACCTGTTTTTCATTTCTCTTTCTGATGTCAGTGTATGTGGATTACACCCACTGTTAATAAACATAGGTTTTAGTTGTTAGCCTTATGAGATATACATTCTAAATTTACATTTAGCTGCCTTGCTGATGGCAGCTGTCCTACATATTCACGGTGTTCACTTGGGTTTACTGAGGGATATCTCTTCAAAGAGTGTCTTTTGATTATTGAAGTAGAAAGAATTAAAAGAATTTGTTTCCCATTTGAGATATTTTTCTATGCAGTTTTTTCTTCCCCACTGTGCTTTTAATATGCTCATGTAGACTTGCTGCTTCTGGTAGTCTTAGAGATTAGATTTCTGAAATACTGTCAGAAGTCCAGCTTTTTTGCTGAAACAATAATCAGAAAAATCTGACTTTAGACAGCTCTCATTAAGTGGGAAAAGAAAATCCATTCCAGTGTCTTCTCTTACTGTGGTAGTTGGCCCCAGAATGAGATTAGTGTTTAGGATTAAGATTCCACCAGTCTTGAAAAGTTTACCATGTCTAGTTACTGGGGTAAGGGGAGAAAATACACCACCACCCCAAGCAGACTTAGTCTTACACGTTAACAAAAGCTAGAGTTCATCTATTGTTTGCATCCTTGTATGGGAGAGTGGGAGGAAGAGGGTTGTGCTCCCTGCAAATCTGCTGTCTCCGTGTGGGCAGTGGTGATGCTTCCCTGTGCAGTGAGGGGTCTCAGGAAGGGGTCATGATGTCCAGAGCTGATGTGCATGGTCAGGGTGGAGCTGTGCTGTGCTCTCCTTGGCAGAAAACAGGGCACCAGGGTTAGGCTTTTTGTGCCAGAGGCAGCAACTGGAGTTGTGAGCTTGACCTACAGGGTGGAAAGGGAAGGGGATTTATCTCACTGAAAGAAGAGTGGTTTCTTATTTAAAAATAATTTTGTAATTAACTAGCCAGTGCTGTTCTGCAAAGCTTTTAAGCACACAGAGGTCACCGAGAGTGTATTTGTGTTTGAAGAATTTGGTGGTAGAAAGAACAAAGTCAGAATCTTTGAGAAAGGCACTTACAAAACTGTAAATTTTTAGTGCTGTAATTAGATGGCATTTACCCCTTCTATACTGTTTTTAAACCATGCCCAGTTGGTCTTTCTTTGCATTGTAATACTCATTTCTCTTGTCCTCTCATTAGCCTCTAGTGAACAACAACAGAATCGGCAAACACTATAAAACACTTTTTCTGTGAAAAACATAATTCCATATTATAGTAAAGTTAATTTTCTTATTCTTGTTTATAATAGAAGGATAATACTTTTAGGGAGAAATAGTATCTTTTATTAGTCCATCTACTATTATTACAGACAGGAGGCACTCTTTGCAGTGCACAAGTCAGTTTCAGATCTGGATGTGAAGGATTAAACTGTTGGCAGAGAACAAAACAACTGCTCTGAGTTTAATTTCATTAGGGGGAGTAGAAACCTTTGGAGGAGTCATAAATAAAGGAGAGTAAAGTCATTTAGTTCCCATGAGGTAGAGTGGCTGTGCCTATGCTAACACTCAAACTGGACCACCACTGGTCTGTGTCTGTACTGTATAAATTCCTTTACCCTCATGAAGAGGGTGGCGACACCCAAAGTGCTTATTTGGAAGACTGCCAGGCCAGGCCATCTCCCATCCCTCCCCTGTGAGAGTGTCGCTTTGCTGGGGGCTAGGTGTGCTCCAGGGACTGAAAAACAGCTTGACAGTGTCGGTGGCAGCAGGACAGTGCCCAGCCTGAGCTGCTGCTTCATTCACTAATATTCACTACAGGAAATTATCACCTGCAGAACAGTATTCCTTAGCATCAAAATATTTATTTTAAGAAGTCAAAATAGAAGTAGCCTATTGAACTTCAGCCGGACACTCCAGAATGTCATAGCACTGGGGAAAATAAACTAGAGTTTGTAATTTAGAAAAATGCAGTCTTATTATGTGAGCTCAGTCCATGGTCCCTTATGTTTTCTAGTACATCAGACACAACATTCTCTTTCAAGCATCTTGTCACACGCTATTTTAGTGTAAAAGCAACAGCTTTTGAAGTTTCTTTGATGTGCAACTTGTTACTAGACACGATCTCTAAAAAATTAGGCTAAACCTGTTCTCACTGCAGTAGACATGGCCATCTGCCTCTCCCACACATCCACTGTGTCCTCTCACAGCCCTTTTTCACTCTTTTAATTGTTCTGCATAAACAGGGTAGGATACAATATCACATTTTAAAATGTCATGTTTACATTATAAAGAGTCGCTTTTTGAAGAGGCTTCCTCCCATCAGAGCTGTCATTTCCTATTTCCTCCCTAAATGTGTGTCCTATGTGCTAAATAACTTATCAACTCTTTGTAATTTCTGCTCATTGTTCTTCTGAATGACAATGTCTGCCTGAACACAACACAGCCTGCCTTTCAAGATACCCTACATCTTTCCATAATTTCCTTATAAATGTGCTTTGCTGTATTTCAGATATAAATCAGTGGCATATGAAACAAATCTGTTATCCCAATTTGCTGTCTGTACTTTCCCCAGACACTGGGAGCTGAATAACCATGTTATTATTTGTTTTCTTTCATATAGTTATTGTCTAGAACTTGAAAGAAAAACCTGTTTGAGAGCAACAGGGATTTGATCCATTGTTACAGGACCTCTTTCTGCTGTGAAGCTGGCAGTGGACTTGCATAATTACATTCTGAAATTAATATAAACTCAAGGTATGGCCATCACAGATTGAAATATCTCTGACCTCAAAAATTGTACTTGTTGGATGGGTGCCACTTATTTTAGACTCTACCTGTTTTCTGTGCTTTATTTTATTAGAAGCTATGAGTTAAGTGAAGCTGTTGGGTGAAAGTCTATTATTATAATCTTATTTTCATTACTCCCTATTTGTATATATCCAAGTATAGGATATAAATGGTTGTTAACAATGAGAAGGAGCATTCACTTACTCTACACAGAATAGAAGTTTATCATATGAGATAGTTATTATTTTTCATGGTTTCTTGTACTCTGTTTTTTGTCCCATGCTTTGGCCTTAGCAGACCAAGAGTTTTTCTCTTCTGCCTGTTTGGATCCAAAATGTTTGCAGGGCAGAAATACCTCGCTGTCTGATGGAATATCATGCACTCAAGCTACAGCTCTCAGCACAGATGCAGCTTTGTTTTCCCTTAATTTTTCTCCACTGAAATCAAGTGATAAGAGAGACTCCAAACACCAGCATAATCCTGAGGAGGCTTGAGGAGTTCTGATGAAAGAGGAATGATCCGTGTGGCAGGTGTAGTATGTGTTTGTCAGTGCTGCCCTGGTGCATCTCTGTAGAGTGTTGGGTGTTTTATTATATCACAGTATTGCTTTTGGAAACAGCATCCAGTGGTAAGAGTGAGCACATGTATTTCAGGAGGGAAGTTCAGTGAGGTGGAGGCTAAGACTTGGAGTTCCACATGGCTGAAGGATGCTGAGGCCCTCTGGACCCTGCACTGGGCTGATGCTCTGCCAGACACCGGTGCCCTGCCCCATGAGCATTTCCTCCCCACCAGCAGCCCAGCACCCTTGGCTGAGATCAGGTGTGCCCACTGCAGTGCTCTGCTTAGATCTATACATCAAACCATCAGTAAGAGCACATATATTATAAACTTCATAAAAACTCTCAAAACAAGCAGAAAAATCAACTATTTCACTTGCAGTAAAAGAGAAATGCAGGAAGAATAGGACAATTATGCATCTTCACAAAAAATATAGCTCATCCTTATGGTAGAAAATAAACAGTTGATATGATCTAGAGCTGTTAGGGAAAACTGAGAGTGAAGTTTGTATGGAGGAACTTAAGTGTGACTTGACAACATGTCTGGGACATCCACTCCAGTGTTTGACCACGCTCACAGTAAAACTCACAGGGGTTTTTTTAATGTTTAAGTGAACTTTGCTGTATTTCAATTTGTGCCCATTGCATCTTGCCCTGTCACTGAGTGTTGCTGAAGAGCCTTGGAGTGTCTCTCTCAGGTATTTATACATGCTGGTAAGAGTCCCTGAACCTGCTCTTCCCCAGGCTGAACAATCCCAACTCTCTCAGCCTCTCCTCATGTCAGATTCTACTGTTCCTTCATCACCTCTGTGGACCCACGCTGAACCCACACCAGTATGTCCATGTCTCTCAGGCACTGAGAGGCCTCAGCACAGTATCCCAGATGGATTTCACCAGGGCTGAGCAGAGGGGAAGGATCACCTTCCTTGGCCTGCTGAAAATGTTCTGTCTAGTGTAGCCCAGGAGGTTCCTGGCCCTCTTTGCTGCAAGTGGTTTTTGCTGCCTCGTGGTCGGTCTGTTCACCAGGATCCACAGTGCCTCATGTCCCCAGAGCTGCTCTGAGGTCAGCCCCCACCACTTACCAGTTTATGGGTTATCCACCCCATGTAGACAACTTGAGTTGGGTACAAATGAAAAGATTAAGAAACCTACTGCCTGGGATTCACAAAAGTCAGCAAGATCTGACTGGAGATTGAGCCCTCTGTCTTTGGGACTAGTGGTAGAGCACTTACTAAGAAATGAGAGGCATGAATTTGGCTTTAGTCTATCTCTAGGGAGTTCAGCCTTTGCATATATATTGATCCTTAGGAGACTGAGTTTCCTATGCATTACCTTGAGGAAAAACAGAGCAGATCAAATCATTCCAGTCATCCTCTTGAGGCTGGGTTCACACACAAGTGGCTGACATCACCAGAAAAGCCAAGCAGTACCCATGGAGTACAGGAACCAACTATGCTGATTGTAGTGACCAAAGAACAAGGTGGCTTCCGGTCTCTCTCCCTACTCCCAAGATGTGGGGGTTTTGCTCCTTTTTTATTTGTTTCTTTATTTTGTTTAATGTTGTCCAGTGTAAAATGCACAAATAATCCTTGTAACAGGGACAAGGATTCATACGAATCCCCTCCCATTTAAGCACTGTAACTACTGCTATACTACTGACACACTGCTCTTCCATCAGGAAAAAAAAATTGCATTTTTTGGGATTTCATTCCCTGCAGATGACAAAGGATGTTGTTACATTTCCTGTCCGTTGCCAAGGACAGCAAGACAAAAGGTGTGCATTCAGGTGGTTGTTAAAAAATTTTAAATTGCAGTATAATTATCTTGCTTAACATTTTATTAGAGTAGCAACAAATTAATCCCCACAGTAGCATGCATCCAAGAATTACAAAATGTTTCTTTTGAACAAAAACTGTTCTACATTTATCAGTAGTACATTTCTCTGAACAGTTTCACAACATTTTTTATAAACAAATGTACAAACCACATGAAGTGACAGAATGAAACTGGAATTACTCTGGGTAGGTGAAGAAGAAATCCCCTCTAAAGCAGTTACTCTTACATAGTTTGTTAGAATTCAAATTTCCAAGATTCAGCTCCCAAATTAATGAATTCAGGAGTCCAAATCACTTTGGCTGAGCCAATTCACTGCTGTTTGCTGCATTACTGTGTCCCAGTAGTAACGAAAGAATCACGAGGAAACAAACTCTCATTGAAAAGAACAAAAGAGCAAAGAAACAATTCTGTCTGAAGAAGAGATAACAAGATACTGAAAGATCATTTTCAAATTTCACTGCAGTTTGTAGCAAAAGAAACAACTGTATAGACACATAGCAAAAAAATAAATAAACACAGGCAGCACTGTTGAAAGAACAATTTATCTTTTCACATTCTTGAAATAATGGTTTTTTTTCCATGATGACAATGCTCAGATCTGGGGGGTGTGTGTGTGTGGGTGTGTGGGTGTGTGTGTGTGTGATTTATTTATTTTTAGAACACCTTTTAAAACAAAAAAACTAGAAAAATTTGTCAGCTTCCAAAGTGACTGTTCCAAGCCTTCACGGTGTTGTTGGGGAGTCACTGCAGCAGCTCCTGAAGTAGAATCAGTCCTTCAGTCCATTTTGTTGGATAATTGTTTTTGAAGGGATGCTAGTGAGAGCTTTATCATTTGACTTGTGTCGTTCATTTCCACAGGAGCATCATAAACCCTTTTACAACACATTGGAGCTTCTTTGATATACCCTTTACTCTGAACTCAGAGAGATCATGCAATAATTTGAACCAAAGTGTGTTATAAATATACCCGACAGCTGCACAATCTGCTTTCACTGAAGCTTCTGAAATCTCAGCATTTCAGAAAGGAAGGAGCATAGCTCCCTAAGCCAGATGAGAAAGCAGCACCTCTTCTGTTATATTCTGGATAAACTTCTAAATAAAAGTCCAGTAAGAATGCAATCCCTTACATCAAAGATGTTAAATAAGGATATAGGCATGGATTTCAACATTGCTACCAATCAGACAATTCTTTCAGACTAAATGTTGCAAAGGAGTTTCCTATCCACAAAATAAATCTACAAAGATAGTTATATTACTGCAGTCAGTAGTTGACATCCAGCCACTTTCCCTTCTAGCAAAAAAAATTTTGATATCATTATCAATAAATTTAAAACCACATAATTTTTTAAACAATACATGCTCACATATATAATTTACAACATCTAGGTAGAAGAAAAAAGTTGACTGCTGTTCTAAACAGAAGGGAAAATGCAGAAATAGTCACATTAGCATGATATCTGACAAAGTTTTGTAGTGTTAGCTGTCTATCAGTATAAAATTACCATGGATTTCACAACTAACATCTATAAAGATACAGCCACATCACATTATCAGTTAAAATCACACCTTAGCTTAAATCTGAAATTTTAAATATTGCATTTTTGCACACAATTTTGCAATCATAATAATTTCTGTTAGCACAAATAAAATACAAAAGAAATAATTCCTTTTCATTTTTGTTATTCCCGGTGATGGTGCATACAAAATCACCTACATAGACTGTAGCCCTTGATGAAGCATCACAAAGAATATGGGCTTAAATACCTCACCTGAGCGTCTGGTGGAGCAGGGGCTGAGAAAGCAGATAGTTAATTTTTGAGCAAAAAGGCAAATAAAGGAGAGAATTCACTTCTGGTACTGTCAGTCTATAAAAGCTGTAATTCAGTCTGTGCTCTGAAAGCACTGAGATAAAAGTGTAAGTTTGTGTTACTGTTATTATACGAATGCTGAGCTCAGTTTTTACCCAGCCAGTTGTGTTCCTCACTGGACAGCCAGGTTTCCATGGAATGCACTCTTTGTCTGCTGCTAGCCCTGCATATCTTGCTTTTTAAATAAGGAAAGCAACTAGTTCTAGCACCTCTTGAGAAATTCTGGAAAGTAGGGCCTGCTCTGAAAACACTGAATAGGTGCCTGACTGAAAAGAGCATGTGAAGAGCAAAAGGATTTCCAGGCTGCCTCCACAGCCTCTCCCTCCAGCTCAGACTGGGAGGGATCTCTGGCTGGCTCTGGATCTGGCTGGGGATCTGGAGCTGGCTCTCATCAGCTGCAAGCAGTGCTGGCTCATGGACACAAACACTTTGCTCAGTCAGACACAGGAGCTTGCTTTTACTTTGTCTCTTGGCCAAGCAAACATAAATTCCTGTGTAAGGTTCACAGATACTTTAATTTCTCTGTGACATGTGCTTTGGAGGAAATGTTGAACAGGTTGTGGTATCTCTCCTTGACTTCCCCTTATCATGGCAAACTGCAGCTTTAAACAAGTGTAAGCAGTAAAATGCCATAGAACTCTATAATTTCACATCAAGCTCTACAAAGAAAAGGTTTGCTCAACGTGTGTGTCACAGCTACAGAACTGTATTTATGAGAGTAATTGCTGGGTGTTAATTTGAGAATACATTCTCAAATGGTATCCTTCTCTCTGACTCTTGAACCCTAGCCAGCTTTGCTTACTTGGCTGACACGTGACTTACTTTGTCATTTTAGTTCTTCCTTATTATTTTAAAAGCAGTCTGGACATCCCCCTTCCAGTCCTGTGGGGGTTCAGACATCTGCACAGAAAAAGGCCCCACTGCATGTGCCTGCCTGGTGGCCCGTGCTGCTCAGATAGACAACCTGGCAAGCTGGGAAATGCAGAGGATTTGGGAAAGATTGCAACACGGCCTGCATGTGTTCTGCTGCTTCAGACAAAGCTCTGCCAGCTTCTGCAGTTTTGTCACACCTACACTGCTGGTTAAAACCTCCTTGCTGTTGGTCCCTTCTATGCCCTGCCATCACTCTGGCAAGCTGGAAAGTGCCTGTGGAGCTCTGCAAAGGTAAAACAGAAGTTAAAGCAAGGATGCAGACAGAGCAGGATACAGACTTACCAAAATCACAGAATCAGAGTGGATAAGGTTGGAAGGGACCACAGCTGGTCATCTGGTCCAACCTCTCTGGTTGGAGACTCCACAACCTCTCTGGGCAATCTGTTTCCTCCTTGCTGTGTAGAGAATGCCCAATAGAGTCCTTTGCATGTAGCAAGGACATGGGTTCACGGTTCATGGTTTTACCATTCAAATCTGAGGCCTATCAGGGTATTTTTGACTCTCTTTAAGCTTGCAAATATAGTTGAATATTAGTGAAAGTGGTTTGAATTGGGGAAGTGGTTGTGTATGCAAAAGAATACTGGATAGGAAAGCCTTACAGTGCTGTAGAGGCTACCTCTTTCACCCACAGGAGAGGTTTGTGACTTTTGGGGATGGGGCTGTGCAGGGCCAGGAGTTGGACTCAATGATCCTTGTGGATCCCTTCCAACTCAACCTATTCTGTGATTCTGTGAATTAGGTTTTTTACAGGTTTTTAAAATTCATGTACTAAAGCTGTGCGAAATGTTCACGACAAACAGGAAGACACAGGCACTTTCCTAAGCTTCTGCTGCACAGAAGTAAGAAATGTACCTCCAGTAAGAGCAAGAGCTGATCTAGAGCAAAGCCAAAGCAATACATGATACTTTGTCTGCAGCTGCATCAGGGAGACTATGGCCCCAGGCTGCTTATCATGGGCCTGTGTGGGAAGAGCAGGGAAGGGGCTATCCTGGCAAGTGAAAAGCCATGATGGCTTCTCTCCTGACAACACTTTATGTCCAAAAGTATTCTAATAGATAAACTTTGAGATAAAAAATCAAAAAAACGTCATTTTTATCTGAATTTTCCCCTTTTCCCCAGACATTATTGATACTAAAGCTCTAAACCCCCTCTAGCACTCTTAGACACAATTGGTATTGAACCAAGATAAAAGGAGCTGGTAAATGCCGGTTGTGTATTCTTCAATACCTGTCAAGTTCCAGCAGGATTCAGTAAAAGCTGAGACTTACATTTAAAGTGGTACATCTATAAACATGACGGCTGAAAAAAAAGAGATATTTTAAATGCTTCCTACTGACTTTTTAATTTGTTTGTTCCCTGCTGCAAATTCACTGAATGGTCTTCCTATTTCACGCTGTTCAAAGTAAAAATAAACCAAAGAAAAGAAAAATTTTGTGCTTTTTGCCATCAGATACCTGTCTATTGAAGCCTGCTATGATGGCTGCAATGAGAGTTGCACTGATGTGGGATGTGGGAGTCACTGGCAGGTAATTACTGCTATCAGCAGCAGTTTTGGCTGTTGGACAGGTCCCCCAGGTACTGGCCAGCGCAGCCACACATTAGATCAGCTCCTCCCCTTGCACCTCCACAGGGAGTATCATCCACTGCTCCGCTCTAAGTCCATGGATATGCCCTGGCAAGCCTTGCTCGTTCTGAGATTACAGACCACTCTTCGGCCAGTTAGTTGGAGGAAGGATTTAGTTATTCTACTGAAGCCAGCTTACCTGCCTAGAGTTAGGTTGTGTTATTTACTTCATTCAGTTAGCCTCAATAATATACCCTTCTCTCCCCAAGACACTGCATTTTCTTGTAGGGCAGAGGCAGGTATGTAAAGATTTATGGTAGCTTCTGCAATTCTGTGAGCAGAAATGTCTTTACAATTCATACAAGTTGGTAGGAACAGAGCATCCAAACGTCTTACATGGCTGCGTACTCAGAACAAGGTGGGCCTCAGGCCTGAAAATGAGGAGAGAAGAAGCAAACAGAAAAAAATCTTTTACACTCATATCATCTGCAAAAGCAAATGAAAACTGATGCTCTCTGTAGACCATCTATATTTTTAAGATATAAAATGTATGGGTTTACAAACAACATTTAGGTAGCATTGTGTAAAAAAAGCATCATGAAAACAGTAACGCACATCATCAAGAGAACTGGGTTAAAGAGGTGTGCTACACATGGAGATGCTTGCAGGCAGCACAGAAGGGCAGGGAGCTTTCAGCAGTCTCAGAATCAGAGTGCTGGTGTGCTGCCAAGGAGAGAGCCTCTCCGTAGCACCAGCTGTGTGGTGGCACCAGGCTGGTTAACCCCCAGCAGGAGTCGGGGGGAAGGCACAAGCAAATGCCCATTGCCCTCCCTGCAGCCAGCCAGAGCATGCCCAAAGGAATCACTGAGCTCAGACACCAACATCACTCTCCTGCCAGATGTGTACGTGAGGCACCATGCCTGAGGACCACCTTCTGGTGCTCCACTAGAGCCCTCTGTTTCTCAGAAAATAAGAATCTAAAATATTAAGAAAATTAATATCATTGTTTCTCCCCATCCTTCCCCATGCTTCAGATCCTCCAAGTCCCATCATGCTTGGCACAAGGCACCTTGAAAACGTTACTTTCCAGAGCCGGGCAGTTGTCCCTCCCTGCCATGGCCTGTTTGGTGCACGGCCTGTCACTGTCAGCCTCTCCTGGCCCTCTGCAGTGCTGCCCTGGCTGAAAGCTACCCCAGCACAGCCCCATGCCCAGCAACATGTTCTGGTTATGGAGGACTCCACAGCAGACCCTGAAATGTATTGACTATTACCTTGGATGACAAACACGTATCAGCAATAGCCAGTTTTGCAGAGGACAGGTAGGTACTGGTAATATCTTCTAGCTCAGTGCTGAAGTGATCGGAGTCCTTGATGACATTGTAATTTAGAGCCATGCTGTAACTGGTAGGTTTCTTCTCTTGTTTCTGCTGGTAGTTGCAGAGTTTCCTGAAGGCTGTTCTGAATTTCTGGGACATGAGATTATAAATTACAGGATTGATGGCGCTATTTAAATAAATACAGATTCTGCAAAATAGCAGGAACCAGTTTTCTTGGAAGGGTCTGGAGAGAAAGGAATTGACCACAACCAGGGTGCGGTAGGGCATCCATAGGAAAGCAAATAGGATCACAACCACAGCCAGCATCTTGGTAACCTGAGGGGACACAGAGGGAGACACAAGAGGGGCAGAAGGTTAGTACTCCCCTTGAAATGGACATGTGCATTCTTACACCTCTAGGGCCAAACCAAAACTATGGACAGATCCTTCAGCAGGAATTTCTGATGAATATTTGATTCAGAATGGTTTTCTACAGTAGGAAGTACAAAAAACCTCGGCTCCAAATTCTTCCTAGTTTTTGTTAAATTACTCTTTCCAGATGATACCCCAGTAAGCTATTGTAGATCTTAGACTTTTCCACTTCTCATGCTGGAAGGGGGTGTTGATTCAAATAGGAAAAAAAAAGGATCTTAAATAATTTTTTTCCAACCACATAAGATCTCTTCCTTTAGGTTAGTATAGCCTGTAGAGTAATTGAACAGGAAGCCTTTTTAGGTTATGTAGTTTAACAGTCAGCCCAAAACAATTTCCCAAAGCAAAAATAAGGAAAAAAAGAGAACAATTAAATTAATTTCTATTCCTCAGATCTTAAATATCTAATTAGATCATCATTATTTGATGTTTACTCTAAAAAGTTTAACGAGCCAGGAAAAAAAGGATTATCAATAAAACTTGATTGTTTTAAGGACTTTATTCTATTGTGTAATTTTGTTTTGAAAAAAGAAAAGAACAACCTTTGGGAATACCCAGGATAGCTGAAATGAAGTGAACAAGAAATAATAAAAAATTATTGAAACCCACTTAAAAAAGAGTCTTTCTTTTGTAAATAATTTAATTCCAGTGTAGGCAGTATTCAATAGTCTCTACATTAAAGAAAGTTTGAAAGATGTCAATAAACAAAGAAGAAAGTACAGGGAAATGTGACATAGGAGGATATGGTGTCACAGCCTCATGGAAGTCAGGAGATGACTTGGTTAACTGTGTGAAAGGGAAAGCATTTGCACACATTTTGGTGAACTAAAACGGCTTCTTTTGATTGTAGATTGGTAAGAGTTTCAAGAGGAGAGAACTCCACTAGGATCACTCACAAACACTTGCTAGTTTTAGAAGCGGGTTTTAGTTTGAAGTTATGAGAGAGCATATAGTTCTCTCGTCTTCAGATGGCAGAAACCTGCCATTGCATTGCCTAATGTGTGTATATTCTCCTACAAGTTACTCTACAAATTGATGTGTCTTTATCTGTCTTTCAATATACAAATTCAAAGACTGCAATTTTATCTTATAATTCTCCTCCCCTCACCCTTACTTTTGACTTCTCTACAGCTCTGTTCAGTAGGAGTAAAAAATAAGATTGAGAAATACTATCTCCTTTTTTTGTCACTTGGCTGATGCATTTCATTATGACTTCTGGAGTGTTCTTTTCTAATTTTCTGTGCACAGTCATTGTAATAAAACAAAATACAAATGTGAGTGTTCCAGGTAACTCAACGGATGGTCTCTCCTTATCTCCAAACCACTTATAAAAGGGCCATTTTTGCGAACATGGTGGCAAGGAGAGAGTTGACCCAGTACTGACCCACTCTGGCTCAGGAAGACTCAGGACTTCTCACCTCAGCCTCCCATCCCTCCAGTTCAGCTCCAGCCTGTGCCTCCAAACTGAGCAAATCCGTTCAGTGGAGAAAAATCATTCACCATAGAAAATAATCCACATTTAAAGGAAGAAAGCTAGCAGTTGTGGAGCCTGGATGAACAATGGGGCAGAGCCAAACCAACAGATGTATTCCATCAGCTCGGGCATTCAGTGCATAATAGCCTACACAGGCACTAGAGTACTTTGCTACCACAGGCTCAGCAGGGCACTCTATCATGGTACCTACCAGTCATTGGCAATTTACCTTTCTTTGGAGCATGTCTTTGAGGAAAAATTGCTCAGAGGATTGTTTGCAGTGTTGCAGCTACCAGCTTGAATCTGGACTAGAAGTAAATCTTACCGTCAGGGAGCGGGTAATTCAGAGTCACACAAGTAACACTGTACAGCAATACAGACAGACTTACTCCTCAAGTGACTGTGTCCCATTTACCTCAAATATATATATTATATATATATGTATGTATGTATGAAGTGTGCAGATTATTAGCTGAATTTGTGTATATCGGCATCTGGATGCACATTTTCTGTCTAACATCACAAGCTTCTGCTGCTGAAAACTAAGCACTCTGTAGAGCTGGTTCTCATTTTGCTCGGGTCAATGAACCAACCCATGTACCATATGCTGCCACAGAGTGCACTCAGTGCAAGCGAAGAGGCAGAACTCATGGGTGGCATCTCTTTGGTGGCATCTTATGGTGGTTCAGTCAGTGCAGGACAATGAGGAGAATTCACTATAATTTTAAACTGTCTGCAGTATATATCCTTCCAAAGCTACCAAAAACAACAAACCTCTCACAAGATCTCTATTGCCAGGCAGAAATTCAGTTTCCTGATCCATCTGACCAGTTGTGTTCTGTCTCTGAGACACACTGTGAGGCCCTGAGTTCAGGTAGTTATTTGCTCATTGGTAAATCCTCCCTAAGCTGGCTCTGGAGGCAGTGGTTCTCCATGCTCAGCTTCCTCAGACGATGACAAAGGTGCAAATGACAGCAGCTCTGAGGAGGTGCCCTGGCAAGGCTTACTTTGTCCCAGAATGGGGATTGGCACCTCACTGCAGGCTGAGGCACCACTCAGGGCTTCTGACAAAAATTCACCTGAATTTGCTTTATAGGTGAACCCAGTATCTAAATATATGACTGTGGCCAAAGCTGCTTTCTTGTCCACACCAGAAGTCTTTATTGCTGCACATAAATAATTTAAAGGAAATTTGGTCCTCTTTGTTTAAGTACAATGCCATATCCTTTTACAAATCACTTCATATGAAACAGAACTAAACATAATTTGGGAGAAGGCTAATTATTTGACATCAGCAGAGGGCTAAGAGGACAAATTTTAAAAGAACATGCTTTTTATTACCTTTGAACATACACCAAAGCTCCCTGAAAGCAGCAGCTCTACATCCTGAATTCACTGCTCGGGAGAAGGCAAGCATACACTGATTGCTCTTTTCTGGTGAATGTGCACTGTATGTCCTATGCTCAGGGTACAAATTATTCTTAGTTAGGGACATTGAAAACATGATAAAAAGACTTTGAGCAATTTCAGCTTAGTCCAAATTTCAAGTGTAGTTTGAATGATAACAAAGTGCTTGAGATTGAATATGGCCCTGGCTGCATACAAATATACTTCAAGCCCTATCTTTTTATTTCTGAGGATGTTTTAAAAAATATTTAGAATGTATTTTACTAAACAGTGTCCCAATATTTTAATTATGAACTGGTATCCTCCTTTTCCTTTCTGCTCCAAAAGCTTGTTATTCTAAGAATTTTTTAATGTTTTTAATAAACATTTTCATTACCCTGGTACAAACAGTTTAGTACTTGCTTCCTTCTCCTTTGAATACCAATCTTTCTTACACTGATAGGTAAAAGCAATGGTCACTCTGGTGTTTTAAAACCATGTAATAACACCTTTCTTCTTGTGCCTGGTGGTGTTCATTGCAACACACAGAGATTGTAAATCCCAGTCCATGATTTTGCAATCAAAAAGAAGTTGTGCAATGAGGAGGAGGATTAAATAAACAGAAAGATTAAGGTCTTGATATATTAACACCACAAGTGAAACCAGGTGATAAGACTG
Source organism: Machaerirhynchus nigripectus (assembly GCA_013397975.1). Taxonomy (NCBI): domain Eukaryota; kingdom Metazoa; phylum Chordata; class Aves; order Passeriformes; family Dicruridae; genus Machaerirhynchus; species Machaerirhynchus nigripectus. Next base: position 179,268 of record VZRQ01002793.1, on the reverse strand, counting down.
AGGATCTCATGTAAGCCATGCAAAACTTACCTTGCACTGCAAGCTGGAATCTGTGCTTGCTCTGGTGTGAGAGAACAGAGGGATTTCTCTGGTGAGCAGGTCATCACAGACCCATCAGTCTAAGACAGGACTTTCTCTACAGGGAAATCTACCTGTTACAACTGACCATGATGGCCATGATGACCTTAGATGATTTGATTGGACTAATCAACTATCTTTGTGAGATACACATACTGTTAAGTGAGCTGGATTCCACCTCAAGTATAAACCAACATGTTTGCTATGCAAGGCTGCATTTATTTTTCTCAGTCCCCTTGATACCCGAGGAAAGTAGGAATTCCTTTGGGGAAAACATGAAACCTACATGCAAATAAGTAATTCAGTATTCATATTATGAATGGACAAGAAAAGAAATTCTGGGATCTGTAGGCTGCAGGACCCACACTCAAACATAGGAAAAGGGTGAGAAGGAAGGAGTGACAAGAGACCAACCTCTGCAACGTGACTGCAACGCTCTCTGGCCCCATGCTGCTGGTTGCCACAGGGAAGGGACTGAGTGTGACTTGTGGCTATAACAACAGGCAGTAAATTGGCAATATTAATTTTCCCCAAGTCGAGTCTGCACTGCCCATGACAATAACTGATAGTTTGTCTGCCTGTCCTTATCTTGGATCATACAGAATAGGAGCACTTCCCATTTTCTCCCCCATTCTCAGCAGGAGCCAACTCCCCTACAGGAATATGCATAAATTTAATTAAATAGAAATGTTCTTGGATAAATATGAGAACTGCTACCTAAGTAGGAATTGTACAACCCATTTTAATCACTTTTTCTATAGATCACATGCTGGATATTGTACACTACTCAATCCCTGTAAGGCAAAAACAGTTATGAGAGGACACACTGTTCCCCATTTCAGCAGGACTCACTGTCAGGCCAGACTGTATTGTCAGCTATACATGTCCTTGTCAGAGGGGCAAGAAATTTTCCCTTCTGTGTCTTACTAACTGTTGAGATTCTAGATTTTTTTGGCATATGTACTTGTTTTTTCTCATTTTACACCACTGCCTATCTTTTGCATGCTGCTATTATACGAAAAAAATATTACTAATAATGCCACCCTATCCTTGCTTTGCTTCCTGTGTTGTACTATATGCAAATTCTAGCTTTACTTAATAATGAGGTTACTTTAATCAATCAGGTTGCTTAGACTTTTAGGAAAAGTCTTGCTGTCTTTACAAGAAATAAAATATATCACATTATAATCACTTTTTGGTTTCATAATATAACAGTGTCCATATTCAGTGTTCAATGGAAAAGATTTTTCTGTTTTTCAACTGATACTAAGCACATGTAATCAAGCATAAAGTGATATTTAGAACTTGAAGAGCAGATTGTCTTCTTCTACTAATTAATGGACAAAGAAAAACAACATTAAATACTTCCTATCTGACTATTAACTATAATTGGCAATAGATTCAAATATAACCTAGCCCTCATATTTCTGTTGTGTTTCCAAGCATAGCTCGAGTGCTCTCTGAGGGCTTGGTGCTCTAGAAGGCAGCTCAGTTAACTTTTGAGGTTTGTGCCATCTCTGTAATAAGAGAGTATGGTCCCTCTCATAAACAGCAGCAACTGACTCAAAATAATAATTCAGAATAAGAATATAAAGTATAAGGAGAATATCCCCAGAGCCAGCTGCGAAGGATGCACCCTGTGTTTCCCATCACTGCACCAGCTGTGCTACCTGCTGCACACCGTGTGGCTTACTGCACATAGCCAGCAATTAATCTACTAACTCTACTCTACTGGTATTATTGCACATAGCAGCATACATACTCAACAATACAAGAAGAAACTAGTCAAACTTGTGCCTCAGTTTTGAGCCATCAGTACATAAAAATATTCTACGAGAGACAGAGTCACAAAGATATCTAGCATTTACAAAGCAATTTATATACAGACTTCCTTAAACAGACTTTTCACAGTAGAGTTAGAGACAGGAAAATTTACAACTAGACTGTATTTGCTGAGTGACATACTGCCCTAGCTGGGACTCAGCCTCAAGTCTCCCAAACTCCCAGGCTAGTTCCTTCTCTTCAGATCTCAAAAATAAGTCAGGAGTTACTTTGTATATTTGGGAAGATTACTAACAGTGTAAAATAAAGAAACTATAGTTAAAAATTTTTCATTCATAATTAACACCTCCTTATTGCTTTTTGATATAGGAAACGAAATACTATTTCTTTTAAAAGTCCTTGCAGTAGGTAACAATGTATAGGCAAGAAAAAAATACATATTTATAAGTACATGTGTATCACAGAATTTAAACTTGACTACTTAGAAAAAATGAAGAACATCTTTTACCTCCTTCCACAGCTTCAGACAAGTGAGCTTTGAAATAAGTGGTTGAGGTTTCAGAAAGCCATTTCAAACAGTTGTTCCTACCTGCCTTCGAGAAGCAATAGTGCTATTGAAACTCCTGTTAGTCATCTGGGAATTCACAGGCTTGCTTTGGTGAGCCACATCGTTCTTCCAGGTCTTAGAGTTTTCTTTTGGGTCCGAAGGGACGGGGTTCAGGAACAGTATCCTAGCAATCAGGCCATAGAGCACAGTCGCCAATACCATTGGCACAACGTAAAATATACCAAAGTCCATCATGTAGATAGGAGAGTAATAACTCCTGGAAACCTTGTAGCCACAGGACACAACAGTAGTCTCTTTGTAGGCTACTGTATTAAGGTCTAGCAAGAAAAACCAGAGCATACAGTATATGGAGGTGAAAGCCCAAACAAAAATAATGATCTTTTTGGCTCTTGAAAAAGTGCATAGGAATTGAGCTTTGATTGGGTGGCAGATGGCTATGTACCTCTCAATGGTGAAGGCAGCGATGGAAAAGGAAGAAGCGTTGATTCCCAGGTACTGGAGATAAGTGATGCAGAGACAGCCAACGTAGCCATACACCCAGGATCTATACAGGCTTTCCGTGATGTTGGGTAGTCCTGCAGCCACAAGCACCATGAGATCTGCCATGGCCAGACTCACCAGATAGCAGTTAGTGGGAGTTCTCATGTGCTTGGTTCTGAGGACCACCAAAACCACCATGATGTTGCCCACGATGCCCAGCCCGCAGATGAGGAGGACCAAGAGGATGGTAACCACTTGGTATTCAGCTGTAATGATCTCCTGGCTTGATAGTGGCAGCACAGTCTGGTTCTGCTCATCTCCTGTGCCATTCTCCATCTTCACCAGGCCACTGCTGCTTCTGCCCAGCACGCAATCTCAGCACCTGCTCTCCATGGTCCCCGGCAAAAGGGTCAGTGGAGCTGAGTGTGGGTGAGCTGCAGCCCCAGAGCACGTTCTCCATGTAGTCACAGTCCCATTCCTGTACCGTCCTCCACTCCCCCTAACGCACCTGGACTTTCAGTCTTTGTAAATTCAACTGTCAGATGGCTTAGTCCCTCTAAGACTCCAGCTCACTTGTGCAGGCTAAAAGGCTGTTTTCTCACAACTGGTTTGAGGCATGCATGAAGACCCGGCCTGTGGAGGTGGGAGTTTCCTGCCGGCAGCGGCGGGGAGCGCAGAGCCCTCCTGCGCTGCGGGGGTGAGCACCGCCCGGGCTGAGCCGCCCCAGCCCGGCAGCCTCCAGCTGCACCGCTTGCCAGGAGGAGCCACAACGCGCCGAGGGTGGAGACAGCAGCAGCGGGTGAAAGGAGAGGGATTTGTGAAGTTTTTCTGCTTCACGCTGCTCTCCCTCTCTGCTCTCAGAGAGCTGTCATGACAGTATTGATCATATTGATCCACACTGGCAAACAAAGGAGAGATGACTGGCAACAAAATCACACTGATTTTTAAAATTCTGACTGCCCCATGTCCTTGTGAAAGTAACAGCGACTTACACTTGCCTCCTGCTTTACAAGGAACTGTAATAGTCCCTTCAGGGCTTTACAGAAAGAAATGCATCCCAGCTTTTGAAAATAGCAGGAAAAAAAAGTCAGGTTTTTTTACTTGATAGAAAATTCTCTTCAAAACCTATATTGCTACAGCTGTCATCACTCCTGAGCCCTTTTCAGCTCTTTTTTGACTTGCAGCATGGCAACAATGAAATGATCACAGCACAAATTGCTTCTTAACAAGATCAGTCACACACGTGTGCAGGTGTGGGCATGCACACAGCACACACATTGTCACTAATCTACCACTCCTTCCTCAATGCAGAGTCTCCTCTGGTTGAATAAACTCCTCCGTGGTCAGTCAGGTTGTGTAAAACCACGGACAAATCTAAGACTGGTGGAAATAACTGTTTTGAGCAGCACAGATGAAGCCCTACCACTTCAGCAGCCCAGCTGCACCTGGACACTGCGCTTTCCTGTCTCACTGGCAATCTAAATGCCAAGGTGAGAGAAACAATAGCGAACCCTTCTGTAAGGCTCTGTGAAAGTGTCCTTGTCAATGCCCCATCACAGTCCCTCAGATCATCATTTCCCCTTATACTATTGTGTTAAAAGTTTGAAGAGCAAATTCGTCTTAAAATCCCTTATTTTTATGCATTTAGGGCAATTGGTTTTGCTCTTTGCTCAGGAAGGGTTCGACAAAATAAAATGTTGCACAACTGAGCAGAGGCATCTTGTATTTCAAAACAGATTGTAGTGTTTAGCACAGGCACACAGGATGATGTTTTCAAAACTAGGATTTTAAGTAGACTTAAACAACAGGTGGTGACAAAAAGAGAGTATTACCTGAATCAGAGCTGGAAATCAGACTCAAACAATTCCAGAGGTTTGAAGCTGCTCAGTTAAGTTTCCCAGTCATTTTTTTCCATTTGCCTTTTCACACACTTTTGTGATAACATACTTTTTATCTGTAGATCCAAAAATACTTAATGAAGTAAAGCAAATACCATTTTTCCTTTTTAAGAGATTAAGAAACAGGGGTGAAAAGAATTAGGTTGTTTTGCCAGTGGTCTTGCAGTGGCCTGTGGGAAAATGCACATTGCTGATTACTTGACCAAAAGTATATCAGCAGAAACATATCACCTTGATTGTCCTCCATACCATATGAAGATTATCTTGGACACAGCTGAAAGAGGAAGAAGGTCAGCACTAGTGTAATTCCTGGGCATCATAAAAAAGATTCCTTCCAGCCCCTTTACACTCCACATCATTTTGTCCTTCAAAATGGACAGACTGTCCCTTAAGAATCCATGCTTTTAAAGCTGTGTGACTATAGTGGGGGTAGCCCCAGATGTTCCCATAATGCCATAGCCTAAAAGGTCCGAGGGAGCCCAGGACTGAGATCACAGAACCAGTGCCAGCACTCAGGGACCCAGCAGGGATCAAACCCAGCAGGGCACTGAATCAAAGTTCAAACCAGGAAACTGAGTGAGGTGGCCCTGTGGATAAACTCCTTAATCCTCAGGGACTTCAGCTGAATCGAAAGTTTTTGGCACCTCCATAGACTGATTTCTCTTTAAGGGGTGACTGATGCGTTTCTGCCACACTGTCACACCAGGAATGTTGTTGCTCATGTTTCTGTGTATCCTGCTAGCTTATGTAGGCAACGTGTATGGTCTGACTGGGGCTGAGAGTTACCACATCTGAGAGCGTGTAAGTGTTTGCAGTGCAGGAGGTAACGGCTGAGGACATGGCATGCAGAGAAGCTGTGGAATATTTAAAAGGCCAGGCCTTTGAAGTAAATATTGGAGCTCTGGAAGATGTGCAAGACATGTATTATCTGATGCTTGCCTCATTCCTCTGCATCTGCTGCTGGTCTGTGTCAGAGATAGGACAGACTGTCTTGTCTTGGTCACTTTTTATGACCTTTTATCAAGTGTTGCATTCTGGTAGCAAAAAAGGTATAGAATTATAACCATATGGCTATAGGGAAGTATATCTACAGTAAGCATTCACAGGATTTTATCAAAATCAAAATTATAAGTATTTTATCAAAAAAGTATTTTCTCAAAGTGTTTTATGAAAATACTATCAGTATTAACATCCTATATGAAACATTTCTCTTTTCTTTTCATAAAGTACTTCCACAACATACAATGTTTCTGTAAAACCTGCAGTAATTGCAGAAGGAATTTCAAGACTGGAAATATATATTCTGTGTAATTAGAGCATCTGGTGCTGTGGATTTCACTGAAACATCACATGATGCACTTTGCCCAATACATTCAAATTATCCTTTCAACCTGATTATCAGTCAGAGATCAGATACTGAATCTCAGAATCAGTAAAAGACCAATCTTTTCCCACAGCTGATGCTGTGTTAATGCAATTCTCAAAATACACTGGCTAGTTTCAAAAGCAGCTCAGCATGAATAGATGAATACATGCAGACACAGCAGCTGCGCCAGGGAAATTTTGACAGCAGATGAACCAGAGATCACCGTGAACTTTGACTGCGTATCTGCTACTCCACTTTATACCCGTACCTGCTGGTCCAGCATTAGTTGACATTGCATGTAGCAGTGAGGACAGACACAGTTTGCAAGTCAACAACAACAAGTAGCAAAACAAGCCCCAGAAATGTGCTCACTTTTGCCAATGCATTTCTGTTAGTACAGCTGTTGGGGGAGGAGGGAGAGAGGAACACACCATGTTGACACCACCTGTGCTATGTACACTTCGTGAACAGTATTCTTGTCCAAATTTTTTTCCCATTGTCTCAATTAAAATGCATCTCTGCTCACTTGAGTCACAACAAACCCATAACAAACTGTCTGATAATGTTAAGTGCACGCTGAGATGGAACACTGAATCATTATAAACAGTTTACTACACTAGTTATAAATTAAACTTAATTCTGTTTCTCTAACTCAGATCACTTCCCCAGTGGGCCTTTTCTGTTTTGACAAATGACTCCAAAAAAATGGTAATTTCTTACTCTATTACCTCCTGTACTCAGCATTCATAAAAAATCACAGCTAAGTTGGATTCTTTACTCTGAGTCCACCTCTGATGGAGCACAGAGCACTTACTGTTGTACAAATGTTTCCAAGGCTGCAGTTTTTGGAGAACAGAAGTCACCATTGGTAACTCCTTTATTACCATCCAGAGGATGGCTTTTAAAGTTTGTAACTAGCTACTGGCATGATCAGCTCCAAATGTGTTTGGGAGATTTACACCTGACATGGTTAAATATTGTACCAACTGTGGTCAACTAGAATTTATTCTCCTACACCTGCTGTGCCATGTAGCTGTGGTTTTGTGCTGATGTAGTGAACCTGTGGATAAGTGTTTGGCTTGTGGGAGAAACCTGCACCTGGAAAAGCCTTTTGTAAGCAAGATAGTGAGGGGACCAAACATATTTTCTGTGAGATAAATCTCATTACACAAGGCAGGGATCCTTCTTTCTAACTTATTTTTTGTTCCCTGTCAGTGGAGAACACTGAACTACTGCTGAAATGCTGGGTGGGTTTTCCAGAGGTGCCTAAGTGGTTTAGGACTTATGATGAGTTGGAGATCATAACTGTGTCTGACAAACACTATTTGATTTAAGGGCTTTTAACCTCCACAAGAGTCTAAGTCGTGTTTCAAAGGCGAGGGTTTTTGTATCATATTTCTTTTCCTTTAGTCTTCATCTTGGACTGGTGTTGGCTCAAGGCAAGTGATAAAGAATCTTTAATTCACTTGTTCTGAAAAAACAGGTGTCACAAAAAGTATGAAAAATTGATTTAAGCAATCAGCTGGCTCACATGGGAAATTTGGTTTACCTCTCGCCTGCCAACAAGGTCACTGGATATTCTGGTTTGTTGAGACAGATCTGGGATCACGTTGCAAAGGAGGATGGAAGAACTTTAAGAGGGCTGCTCTTTTTTTTCACTAATTTCTATCAACCTGGGTGGAGATAAAGTGTTACCTACCTTTATGAAGGAGCAGGAAATTTGCCAGAATAAATATAGAAAGATCACCCAAAATAGAAATAAAAAATGTGTGAGGAAGGCTGCTTTTATGATACTTTTTTATTGGCTAATTATTTGCATTCACTTGAACTTTGCTTCTTAAGAGACTATCAGCTAAGTCATGATTATCACAGAAAGGTGATCTGAAGAAAGAGGGGGTACAGTTCAACAGGGAAAAACACAAAGTGGTACACTTTGGCAGGAGCTGCTCATCAACCCCAAGCCATGCAACCATCAGTATGAAGGGCTAATGAGAAGCTGGTGTGAAATCAAACTTTCATCTGAAGTGTATCAGCAGAAGCTGGGCACTCATCTAGCTTATATTACGTCTGTTCATCCTTTATACAAAACTATTAATGCTATTTGATAATGCATAATTTCAAAGAAAACATATACTATCAAAGTCTGCTTTATTTCATATATGTACTTTGGGTTAAAGTTGTTGCCCTATTTTAAAAAAACACCACGAAAGTCTTCTGTGATTATGGAGAAAAAGTAGATTATAATTCCAAATTCTTTAAAAAAATAGAATTATTTTCAAATTATGCTGGAATGTCATTCTTTAAGGTTCAGATTCTATGAGTACACAAGTATATTTTAGGCATTAACACCAATTGCCTATACAAGAGATCCAATATTTGAAACAAAGGAGAAACATAACTGCCTAAAAGATCAAAGCAGAGCTCTTGTCTTTGGTGGTTATGAGTTCTAGATCTCACAGATCCCATAGTTTTACTTCAAGGACAGAACTTCCTAGTTTCTAAAACCAATCTTCTGTCATCTGTTTATGTCTCTAGAGAGCCTCAAGACAGGAGAATAAATACTAATTCCACCATGACTCTGAATAGAGCTTTGTCATAAAGAATATAGCTGCTTGTCTATTATTCTAGATGATAAAGGAATGAATGGTCAGACAGAATTTAAATTTGTAGTAGAAAGACTTGTCATAGTTTAGCAAAATACCAGCTTTTTATGCTCAGAAGAAATGCAACACAAGGATATAAATTCACTCATTAAGGTACTATGTTTTTGATAATTTTTAATGCAAATTCTTCCTAGTTCTGAAAATTACTCATGTCGCCTGAGTATCTTGATCACCAGCAGGCAGTTTGGCATATCTGTGATGAGGTTCTCAGTGGGTTCAGCATGGCAATCTGGGAGCCGGGAGGGAGGTTGGCTCACTTGGTCTAGCAAAGCAATTGACAGCTAAGCACTTTTTTCCCTGATGAATTAATAACTAAAAAAATCTTAGAAAAAAGTAATAGAAAAAGAGTGTCAGGGACAGCAACTCTTAGCTCATGTATTTATCAGGATGGGTCCAGACAAAGAACAGTCCAACAGCTCCCCAAGTACAGAGGGAGAACATCAGATCAGTTTGATCCTTCTAGGTCCAGATCCCTAATTGATACAAAGCTTGGTAACTTCTTCCTAACCAGCAACAAAAACCAGAATTATACCACAAAGCATGTAAGCATCTGGTGTTTGACCAGTTTAGCTTTTTGCTGTTGATCCCTGTAACCACGGTGGAAGAGGTGAGCTCCCCATGTGGAAGGTGGGAGGTGTGATCCCAGCAGGGTCTTTACTAGACCATGGCAAAAAGCCTTAGGAAAAGGTTTTTGTCAGCCTGAGATGGTCGATTGTGGGTGCCTGGTTGTTCAAATACCACATGGAGCAGACTGAAAGCTCTTAGTACAAACATGAGAAAACAATATTCTGTTCTACATCCTGGGCTCCATGTTGTGTGCTCTATTATGCAAAGGCAGTGGAAAACTGGTTTATACCATGACTTCTTGCACACACCCCTCCCATCATTATATGGGAGCATTGCTGGAAGGGCACAGAACTACTGCTATAGCTGAGTGAAGTGATCTCTGGGAATGTTTTGTGTAGAAACAAATACAACCAGGATGACTGAAACAACTTCCAATTTTTTTTCAATCCACTTTTGTTGGAAAGAAAACAAAATCAGGAGTTGTCATTTCAAAAGGTTGAAGTATTTTTAGTAATTCAGAAAAATAATCATGTTCCACAGTTGAAAATGTAAACCTATTTGTTCATAATTTCTGAACTTCATAAAAAGTTTTGAAAACAGCTGCTTTTATTTTACTTCAGTTAATCTTCCTGGGCATGTTTGCTCTCTAATGCAAACAGTGAATCACAAAATCACTTACTCATTTATATTTAAAAGTAGAACAAACAGTAGAATTGGAAATGCAGTAGAGCCAGAGAGTGGTTGTCATTAGAATTAGGATGAGTCCATGGAAAAAGATGCAGGAACGCCTTCTCCTGGGCCTGTACCACATTAGAATCTAGCCCACTGATTTTCATTCTGGTATGAGAAAGGAGTGAGGCTTGTGCCTCTTCTGTTCCTTTGTTCAACTTTATTAATTCTCAGAGGCTTTAACCAACTTGTGATACATTTGACAGACAGGTTATTAGTCTCAAATAGATTAAGGCTGGCAAATATTACAAGTGTGTACATAAAGTGTGTACAGAAGGTTACAGATGTGTCTGGAATGGAGTAAGTTTGGAACAAGGGCATCAGAAAACAAATACAGGGAAAAACCATTACACAAACTATAAAATAGAGGAGAAACTTGGATCAGAATTCATGCCTTGTTAGACACCAGAGAATTGCAGACACAAGACGCATTTCTGCAAAGAACCAGCTACTTTTTTCTGCTGCTCTGACAATTTCTCCCTTGACTTTGTAAGAGTAAGTTTGATAAATACATTGAGATGTGCAATCTTAATGGGCAATGCAGTGACTTATCCATGTGAAACAGCTAATTAAAACTACCACAATGATATCAGACAATCAGAGGAACAAATGACTGAAGTTATTAATTAGAGATGAGCAAATAGGTCTGAATCAAAACTTAGTCAAGCAGTAATCCTGTGAGATAAATCTGAAAAAATGCTGCTTCCTTCCTGGAGATTTGATTTTGTTCTCTTTTAATCTTTTATTGCTTAGAATGCAGCAGTGCAAAAAGTTTGGTCCTTTTGGACTCATTCATTTCTGCTCTGATTGTATTGGGAATGAGGAGTGAACAAGCAGCTAACATATGAAAATGCTTTAATTCATTGTATTACACCACTGCTTTAATAATGTCCTTTATGCAAAGTAAGTATCTTCATTAGGAGAATGCAAGACCACAGTTTTTGGATGTATTGGATATATTTATAGACATTAGTATGGAATTAATAATTAAGTGTTGATGCATTAATTTACCAGACTGTAAAAGCATGCTTTTGTTAATGGATAGCACAGTTTGAAAGACAATTTCCTAGCACACACAGCTCTTTCCCTCTGCTCCCCCACCCTCTCATCCTTCTTTCTCGATAAATCCCTTTGTGACTGTGTGGTACAACACTCACAATTCCATGAGATTTCCCCCCTTGCCCTTATCTCTATAGGCCTGTTACATTTTGTAAACGTTTTTCATAACCACCTTAGCAGGGAGGATCAGAGGCTACACTGTCAGAGACATGTTCACAGCTGGAGACCTGTCCCTGTCCTCCAGCTGCTCTCAGCTCAGCAGGCTGGAGCAGGAAGAGAGAAGTCTGCCATGGTTTCACCCCACACCCACTCAACCAACCCCCTTCCCCCCCGATGTGACAGGGTCAAAGCTCTAACAGGCACATGGGGTTCTTACCTATTCGGTTGCAAAGCTGAAGACAGTGAAAACAGTGGGCAAAAATACCTGCTGAGTTGGCTTCAGCCTGGTATCACCCCCTGTGGAGGTTTAGCTGACTATAGCGCTCTAGCTTTTGTTTTCAAAGTGATCACTTGCACAGTGGGTTGTTGGTGGCTCAGGTGTAGCTTAAACTGATCCACAGAGAAGGTAAATACAAGGCAGCAAAATATTTCAAATGGGACAGGAAGTGAAGAAAGGCTGAATGATCCTGAGTCACCAAAACAAATGAGCATCACTGCAATCCCCAGCAGCCATTCCAGTAATTTTACAATGTATGGAGATTTAAGAGTTCAGTGGAGCTGCTCATCATTCATTTCTTGTTATCTTTTGATTTATCTTCAAGGTGAACTGCCAGACTCAGCTGTCGTGAGTTAGTAAGGAGTTGTTACCAGAAAAATTTATGTTAGAGCCACAGACTAAAATCAACTCTACATAAATACAAACAGAGCTGTAACAGGGAACCATCGCCTCTCTCCCTGATTCTGCTTTGTACTTGCACAGTGTGCATGTTTGATGAATGAGGTCATAAGAGCATGTAACCAGCAGTTCCCGTTATTTGCCAGTACCATGGGGGAATAAATGGCTTTACTGAGAAAAAGCAACCATCAAGAACGGGTTCAGAACGTATGACATACCACAGAAGGGATGCTTCACACTGCAGATTGTTACTTCACATGTGGAGTCCAAAAGGGTTTTATACCATTCCTGAGGACAGGGAGAAAAATGGGAGTGGAATAAAACAAGGAAGAAGGACACAAAAAACAGTGAGTGAGGACATGAGTAGCAGTGATAATGGATGTAATAGTCTGAAAGAAATGTTAATCCTGTGCCTGTGATCATCATCATCTACATTGCTGGCAGAGCATCAGCACAGGCTTTTACTGCAGAGACCCGTGTGAAGCCCAGCAGAAGCCCTTGGAGCAGGGCTGGGAAGGATCCTGATCTCATCATGCCAGAGAATCCTGTTCTCTTGTGCTTATATATAATCCAGCACTTCACCTCCTCCTGCTTTGCCTCTCTCTGGCCCTCCAGGAAATCTGGAAATGTTTTACGAGTGGGAAAGGACTGCAGGAGGAGGTGCTTTGCTCCACACCCTGCCCATGCCTGCCTGCTCCGGGCTGCACGCTAGCAGTGCGGAGCAGTGAGGGACACAGCACGCACCTGTCCCACAGGTGCAGCCCAGAAGTGTCCACCCCTCACCTGGCTCTCCCTCGGACAATTTCAGTCTGACATCAGCTACTAAGGCAACTTCAGGAAGCAGCCTTACTCTTCAGGGGCATCCTCACTGCCTTCTGCAGAAGGCTTTGAAACAGCAGCAGCAGAAGAGGAAGCTAAATAAGGAAAGGGGATGCTAAGGAAAGCTGAGAGGAAAAGATGTGGGGGATAAGCAGCAGGGAAGGAAATACAGCTGAAGGCAATTTTATGAGAGACACAGGAGGGTTAAGAAAGCCACATAACTCAAAAAATAAAGAAGCTGGGAAAATAAAAAAACAAAACCACCACCACTACTCACCACACACACAAAACCACAAAAAACCCCCAACAAAAGGACAAAAGGCTAATTTGGCTTGGGACTGGGTCTTGACAGCAGCACTGGAAGGAGACCAAGCTGTGGGTGAACTGAAGGAGAGAGCACCTTCTGCTGTACAGAACAAACCCAGCAAAACTTCCCATGGGTCTCCTAGGGGCTGGGGACTATTTCCTTCCCCCTAGTCACTCCATCCACGTTTGCAGGCCCAGCCCCATCACAGAGGATGATGGAGAAAGATCTGGAAGGCTGATCAGCCTTGAGAAACACAGCCCACTGCCATACAGTGGTCAGTCATCAGCATTCCACCTGGAATGGTGGAAGGGATGGAAATTCTGATCCTCAAAATTAAGTGAGTCAGTGGTACTGGGAGCGGTTGGTGAGGTTAGCCACAGTAACACTGCACTGCAGGTTCCATGGAAAACTGCTTGGATGACTGATTTGGAGACTCTAAACCTGGAGGTTTTCAGAACTTGCCTAGGCAAGGCCCTGAGCAGCCTGATACACCTGTGAATGCTTTGCACAGGAAGTTGGACTAGATGATCTCCCGAGGTGGCTTCCCACCTGCCTGTTTCCATGACTCTAAAGGGAGATGCTGTAAAAGACTCTGGTGTATTGCTGGCACCCAGGGACTGGGAGGCTGGGCCAGGACCTGTGTTTGGCTGCAGGAGCAGGTTGGAGCAGGGCAGGATCTGACTCCACTACATCCATACTGGGAAGTCTGACATAGTAGAGCAGCACAACCAGAACAGTAAGGTTAGGGTTTGTATAAATCTGGATGGATAAAATTCAGGGTTTTTTTCAGGCTCTTATTATTTTCCATGAAATTGCCAAGGAACAGTTAAGTCACAGCTTGGTGGCAAGGCTTGGTCATTTTTAAAATCATGCTGCCTTAGCAAGTCAGTTAAGTGACACCCCTGCTCACACACACACAAAATGCAAGGACCATGGAAAATGACATCCAACAAAAAAACCTACCTTTACCTAACACAGACCCCAAACGTGAAATATAGTTCATATAAACAAGAGGTTCAGAAGCCCAGAACTTAAACTAAACAAGGACAAAATATGTCTCAGAATAAGCACTGCTAAGAGAAGGTGAGAATTTGTGACTCTTGGCTCCAACAGGTGTTGCTTGCACAGGTAACCCTGAGATGAAGCAGTAGCAAGAATTTTGAGGTGGAATGTGAGTTCTATAGATTTTCGTCTTCATTTAACACCCCAAGAAACAAAGCTCTTTTAGCCAATTTCAAACAGCTCTTGTGAACCTTATCATCACTTCGCACTAACAAAACTGGACAACAAAAAGACACAAGCCCTAAAAGAGCTTTTTTTTCTTTAGCATGGATTAAAATAGCGTGTTTTTTCAAGTTGCTACTGATGCCAAGATGATTTTTGTCTTTTCTTTTATACCCCTGTTATACCTTTCTGCAACTTCTGTATTCTTGGTGCTTTTTGCCTACATTCTTGGACTTGTTTGTTAAGCTAAGAGACTAAACATTTTAGAGGCTTTGCAGTTAGGGTGCCAGTGTGCCCAGACCCCAAGGTCCTCTCCAGAACACATTTTGTAAACTAAGATAGAACCATCCAGGGGAGGGTTCCTTAGAGAGGGGGGCTCATTCGAGCCTCTCATTGGGGAATTTTTGATAGATATGCTAATTAGTAAGACCTAGAATGTAAGACCAGATATAGAGGGAATTGCGGTGGCCATTGCGGGGGTGCATGGAGGTGTATTCGACCTGGTCATGGTGCACCTAAGGATCCTTACAATAAATACCAAGGTAATACCCTTTTCCCCTTCTAACCGTGTTCACCTCTTGATTTTAAGACCAGGAAAAGGCATCACTACATATTCAGTTTCTCAACCAGCTCATTAGTTGCCATGGCCATTTGCAATCATAGAAGTTGTTGCTCTTGCTTTGGGTTTCATGCCATTGCAAAGGTTATTAAGGAAAAATATATAGTCCTTTAATTCACTGTAATACTTTTTGATGGAATCAGCTCATTAAAGTGGTAGGAAACCTTGGAATGGCTGCACAAGACCTAGCATCGCACATGAGTTTGAGGAGAGGTGTATATACACCTTTTGTTAAAATGGTGTCCAGGCAAGGGGTCATAGAGCTCTTTGGAGGGAACAGCACCAAAGCACATGGCTCCCAACAATGTAATACAGAGAGTGAATGCAAAAGCAGTATCAAATCAACACCTAAGGTCCTGAAGCCCCAAATATTTAAAATTAAGTTTAAAAATTATATTGGTTGAATATAAATATTCAGCTGGATCAGTACTTGGCTGCATGTTGCAATGAAGATACACCAAGTCAGACTTAACAACATTCTAAGGCTTGTGATTTTTAATTCTATACTGTGCACATCCCTTTGTGTGCTGAGGAAAAGAGTCCTCATTTTCTAACTGCTTTTGAAAAACCAAAGAGGGAGGAAGCTTCCATCCTTACAAATACATCTGAAAAAGCTACAGCTAACCTAGCAACAGGTACTTTATGAACTGTTTCAAAGCAAATAAGCTATTTGTCTGGTACACATGTATCAGAAGATGTCTGGAAACATGATGAATTCAGAGAAGAATGGGCATTCATAATACACACTGAACAAAGCGTTTCTTCATGTCTCCATGTCTGTGTGAGCACATGCTGGTTGTCATTTGGGATTCACTATTATTTGATGTCTTATCATTACAAATAGATGTGCAAACTGCATAAAAGCAAAATATAACACACTAAATCAGATCAAATCAATCTCATTTTACATCCATTTACTGCTCACATTTTCCTGGGGCAATTACAGTTAGCCCAAATCCTGTGCAAATGATTTTTAGTTAAAAAAAATAGCATTGGAAATTATTAACCTCAAATATCCTAGAATACCAACAATTTAAACTAAAGCCCTATTTTTAAAAAAAGGTGTTCTTTTACTGCCTTGCTGAAAGAAGGGTGGAAAACTAATTCAGTGATTCACCCTGATGCTTGAACCCTGGGTATGCTCTGTGGATGGAAAGCACAGCACAAAACAAAGATGACAGTTGATCTCAGCATTTATTCCCAGCACAGCAGGTCGTACAGGTACATTTCTTGTTGAGCATTCCAGCTCTGACACCACAGTTTTCAGTCATGATCTTTTATAGGATGGCAGTTTTTATGTATACTGGGTAACTGGGGAGATGCATTTTGAATTGCATGTCGTGTCACCGCTTCATTACACAGGAAGGGGACATGCAGCCACAGCCCATTGTGTTGACAAGTGCCCATGAAGTCCAATTCAGTTGGTGATGTTTAGTCTAGATAAACTAACAAAATAGTGACTTTCTTGAAAAGTGGGACTGCTGTATGGTATCATTCGGTTGGAGAGCTCTAATGTTGTTGCTAATTATTTCAGTCAGTTTTATACCGTGCCGGGCAAAATTCTTTCTTTCAAAATGAAGGCCTGGCTCTGCTGCAGAGGTTGTGTCTTGTTTCTCTAAGCCTTGTTTTGCTGTTTCACCTGCCTGCAATGACTGTTTACAATCTGGATATGTCAGTCCACAATTTCTGTGGGGAAATAAGGTCTCAAACTGGTTTTGCATTTCCTTATATGTCAGGAGAAGCACAGAGTGGCTAACCATGCCAAAACAGTGGCTACTGCAGGGCAGAGCTGGGATACTTCCAGACTACTTTACCCGTCCTTTCCACAATTTGTTATAAAGCCTCAAAATGGACAAGTTATTCTGAAAGCATGTACACCTCCTTCTTTTCACAGATTTTAAAGACATTCTTCCATGGATGGCTCTTCTTTATTATTATTTTTTGTCATGATCCTGTTTCTATACAGACTGGACCCAAAATAAGGTAGTTTTCCTCATTGAATCAAGCAGACCTCAGATCCTGACTGTGCAAAGAGATGAAGAAAGACTTTCTATCCTGTTATTCTTAGGTATCAGAAATATTTTCTTTCTAGTTGGACTGCTCTTATAACACATCATTCTCATAAATTCTCTTATGTTGCTACTGCTGTAATTTGCCGTCACAATTTGTTTCCCATCTTTTACTCCCTGACAGCCATGAAAAACCTTAGAACACTTTGTCAGATATCTTCTCTAAGAGGTCAAACCCCATCCAGTTTGGGCACTGTAAAAGTCCTACTAGGATAACTGATTTTCGTGAGGATAGAAAGAAGGAATTAATGTATACTGCTGTCAATGATTATGCATGGATGCTCTTTTAAAATTAATTGTTTATCCTGAGCTTTTTGCTTTCCACACAGTGAACTCCCTCTGAGAGAGGTCAAATAATCTCCTTGACAACATAGCATTAGTGGCCAGATCATTTTATCACAGCTGCAATTACATTAAATAGTGAAATACATACAGCTAAGGCACATAGAGGCTCTGTGGATTTTCTAAGTACCTGTAATACATTGAAACCTGTACCCTCTGCAATTTGTATAGGCTGAAGATGGCAGGTTCCAGAAGCTTTAATCTTGCTTCACAAGGCATTTTCACAGCAGCAGAACCGAAAAATCCAGGGGCTTTGAGGCAGCGTGCTCAAGATTAAGACAGAACTGGATGTGAACGGAGATAAAATAGTTTTAGGCGTTACATCTCCTACGTTTCAAAAATAAAAGTGCAGCAGCTATCTGTCAGACTTCCCCTCTTTGTTCTGATGGTGATGCAGATCAAGGACATCCTACCTGGCCCTGCAGAGCTGGGAAGCTCTCCTCATTCACAATGAATCAGTCTGACTGAAAAAAGGCATTGTCTCTTTCAGGAAGTGTCATTCAGTTTTCCGAGCCCCGAGACAAAAGAAACAGACGTTTTTCTTTACATGAGGATTTTATTACGATTGAAGTTATAGCAAAAACTGGAGGCATTCTTAATTAACCATTATTTGAACACCACACAAAGAGCAGCTAATATCTATGGGAGCTACCAAAAGGATTCAAAATAAAGATAAACTCCGTGTGGATGTGTAACAGGGCACAGTGCTGCTGTGACATGAGTATTTGAAAGTTGCTCGGAGCTAGAGCAGAGCCAGCAACCTTCATACATCTGAATTTCTGTGACTCTACCTTTGCTGGGAGTCTGTAGTGATGAAGCAAGCAAAGCGCTTGGGCTTTTTTCCCTTGTCACATCTCCACGCAAGGCTGGTCCAAAATATGATGAGCTTGTGGTGAATAGGAAGGCTGACACTGTGAGGGCTCTAGCAAGTAGTGTGTGTGTGTGTGTGTGTGTGTGTGTGTGTGTGTGCGCGCTGAGGCCGATAGCTAGTCTGAAGGCTTCACAGATCTTAATTTGGACATGGTTAGCTTCTATTCATGAGAAAAGCCTATGAGAAGAAAATAATCAGCTTTNATATATAAATATATACAATATATTATATTGTAAATGATACCGCACTAATCCATTGTCGTAATTTAGTAGCCAATGAATTTGTAACACAAATGATAACATACAGAAGTCTATAAATATGCAGCTTTTCTGAAATATAATGCTTTATGCTCTTATCCAGTACAGTGTCTGTTTGTGTCGTGGCCGCCCCAACAGCGACATGTGTGCAGGTCCCTCCCAGCACCTGTACTCCTCCAAAAGTCCTTGTCCCAAAACCATGGTGAATACCCCAAGAGCAATCTTAATAGTAGAGATAAGGAACCTGAAGAGACCATTGATCCTGGCACAGGACTCCTTAGTCTCTTCCCTTGCTCCAGCATGAAGTTCCTCCAACAGGAAATGATCCACCACAAGTTCTCCATCAGTTCCTCACAAACTGTTCCAGCATGGGTCCCTTCCATGGGGTGAAGTCTGTCAGGAACAGGCTGCTCCAATGTGGGTCACAAGTCCTGCCAGCAAACCTGCTCCAGTCTGGGCTTCTCTCTCCATGGGTCCACAGGTCCTTCCAGGAGCCTGCTCCAGCATGAGCTTCTCACAGGGTCCTTCAGGCATCCACCTGCTCCAGCATGGGGTCCTCTATGGACCACAGGTGGATCTCTGTTCTACCGTGGATCTCCATGGGCTGCAGAGGCACAGCTGCCTCACCATGGTCTGCACCACAGGCTGCAGGGGAATCTCTGCTCTGGTGCCTGGAGTACCTCCTCCACCTTCTTCTTCCCTGAGTTATGTGTCAGGTTTCTTTCCCATATTCTCACTCTTCTCTTCCAGTTACTCTTGCACCACTTTCTTTCCCCCATTAAATATTTTACCCCAGAGCTGCTACCACCAACACCCATGGGTTCAGCCACCAGCAGGTCTGTCTTCAAGCTGCCTGGCATTGGCTCTGTCAGACACAGGAAGCTTTCAACACCTCCTCACAGAAGCCACTCTTGTAGCCCGCTCCAATGCCAAAAAGGCCCCCTGTTACCAAAAAAGCGCCTCACAAAGCCACTACTCTGTCCTGCTTCCATCCAGGAAAGAGATATTTTTTTTGCAGAAGTCATGAGGCAGCAGAGCCCAGACCTGTGTGTATGGCTGGGAGGTTATCCTGTACCGCTCACATAATTTCCACAGCAGGAGTTCAGGGACTGTTTCACTCCTGAGAAGAAAGGTGTGGCTTTTGATGGAGAAAAAGGTGGTGGAAGGGGAGAAGCTGTTCACAATTTGTTCATTGTCTTGGGGTTCACGGTGAGCATTTTTGCATGGGAATCACTCTCTCTTTTGTATACTTTCATTACTAATATTGTTGCTGTTACTGTTTGTTTTCCTCTGTCACTGCTGTTTCCAGTAAATTGTTCTTCAACCCATGATCTCTGCCTTTTGTGCCTTCCATTGGATGAGGCTTGCAAGTGGTGGTGTGTTTTTAGCAGGGGTACTAAACCGGAGAACACCATTCCTAAATCACAACATTCACTAACTTTGAACTGCAAATACCACTGCTTGCATGGGAAAAGGGACAAACCTAGATGGAGCTCTCTAAGCAGGTCATGCCTGCACCAAAGGGATTTCCAGAAGGCTCTAGAAATTGCTCCATGGCGTGTCTGACATATTTACACAGGCTAGAGTTTTATTTTGTTGACAAGAATAAGCACATTAATCATAGGGGACTCAACACTTATTTAGCAAGCCAGTTAGGGTAAACATATAATTACTTTCACAGAATAAATGATCTGAGAAGGGTAATTTCAGACTGAAGTGATAAAATAGTTTCGGAGGAATTTAAATGGCTGCTAAGAATCCTCAGCAAAGTCTGTTTCACGCTGCTTATCATGCAAAAATAAGTGGATTAGGATAGTGCTTTGTTTGAGTACAAAAAGGAGGTATCAGAGTCAATTGACAGTAACTCCAGAGAAGTCTCCAGAAAATAATTCGTAGATTTGTTCTCCTCAGTCTGCATCAACATCTCATACCTAGGAAATGCGGGTACTTCCGATTCTTTCAAAGCAAATAAGGAAAAGACAAAAGGCAAAGTAAGGCTCTACAGCAGACATCCTCCATGGCATTGTGCGGAAGATTTCAGTCCAAAAATGCAAGAGAGGAATGAGGCGGAGTGAACAGACAGCAGTTCCCACAACAAGGCAAAAACCCCCACCCGAACAACAAAACAAAGTTTCATGGTATTATAGAAAAAACCAAAAACAAACCAGTTCTGAAAAGGAAGAAAGCCCTGGAGCCAGGAAAGGGAAACAGAAATGTTTTATCAGCCTCAAGCCAATAAAGATACTACTGTGCAGAATGAGTCACAAATTAAAAGATGTCCTTCTAAAACACCTTTTATGGGAGAAGCACAGCCTGCCAGAAAAATAAGAAACCTATCAAAATGCAAGCAGTAGCTGTTGTGACTTCTTTTGCTGTCTATCAAAGGGTTTGGAAACACTTCAATGACACATCTATCAGTCAAAAAAAGAGCTTATTTATTCTAAACAAAAAAATAATGTGAAAATGTGCTGGAAGAGTGTGGTCAGGGATCATGTTGGAGATCTGGACTGAGCCTCCTCACTGAGGATTTGAATCTCCTCCTCCTGAGATTTGAATTTCTCCATGTGCCTTCTATTCATGTGGGCTGCAGAAGCTAAAAAACAGCCTTAGGGAGAGAGACCCACCAGTTTTCTGCTTACTGCCTCTTCTTAACTCTAACTTAACTGTAACACTAGGTCCTGCCCTTTCCCTAAAATCCAAAGATTGTAATCCCTCCTACACTTGACTTTGAGGAGAAGTGGGTTTTGCTGTCAGCAGTCTACTTATGAGGCAAAATGGAAGTAACAAGAGGAATCTCTAAATTTTAGCTGGAGTTAAACAATATTTTTTGTCCAGTTCTGTGGTGTATTACCCCTTAACTGAGGGAAATAGCTGCTTCTTGCTCTAGTGGAAGTAATTTCTATAGTAATTTCTATATCCAAACCTAATGGTACTTGGCTGTCATCAACTATTGATGAAATCCATTGATCCTGATCTTGTAAGGATCAGGAGACCTTTAAGTAGAGTCAGTGCTGACAGTTCTTAGTTTGTTATTTTCCTAAAACAGAATAGAGGTCTTTCGGGCTAAAAGTGCAAGAATATCAGACTTGATGTTTATGCATCCAAAACCATCAGATAAATAAAATATCTCTCAAAGAAAAATGTGAATGGCACAAAATCTTCAAAGGAGAATAAGGAATAACATATGATTTTAAGCCAATATTGATATTTTTCCATGTGGTGTGTTGGTTTGATGAAAGGAAGCAATGACTTTCTCAATCCTTTGCCCAAAACAAAACAGTTTTACATGTAGGCTCTGCATTCTGATTTCCTTCGTGGAGGAAATATCTTGTGGAAGATTTGAAATTTACTCAAATATTGTGAACTAGACCTTTTATTGTGGGATTTTGTTGTTGCTGTTTTCTTTTATTTTTTCGAAAACAGAACTACAGTATTTATTTTTAAACTGAACAGTATTTTAAAAAAATCATT
Source organism: Machaerirhynchus nigripectus (assembly GCA_013397975.1). Lineage (NCBI taxonomy): Eukaryota > Metazoa > Chordata > Aves > Passeriformes > Dicruridae > Machaerirhynchus > Machaerirhynchus nigripectus. The sequence goes on along the minus strand of VZRQ01002793.1, from coordinate 157,264 downwards.
TATAAGATAAGTTTGAAAGAAATTGAAGGATGGTTCCATTTGCAGCATTTCCTGTAACAAGGGAACTCACTCATGCTGTGTGACCAGAAATTGGCAAAGGGATACAGCCTTTGTGGTTATAAACACATTGTTACTTTGTAACTTCACAGTTTCTGGGAAATAGCGCAAATCAATGCATTTAATGAAAATGAAAACTGGTGTTGCTGGGTTTTTTTAATGCAATCTTTTGTTTGATTCTTCCTCCTTTCCTTCCTACATGATTTTCTCCACAAATTATAAAACAAACATCCAGTAGAATAGTTGGGGTTGGAAGGGACCTTTAAAGGTCATCTAGTCCAACTCCTCTGCAGTGAGTAGGGACATCTTCAACCAGATCAGGCTGCTCAGAGCCCTGTCCTACCTGACCATGAATGTTTCCAGAGATGGGGCATCCACCATCTCTCTGGGCAACCTGGTGTCTCATCACTCTCAAAAACAATTCTTCATTATATCTGGCCTAAATGTACCCTCTTTTTAATTTAAAATTACTACCCTTTATCTCTGAGGACTCTGTTAAAAAGTCTGACTCTGTCTTTCTTGTAGGCTCCCTTTAAATACTGGAAGCCCACAATAAGTTAGGCTTGGAGCCTTCTCCTCTCCAAGATGCACAACACCAACTCTCAGCCTCTCCTCATAGCAGAGGTGCTCCAGCCCTCTGACCATCTTCATGTCCCTCCTCTGTACTCTCTCCAACAGGTCCATGTCCTTCTTGTGTTGAAGACCCCAGAGCTGGACACAGAACTCCAGATAAGGTCTCACCAGAGCAGAGGGGCAGAATCCCCTCCCTTGCCCTGCTGGCCACACTGCTTTTGATGCAGCCCAGGACACAGTTGGCTTTCTGTTTGATTTACAGCATCTTTACCTTATTGGAAAGTATTTCTTTCTGATACACTTTAAAACTTGAAATTGGTCTTGGATGTTTTATGTTGAATTAGGTTATAGTGTCAGACAGCCAAACTAGATCAGATCATCATGAGAAGAAATATGTCCACACTCTTGTTTTTAATTTTCCAGCCCCTTGCTTCATCTGATCCTCTTCTCTTTGCAGGAGAGGCACTGAACAACTATTCCTTCTTCTCGTGCCTTCTGTTAGCCATCTGACAGACTTTTAGCATCCCACTTCAACTGCTTTTGCAGTTGTTGAAATATATTAGTCTATTTAATGACTCCCTGTACCTTACACCCTTCTTTCATCTGGTTTACTCTTCCTGACCACTGAAACAAAACATAAAATGATCTGTTATACTTCCCAAATCTGCCCCATGAATATGAGTAGCCAGTTCAGAGCCTTCAAAAATGGATTCCCTTCCTGCTAGCTTGAGAACCTGCATAATTGAAAAGAGCCTGAAAGAACACATAATTATTTTTTTCTTTCTTATGGCAGACCTCAATTATTTAATGACCCATGCATAAAACAAGTTCATGTCTACACCCACATATTCATAATTTATTTAATTGTTTACCATAGAAGTAAAGAAAAAATGATATATTAAATAAGTTGGAACACATTTAAGGTATTTCACCTCCTTCTGGCTCCACTGCTAATGTCATGATTTTAGAGACGCATTTTTTTTCTGATTTGGTGGTTTTATTTTTAACTTGTGAATACACAAGAGAGTCAAACACATAGAGTATACCCTCAGGAAGTTTGCTGATGTTATGAAACTGGGGCTGATGCACCTGAAGGCTGTGCTGCCATTCAGTGAGACCTTGATTTTTTATAATTCATCCAAAAACCAAAAACCTTGCTAAACTTCTGGCCTTCCATCCAGAAAAGTCAGAGGTGGTGACAAACTTAAAGTACCTCATCTTGGTCATATATATTTATATCAAATATTGACTCATCAGCATTCAACTCAGTATCAGAGGAAGCACTGAAAAAGACATTGGAAAGAAGGAAAAAAGTAGGAGAAAAAATGGCAAAGGGAAAAAATATTTTCTCAAATAAATTGTGCCTTCCTTCTCTTACATAACTCAGAAGAGACTGTGAGCACTGGTTTTGAATGTTTAAATAGCTTTGGCTATTTTAATTTTCTTTTGCCGTAGTAAGATACTTTTGAAAATCCACCGAAGTAATAATTTCTTTTCTTCTAATAAGCACTACTTTCTTCTTTATTTTTTTAATAGATACTATATGTCCCTGTTCGATATAATACTGATTTTTTGCAGGACGATAAGACAGACACATTCATTATAATGTTCTACTTCCTAGGAACGAATAGCTGTGGCTGAAATACATTTTCTTGCTTTAAGGAGAATGGTGCTCATCACAAAAGCAGTACTTATGATAATATCTGACAAATGTATGACTGCTCAGGACTATGTCCCATTACAACATGTCAATAGAAAAAAACAATCTGGTAATAAGGATACTTCTGGTCCTAAATCTTATAATTTAATCTCACTTGTTCATCATACTAAATTACTCTAAAAAGAGCATTTTTGTCAATTTGTACGTAACACCAATGTATAAAGCACTGGACTGAGAGTTGAACCATATCAAGAAAGGTTAATCTGTACCAATCATGGCCTGAGTAAATGACTTAGCTCTTCTGTGCCTTGGTACCCAGCTATAACTGAGGATATTATGTCCTACTTTTTGTCTCTGTTGTCTCTTTAAACCACTGGCAGGTATTCACCCTTACTGCATGTTTGTACAGCACCAAGAACTAAGAGGGGTTCCACTAAGAGTTAGTCTAATGAATGGAAAATAAAAGCGCAAGAAATTTGCTAACCAACTATGTTTTGGAAAGTGGAAAGGACCACATCTTTTCCTCTATCTTAAAAATGTGAAAATGTAAAGCTGTTCTGTTCCCCTCTCTTGAAAAAGCAATCAATTCTTTCCATCCCAAAGACCTGACACTTATTAATGTAAGAAATTTGCATAGCAGCTATTGTGATACAGACAGTCCTTTCCAGTCCAGCTCAGTGAAACTGTTGCAAATTCGTGGATTCGCTTGCAATGAAAGGATTTTTCAGGAGGTCAAGGTAGAGGTCCACACCTGGATGTGCACCTTCTGCGATGGGTTCCTCCATTGCACTGCCAGTTTTGAAAGCTTCAAGGAGTTTTCTCCCCTTTAAGCTACAGCTGTGTGGAACTGATAATAACATGCTCTTCCAAAATAATTTTATAGTGCTGGCTTGTTTAGAAAGTGGGGGGAAAAAAAAAAAGGAGAAAAATATTTTCTGCATTGCAGATGGAGCAATGGCTTGTTAGTTCATTTATCTGCAAAAATTATTAGTGTTTCTGAGTCTCACCTTCATTCCAGTGACCCCTTAGGGTGCAGCAAACCATGCAGTTGTGGTGCATACTGGACACACATCAGGCACAGAAGGCTGCAGGTTAAGAGTCTGCTATTTCCACTGTCAGAAGAGAAGCTGGCTGGCTGGTTTTGGAAAACACTTTCCCTACTGTTCTGCATGGAGAAGAACACCAAATCTGATTCCCACCCTGTACTCTTCATCATACCTTTCCCTCCTGGGCTGCAAGACAAAGTGGGCATGGCAAACAAAGTGCTCGGCTGCCATCCTGCTTCACAAAGTGCCTCCCAGTGCTGGACCTACCAGCTGCAGAGGAGGCTCAGCCATACAAGGTGGCCTCCACCCACTGGTGCTCCTCTCTCCTGGCTGCCAGGGAAAGCAGAAGTCCACCTGCTCCCCCTTCACACTAGGTTGCTAAAGATGAGGGAACCTTGAGAGTGGGTGGCCTTCTCTTGGTAAGGACCAAATCCCTACAGACATATTTAACAGTGTGCCCTGACCAGTGGGGTCTTAATCTTCAGCTTTCATCCTTTTCAGTTTCCCTTTTCTTCGATATGTTATCACCAGCTATTGTGGCCAGTAGAGGTGGGCAATTCAGCCCTCTTTTCCTACCAAATCTGGTCATTCTCTTGGAAGCACATCCTTGCATGCCTCACCACCAGAGCCTGGTCAAACAGCTGGTCTTCTAGCTTCAAATGGCCCCTCAGTACCCCTGCAAGCAAGACTGGAAGTGAAGATGGGACAACCCCTTGTTCCTGAGGGTAAGGAATAAGATAAAATGATGGATTACTCCAACCACTAAAAGGAAAGGAACAGTAAAATGTTGAAGTAGGAGATAATGAGCTGCAAAGTACAGCAAATGCCCAAAAGTGACATGGCTGTGCTCTGAGCTGTGAAATGTTTATGTCTGTGATGGATGGTCTTCTTCCACTGCAAGGAACAAAGCAGAGGAGAGTCAAACATGAACATGCAAGATATAGGGAACCAGGAATCCATATGAAACAGATACCTTTACAAATTGCTGGTATAGTCATGTATTCGTTCCCTTGTCTCTCTGTTTCCCAATAGTAAAAGAAAAAAACACCACAACTTTTTTTGAAATTATACTGATTTTCATTAATGCATTCAATTTTAAATACTAGTAAAATAAAGTTGACAGAGCTTTTTGCTATCCTGGATGAAACTGAGCAACTTCAGTTTTGTGTAAGGTCATCCTGAGTCCTTAGCTTATTAGGCATTTCTGTTGTCATTGCTTGGTTGACTCAGCTCTTATCATTTTTGGAGAATTGGTAGAAAAGTTTGGTTATATAATGCACTTGAACTCAGAGCCAAAGAAGGTCATCCATTCTAGTAGGTAGTGCAGAGGGTTTTAAGTGTACTTGGAAAACAAGGAAAGCCATTATGAAACAGTAACTGTTCTGTGTAAGACAGAAAAGCACTGGGTCATGAATTCATAATTATTACATTAATGGACTACACTTAAATCAATATATCTAGCCAGAGGGAGCTGAAAGCATCATTTGACCTAGCACTCACATTTCCCCAGGAATACAAAACACTGTAAAATGTCCTCACATTCTGCACACCAAGGATTATTGTGGAGCCCTTGGAGGGAGGCAAAGGGCACAGAGAGTCAAGATGATGATAAGCAGGGCAGCCTGCCTGAATTCTGGGCTGCCAGACTCCAGCCCCCACCACAGCTACAGTACTGAAGTAACCCCTCATTTAAACAGCCACAGACTCCAAGCAGTTTAATGAGGCTCTTACTCATCATTCTCAAGCGTGGAGGTCAGAAAAGGCACACACAGGTGCATCATAGGTCATAAGCATCTCATTATGTTTCAAGTTGCCATGAAAAGCAGAACTGTTTTTCCTTACATTTCAGATTATTCTTTCAATAAACTGAGCTTCAAGCCATCAACACTGACAATTATACTTTGGAGGAAGTATAATGGAAAAATCACTGATATGTTGGACGGTTCTCTCTCTGGAGGAAACTATTACTTCTTGTCTTGCAATACAGCCATGCAGCATTTAAAAGTATAATGGCAGACTACTCTCAATAAATTTAATTTGTCTGTGAAGCTACTAGGCATTTAAATAATTCTGCTCTTTTCAAAGTACACCTGTAGTGTTTGAAGTAATGTTCTCTTCCACTGCTGAAGTTAGAGGTTAATCATATGCAACATAAGGAGATATTCCCCTTCATCTCTCTAAATGTTCAGGTCATCAATTTCATCATGTTGTGGGGAATGCAGGGGAGGCAAGTAGGAGGTGAGAAAAAAATCCATCATTTGGAACACAAGAGAACTATTTAACAACAACTTAAAGATTCAGGAAAACTCAGTATTCTGTAACCTTGTTGGCTTGGTTAAGAAAATAAAGAAATCATTTCAGACAAAATGTGGCAAGAGGAGGTGTTTCTGTGAGCTGGAAGCACTTTTTCTCCTCAACAGAGACATATATGCTACCTAACAGGGACAACAGAGACATGTATGCTACCTAAACATGCTGCGCAGTGCTTACGTGCTGGACATTGAGCTGCCCTGTAAAGAACACACACTTTCACATCTGCTCACTAAAGCAAGTCCCAAGTAAAGCCTTTGTGCAAACAACAGTTGGAGAGCATTGCAAAGGGAAACCGAGAGCAGAGAGCATAAACGAACACAACTGTTGAGCATTTGAGATGACATTTGATCTGACTCAGCAGTCTGGCCAGCCTGCTGACAGCCTGAGGACAAATGAAAGTCCTTGTTAAAGAGAATGACACATTTTGCTTGCAGAACTTCAACATGATCAAGAAATTCCATTCTCCCTTCCCCTACTTCCCTTTTTTAACCAGCAGAGGATCAACCTCCATTCCTTTCCATGTGCTTTCAGAGGGATGCTGCACAACTTGCCAAAAGCCCTTTGACTAACGGCACACCTGAGAGTTAGATTGCAAGTGGAGGAGTTTGCTTGCTTCAAAGTAAGGAAAATCTCTTCAGCCTGTAAAACCAAAAAAAAATTAATATTTCATTTTGCTAGCTGACAGGTTTGCCTCCGGTGTAGAACTGCAATAGCTCATTTATTGCACAAGATAGAAAAAGTTGACATACCTTATTATTACAAAAAAAAAACCCATAAAAAAGATTTTTGGGGGGCTACAGTAATGACAACAGCTCAGTAAGGGATTGCCATATTCTGTATCCAACACATTCTCCTCCCTGTCTTTTGGGATTTGAATTATCTGCAATTAAAAATAGGACAGATTTTAACTTTAAAAAAAAGAAAAAAAGATAAAAGTCTAATAAATTAGAATACCAATCTAGTTTATTTGGAATTTTTATTACAGAACAGAATGAAAACATAGGTGTGAGAGTCAGACACACCACCTGCAAAGCTTTGGGAATGGTTTTGGAGTGCTGAGTTCTTTCTGTGTGAAACTGATTGCATCAGGATGAAACGAAAGCTGAGACACATTCCACGAGCGCAGCTACTGCTCTCCAGCTGCCTGTGGGCATTCAAAGCACAAGGTCCAGCCAGGCAAAAAGCACACTGTGGCAAAGCCTCCTGACAGTCTCTAGCAAAATTAGGATCATGCCAGTAATATCCACAATTCTAGGCACTTAATGAACTGCTAGTAAATACATAAATGCCAGCACCCTGTGTTTTCAGGCTTTCACGCCGCGGGTATGCATTGCCCAGAGTGCTGCTGTCCTCTCCCTTGCTAACTGGACACAGGCACCCCCAGTACCCTCAGGAATGGTGTTCTGTCTGGCCTGGACAGAGGTGGTTTTGTCGGTGGGGCAGTTTCTGGCTGTGGCAAACTCAGCTCTGTCACCACTTTTTTATGTGCCTTTCATATCTCTTTTCTGTGTTACTCTGTCAGAAGTGGTGCACAATTCCCTGGTTGCTGCTTACTCTGACTGATGGCCATCTCACACCCCAACACCATCAGCTGGGGCCTGATGGCATCATCCCTTTCCATGTGATCAATTTTGGGCAAATGCCCTCAGGGCAGTGTATTTTTTTGCACACACGCTCATATTTGTATCCTAATGTGTGGTGTTTTCCAGGCCACTGCTGAGCATCCCCCAAGGTGCTCAGGCAATTGGCACAAGACACAATACACAGGGGAACCAGGCACATGGGAACACTGTAAAAGGAAATGTGCAGGGATAATGCTGCAGCAGGAGCAGCAGAAGAGCAACACACTCTTGAAGACAAAACTGCTCACCATTTCACAGCCATCTTGAGGGCTAGAAAATAAAATGCATTCCACTGTGGGACACTGCAGTTCTGCTTTAGGACTTCATATTCTCCTTTCTATTCTGAAACCTAGAATGAAAAGTTAAAGTAATCAAAGCATTTCACCGGAAAGAGGAAAAGCAATGGAAATTAAACCTGGAGGGCCAATCTCTGAACCATGTTAATTTCACTTGATCTTCCAGGCATTCAGCTCCTGACTGCCTGCAAAAGAGCTATTCACGTGCCACAAGAGCCACGAAGAGGTCCCAGACTCCCTGCCATCGAGTCTAGGATGTCCAAATGTCACTGATAATACTCCAGTATTTCCACCAATAACTTCTCAGCCAGCAAAGCTGGAACACAGGAGTCCTCAGGTCTACCACAGGAGCTGGTGCATTTCCAATGAGGCTGAAACCCACCTAAGTTTCACCAGAAATAAGAGGAAAGACATATTTCCATGAACCATTTCACTTTGGAACTATCTCTTATCCAAAGCAATGCTTTCCAACAAAATCCAGCTTTTGTATTCCAATGCAGGCCAGCTCCCAATATGCTTTAGCAATTTGAGTGTCATGTCTGAGAATAAAAGGCAACAGGAACACAGTCATGATTAACTCCCCTAATTAACTTGACCTGTTTGGTGGTTTGTTTCTTATTTTTTATGTTACCTGGCTCTTACAATATGCAGCCTTCCTCAGAGGTAAAAACCCCAGACAATGTGTTTTTCATTTGCAAATTAAATACTTTGTCTGAAAGACAAACCTGCTCTAACCTCAAGTTCTGATATCTCCAATCTCCTGCATATCTGGCTTATTTGTGATGTCAACAACCGCAGAGGTCCCTTGTTGATACATTTTTCAGAGATGGAACATATCCCTCATGTTTCAGATTTCACAAATGGTTTTTGCATAATTATCTATGCAATAAGATCAAAGAGAGAAGGGATATCAGAGGTAAGAGTCCCATCTATTGGCCAGAGGAGGAACATGATAACCAAATGCTTTCTGAATCTCAAAAAATTTTCTACTGTGAAAATTATAAGCAAAGAAAAATTACTAGGAAAAATGAATCATCTAAATGCTAATAATGGATATCAGTGAAGGCAAAAAAATCTTTTAGAATTCTTTTTCTTCTTTTAGAGAGGAAAGAAAGGGAAAACAACTTATTATTTAGGATAAGGAGGAGGGAATTTTTGTTGTGATTACTTTGTGAATGCAGTTGGGATTGTTTCTCAGGAAACTCTAGAGTACAGTCATTTTTAAATAACTCTTATTGTTTGTCATTTTAAAATAACTCCTATTGTTTTACTTGAGTTTCAATTCAGGAAACTTTAGTCAAAGCAGAGACATGGTCTGTTGCATAAATAACAGTTCTAGCACCATCTTATCGCCCATACACTCAGGAGAGTTGCTTTCGATAGCTTGTTTAGTTACACAACCAAAATCTGTTAGTCCATACTTTCCGAAGCTTAGCACAGAGACAAATGTTAGTTTTGCATGCAACTGCTTTTATTTGGAAATGTGTAAAATTGTTTTTCTTGAGCAAACCACTGCTGGGTTTGGGTCTGAGCAAGAATTTTCAGTGGTGTTTATTCTTTTTAGTGTGTTTGTTGAAGACCACCACCAGTAACACTCAATAAAGCAAATTTTAAGTCTGAGCCAAACCACACAGTGCCTGGAAACCTGGACTTGGGCAAAGCATTTGATACAGTCCTGGACAGTCTCTAAAATGGAGATAATTAGATTTGACAGGTGGACTACCTGTGGATAAGGAATTGGTAGGAGGTCCCACTCATAGAGGGCCAGTCAATGGCTCACTGTGTGGAGACCAGTGATGAGTGGTGTCCTCACAGCCTGTTACTGGGACCAGTATTATTTAACCTCTATGTCAGGGACATGGACCATGGGATTGAGCGGTCACTTCAGATGACACCAAACTGAGAGTTGTGGTTGATAACAGGGGACAGGATGCCATCCAGAGGTACCTCGACAGGCCTGAGAGGCAGACCTGGATGAACCCCATAAAGTCCAACAAAGCCAAGGGCAAGGTCTGGCACCTTGGTGGCAGCAGTGCCCAATATCAGTACAAACTGAGGGATTCATTGATTGGGAGCAGCCCTTAGGAGAAAGTCTTAGGAGTGTTGATTGATGGGAAGCTCAACAGGACCCATCAATGCGTGCTGCAGCCCAGAAAGCCAAACATATCCTGGGCTGCATCAAAAGCAGCACGGGCAGAAGTTTGAGGGAAGGATTCTGTCCCTTTACTCTGCTCTACTGAGACCCCACCTGGAGTTTTGTGTCCACTATGGGGTCCTCTGCACAAGGATGTGGTCCTGCTGAAGGAGGGTCGCAAAGATGATCAGAGCGGTGGGGCACCTCTCCTGTGAGGATGGGCTGAGAGACTGGGGTTGTTCAGCCTGGAGAAGAAATGGCTCCGGAGAAACCTTAAAACAGCCTTTCAATACTTAAAGGGAGCCTATGGGAAAGACTGGGATGGACTCTTCATCTGTGGGTGTAGTGATAGAGCTAATGGTTTTAAATAGAAAGAGGGCAGGCTTAGCTAAGGTGTAACAAAGAAATTCTCTACTGTGAGTGTGGTGAGGCACTGGACCAGGTTGCCCATAGAAGTTGTAGATGCCCCATCTCTGGATGTGTTCAAGGCCAGGCTGGATGGGGCTTTGAGTGATCTGGTCTCAGGGAGGTGTCCCTGCATGGAATTAGATGACCTTTAAAATCCCTCCCAACACAAACAAATTCTGAGTCTGTGAAACTGTTTCCTACCACACTCCCTTATGATGGTTTAGGACACTGTGCTTCATGCTCTGGGCTAAAGTCCTTCCTGTCTCTTGGCTCTACAGATAGTTCTTAGTGCCAGAACATAAGAGCAAACATACTGAATCAATCTGAAGTCAGAAATGGGTGTCTAGGCAAAAGCACAAGAACAAGACTTATGGGTCTTCTCCAGTCATTTGCAGCTCATGAACTTCAAAAGACTTGTGATTTGTGTGCATTTAGGAAACCCTAAAGGATTTCTCTTCCATGAAGTTGTCAAATCAATCCTTAACCCACATAAACACTTATCATCTGCAACAACCTGTTGCAAGAACTGCTCATAAAAATCTACTTCCAGGATGCCTTAAGAGTATCTTACCTTTCCTGCAGTTTTTATTATTTTAGTGATGAGGTTAAAATGTTTGGATGAAGGCAAAAGACCTGTATTCTAGAGTAGCTTTGATATTCTAATAAAAATCCAGAGTAAAGGAGAGTTCCTTATTCTTTAAAAAGCTGGGGTTTTAATTTTTTTTTTTATGAAATGAGACTATACCAAATGGAAGAAGTTTAGCACAAAATTGGTGGGGACATAAAACCATTGTAGTGCCATATAACTCAGTCCTGCTCTCTTTACCTCCCATTGAAAGCCCTGGGGTTGAATTGCAGTTCACTGCAATTACCATGCTGTACTCTGGCATCCCCTTTTTCACTTTCCCGACCAAAAAAAATTGCAAAAAAGAAAATATGGAGCAAGGAAAACAAATAAAAACTGAGAATGCTGCAAGTATTATGTGAGAGAATGAAAGCTGGTGGAAAAAACTGAAGTCACTGAAGATCCCTGCCTGGGCTGCCTCATAGACCAGTCCACACTGGGAACTGTCATGCCTGTAGAGGAGAGAGATAAGATAAAAACTGCAGTCAAACCCACTGCATAAATATCACGGTGTGCTGTGCCTTGGCCACTCTCACTGGCCATGATGGGTCTGTGCCTTGCTGAGGAATGCCTGTTTGAGGCATGGCCGAGTAGAGCCATTGGTGCAGGTGCAGTTCCACCAGCGGCCATAGGCATCCAAAACTCCCGTTTTACTCAAATGGTCTGTCTGCCCCAGAGCACAGATACAGGATGTGGAGGACAATTGAAAAAACCCTGTTTGTTCTTATCTACTCATTTGAACCAAAGCAGGAAAAGGCAGAGACTACGACTCACCTGGACAGTAAACTTGGTCACAAAAATGTAGTTGTAACATTTTCCATCTTAGAAGCTGCTGATGCACAAAAATATGAATGTTTCATTGTGACAAACAAAAAGATTTCCAAACCCTAAAACACTTGTTTTCGAAAAATTGTAAAACAGGGCTAGCAGCAGCCTTTTTAGTACCATTTAGTACAGTGGCACTCAAAACAGGAGGTTCTGCATTATGGATCACTGTTATCTTCCTAAGCAACAAGGAACAAAATGTTTTTAAAGGCAATGTAACAGAAATGTGTATGCAGAATAATGCTTTAAAGGATTTAAATATGTATTTAAACTGTGGATTGACCTCTATTTTTCCATGAAAATTGCCATATCTGTTTTCTCCAGAAGGCTTATTAAAATTGCATCTTTCTTGGAGAAAGATTACATTTGTTCTTATCCTGATCACATATCAGGTGATGTAAATTGATACAAAATCCAATGTTTGGATCAATACTGTGATAATAAAACTAAGAGAAATGAAAAAATGGATAAAAGCACCACTCTCCACAGAAATGTTGATTCACTGACCATCTGTCTTACTTCAGCTAAGTGCTTTACCCCCTTAGTTTGGCATTAGACAAGTCAGTCAATAAATTAAATAACTGAAGTCACACTGTAATTCTTGGCTACCCTGCTCTATTTTTTAAGCTGTCAACATCTAAAATGTCACACGTATTCCTTTTTTGGGCATATAGCGAGCATGTGCCAAGTCCTGTCTACTCATCCTAAGCATGAACACACACAGGTAACTAGCAATTATAGTCTTGATTTCTACTACTCACCCAACTGCCATAAAAACTCTTCTGAGTCTAAATATGTGCATTAAATTTATTTCTATTTGTTTGCTTACCACCTTATATGAATGCAGTCTGACTAAACACACCTGCATTATACACACTGAGAAAACAAGAAACAAAATCACTCGACACGTTGACGTGTTGTGCCCATATTCTGCACTCTGCAAGAGAAGCAAGAGAACGCACTTAGAACTTTAAAATACCACAATAGAAGGTTCATTTTTACAGGCCATTAGCATTCCATTAGTCTCATCTATTCATTTCCAGGCTGCCCTCAGACTGAAAAGTGAGTATCTAATATGATGCTTTCATTAGATTAAAATTANCAATCCAATACAATTTTAACAGAGAACACAATGGGTGGCTGCTCATCCAACTGGAAGGCTGAGAAGAAGCTCAGAATGATATTAATTTTTTTTTTGACAGATTTAAAGCATAAACTGCAGAGAGTGACATCTAGGACAAACAAATTATCTCAGTGATGTGACAAAGGGTACATATTGATTTTAGAATAACAGTAGTTATTTGATACCCTCATTGTCTGCATAAAGAAGGCATACCTAAACACAGGAGAAAAAAGTCTACATTATTTCCTAGATGACAACATTTCCCTGTTTATCACTTAAATAACACCAGCAAATGGCCTAGATCAGATGCAGAAATAAAAGTTAAAAAGCTCACTGCTAGAGACACCAAAACCTGAGACTCCAGGACAGCAAAGAACATAAACAGCTGATTAAGAAGGTAGTCAAGTTTACACCTTCTCATCTTTAATAAGACATATGGGCCTGTGCCTAGTGGGTTCTAAGTGTGCTCCTGCAGTTTATCACGTGCTCAAAGAAGCTGGTAGTACTTGTGGCCAGCAGGAATCCCTACAGCTGTATGAGCCCATGCAAAGGTGTTCTGGAAAGGAGTGCTGTTTCAGTGCCTAATCTGTCTCTTGTAAGGTGAGCATGACATCTTTTGGGTAGAACAATTTCTCCCTCTAAACCAGCAGAAGTGCCTACATCTCCTGTTGGGGCCCGAGGACCCTGCTGCTGCAACAGCTCTGCTCACAGGCTGAGCCCTACGTTCCTCAGCACAGGATACATGCTGTGCTGCAGAAAACATAAATGGGCCCAGAGAGTGAGCACTGCTCTCCTGTGCAGAAAAGGTGTTTATAGGAAGAAGAGGTAGATTCTTTTTATTTTTTTAGCATATCAATAGATGAGTCAAAATCTGTGAGCAAATAAACTTTCAAAATCAAATTGCAAGACAGCAGGAAAAAAATCCAGAAACTAACAAATTTTTTGGGAAAAAAAAATACAATTCAGCGTCAAGAGGAAAAAGCTTGGTTGCTTCCCAGTAAAAACATTTCAAATTCCATATTAACATGATACATTTTTTACCTTTAACTGGTAAACACATTTTTGTTTCTACTTTGGTAGTCCTAATAATTCATATAAGGTTATTCCCATGTAAGAGGTTTTGGTGTTTAAGAAAGAATATAAAGTGCTTCAGTATTTACGCTACACGTGTGTCTAGAGAACAGTAAGTTTATAGAAAAGACTGCAAACAACCCCCCTCTCATCCATCAGCCCCTTGAACCCCTGAACCCTCCACCACTCCCACTTCCCTCCCCTTTTCCCCCCATGTCCTATTTCCAGCTGTGGCAGCTGTTGTGAAACCAGCACTGGCAGACTCTGACACCTGGTGGTAGCTCAGCAAGACTCTGGCCTTATTTTCTGTGAGATTTTTGATTTGATAAGCTTTATTTTATTTTTGAGGACTCCTTGGAACCAACGTTGATGTAAGGAGCAATATTTTACTAGAAGTTCAAAAGTAGGAAGACTTAACAGTACAAGGAAAAATAATACAGCTGAATGTCAGGCTGTGAAAGAAATGCCAGGTAACTGCTCCCGTGCTTAGAGATGCTGACAAAACATCTTTAAATGCACTGCAAAATGCTTTAATCCTAAGAAATTTTAAAATATCATATATGCAGTTTTAATATCTCCTAAATCCACAGCTTTTGACTATAAAATCTACAGGCAGTGAGCAGGAGTCTGTATGATCTTTCTGTGTTCAGAGAACACACAGAATGCTATTTTAATCCTGTAGACCTCCTGACTGGAAACACCATGTTGTATTTTGGGAGTTTTCAAACCATTTCCTACCCTTGCCTGCAGCATCTGTGCAGTTGCAATTACCAAACTTTTGGGGCAGACCCTGCCCAGTGCCAGCCACACAGCACAGTGGACTTGCCCACTGGCTTCCCATATGGTCCAGCATAGCAACCATACACCATGCTTATTCATATCAGGCCCTGCATTTGGTTATCTATGGATATATGTTACTCTCCATGGATACCAAGCCATTCTTCTGCCTGCTACCACCCAAATTTATTCTGCTGCTCTGCTTTAAATTTGTTCTTAAATACTGTAGAGAATTGGGACTTTATTTTTCTTGCTTTTGAAAATGCAAAGAGAACATAAGTAATTATTGCTCTCAGTACAGCTTAAGCATATTTGTTCACAATGCCTTTAATTTCTAAGAGATTTTCAGTTTTCATTATTATTCATTGTCTCACCAGTTTTGTCTTTATTAGGCATTCATAAAAAATACTTCATTATCATCTGTAAAGCACAGTTCATTAGCATGGCTGCTCTGTGAAGACAATTGTTTCTTCATTAGCACCAGCTCCTCAGAAATTCAGGTCTTTGATGCTTGTTTGAATTACTTGTATCTTTTCATTTCCTCGGTTGTGTTTCTGAAAGATTTAATTTTTTTCTACAGCTATCTACATCTGTGAATATCATCATAAGCCCTGCACTTCTAATTTGTGATGTATTTTGCTTGCAACTACATTAGTTGTTCATACAAATGCATTGGCATAGAGTTTATTCATAGGCTTCATCCTGCATTTGTGAGTGCTAATCTATTAACTCTGTTTATTCCTTTAGGAAGGAGTGAAAACATTTGTCTCCAAGCATGCTCTAGAGAAGAGGGCATAATTTTGAAAGCCCCACACTTTAGCGCCTTTCACTGGGATACGTGGCAAAACCTATATCAAGAACTATATATATATGGGGGGTGTGAAACACAGAGATTGCATTTGTCAAATATAATAGAATTAATCAAATCAAAAGATTGCAGAATGATTAAGAGTTTATTTTTCTTTGCCTATGTGGTGGTTTGAACCTGAGTTGATGGACAGTCATTTAGACCAAAAACACTTCTCAAAATTTACATATTTAAACCGCGTGGAGACACAGGAACTTCCCTTTTGTGTTTGAGCCTCCCGCAGGAAGGGGGATGAAATGGGCCCCGGGCTCCGTCTCGTGGCACAGGCCCTGGGTAGCTGCAGGAGAACCCACTCAGAGCCGTGGGCAGCTAAGGAACAACCATTAAGCTGCTGCATGGCCGATACCACCTGGCACAGCCTCTAAGGACTGGAGAGGGGGCTCTCCCCCCACACGGCCCCACGCAGACTCGGCGGGAGCTGACAGAGTTTCTGCAACCAATGCAGCTTGAGTCGAGCTGAGGAGCCAGCCGCATAAAGGGAAAGAAGCTTCTTCTCCAACATAAAACCCAAAGATGATCATGGCGACTTCAAGGTCAGAGGGAAAGAGAAAGTAAGTCATGGGAGACGGAGCTGAAGATGGAGACAGGAAAAGAGGGCGGAGTCGCGCCCAGCGCAAAGCTTAAAAATACTTTTTGCAGGCCGTGGTAAAACTGTAATACCACAAACTCTTCTTTCCTCTTTAAACCACATAAAGACATGGGGGATGAGAATTTTGTGTGCAGCCTGTGGGAAAAAGAAACGTGACCATGCCAGGTCACCTAAGAGCTATGAGAGACTTTTAGAGATTTTGTGAAGAAGAGAGCAGTTGCTTTTAAGCTGGAATTTGTCCATCCTGAAAAAAGAAACACCCCATGTGTGGCCCATGCTGGCAATTGTGGGAAGACTGCAAGATTCATGGGGAGAGATATTTTTCACGGCAGCAGAATTTCTGGGTGGGTCTCTTGCCTTTTGAGCAGTTTGGAAACCACGTGAAGCAAAAGAAAACCTTTTTTCCTTAAATAGTGGACAGACTTTTAAGAACTATAATACTGACCAAAATCATAGTTTGTTATCCTTTGTGAGAGTTGGGTAAAAAGGGGAGATGCTGGAAGAAAAGGGGGTTTTGCTTTAATTCCTTATTATTTCTTTTTTACTTTTAATTCTGTTAGTAATAAAATTCTTCATATTCTTTAAAATTTAGAGACTGCTTTGCATTTCTCCTAATTCTTATCTCACAGAAGGTAAAAGATGTGAACAAAACCACTACAGCCTGAATGTTCCCTTTCACCTTGCTCGATGGTGACCCCACACACTTTCCCTCCTATGGCTCTGGTGTGCAGGTGCTCCTCCTTACTTCATGGTCAGTGGGAGCTGGAGATGACCTCTGGTGCCAAAGCAGACCCCCAGCATGACCTGCTGCACCACCAAACTGCCTTGGCCCCTTCTCTGACCGGCCTCAGCCTTGGTCTCCAACTTGCCAGTCACCTTTCTATCCGAATAAACCATTTGGTTGCAAATAGAACAAATATTTTTCTGATTGTAAATCCCTGATTTGACACTGACTGGAAACAGGTTCCTTTCAAGAGCTGCCAAACTCAGGAAAATAGCCTAATAAATGTTTCTGAGTGTATTTTTCTTTTTATTCCACCACTCTTCTGGTATTTTTAAAGGTTTGTTTATGAAATGGAGAACATTTCTTATGGGACATATGGTTCAAAAATTTTAGAATTACATAAACCCGGGAGGACAGATTTGTTGAACCTTCTCTCTATATGCCTCTCACTTTATATGAAGAACCAAGGCATAGTTACAGCTCCCCACACACACTCGAGTGTGAGATTGCTCCTCTTTTCTCTACTACAGTGGCACGAAAAATACATGCTTGAAGCCAAGGACAGCCAAGGCTGAAAGATGCTGCCTTTGTCCTCTGTTTATTACAAATATTGACTATAAGGTAATATGCCCACATTCACCACAATGCAGCCAACCTCCACACAAACAGTTAAAAAGGAATACAAGCCTTCAACTTTCACCACAAACTCAGGCCAAGGTAGAAAAACCAAAGCCAGCTGGCCAGCTTTCATAAAGAGCTCACTTGCTGGATGGAAAGAGAGAAACCTGGTTGACATGGAAACCTATGATTTCAATATATATCTATAATTAACAGATAAAATAGCAGGATGAGAGAGAGCTCAAAATGCCATGATCAACTACAGTTGTGAGAGAATTTTTAATGCCCGAATATTAGAGGTGAAAATATTAAAACAGCAACAAGGAAGGTGTTAAAACAAATTGTTGTTCCAGGCAATTGTTAGAGGGCTCAATGGGAATGTGAGAAATGAAACAACAGTAATCTCATGCTGGAGCACGTTTCTGTATTTGTGTTCTATTTCTGCTATAAAAAAAAAGGCCTTCTTGTGGATTTCATCTATGCACATTCAAATGAGAGCTGCTGTCATAAAAGTTTCAAGCAGAATAGATGGTAAAGAGGGAAAGAGGGTGAAACATTCAGAGAGGTGCAGAGAGGTAAAAGATGCAGCCTTGATACAAATACAGAGGGTGCACAGTCATATCTGATGACACAGGCAGACACTGAAATTTTAAATTGGGAACAATCCTTGGGACAAGATGATGGTAACAACCCTTGAGTCATCAGACAAATTCATACCAGAGATGACCCAGACTAGGTGGCAGGAATGGAACTTTCTGAACATTTCTGTACATGGTAGGAAGAATTCTTCCACTCAGGACTTTTTTTTCCTCTTTCTGGGGCATTTCAAGGGTACCAAACCCCAAGTAATTGTACAGGATGGTTAGACACATTGTGTGCCTTTTTAGTTCAGGTTTTGATATCAGCTCAGCAGTAGATCTTATTTCCTTGTAGAGAAATATCTGAGTAAGTGTGTGGCCCATGCATCAGTCCAAAAAATAAGGGCACAAATCACTGGAGCAAGTTAACATTTTCACATTCAGAAGTCACAGGCTCAGTCCCTCTAAAGAGAAAATATTTGTTACGCTATTATCTTTGCTTAATATTTGGTCTGAAAATAATTTCTCTTCTTGATTTCAGGCATTCCACTCAAATATGTGGGCATGCATCATCCTTCATAGATAGACAAGCACTGTTACAGGGAAGAGAGAAGAGATCTGATTAACTTTTACATGCCCCACCTGAAATAAGAAGGTTGCATTCACAGCAGGCTTCATTTATGGTAGGAAATATCTGTAGTGCAACATCATTTGTATTTTTTCACTTGCTGAGTCTGAGGAGGGATGGTGGAAAAAAAAAGAAGTAAAGAAACCATTAATTTATATGTAAATAAAGCAAGCATAACAAATACTAGCTGCGGGTACCACCTGCTCCACAGCTTCTTCACATAGATATAGTAGACAAATGGGGGTAATGTAACTCATCTCTTGGTGTTTGATGGATATTAGTCTACTCATTTTTTATGTTTGATGAGATATTAGTCTACTCATTTTTCCAAAAGTCATTGCAAATTTGAGGCACTTTAAAAGTTGCAGCAATAATTTATTTTTTTCTCTCAATTATGTGGATACTAGTGAGAGACAAGGGAGTAAAAAAAGATACATGTTCAAGATCACTCTAAATATAATAAACCCCAGGAGTTAAATGACAAGCTCCATTTTATTTTGCATCTTTTCATTTTTAACTGTGCCTTTTTAATTCTTGCTCTTCTATTTTGTAAAATACAAAGGGCCAGAGGCTCCTTCTCTGGAAAAAAAACCTAAGTCCATTGTAACTGGATTGCTGATCTCTTCATCTTTATTTTTATGGGCCTTGGGAAATTGCAAGGAGATAAAATTGTGGGAAAAAAACAACTCTGTGCAACTGCTGATCATCAGGAAAGAAAGGCACGATTTGGTGCATATCTTCTCCTGTTCCCCAGCTCATTACAGACCCCCAAGGTGTGAATCCCTGGGCCAAAATGCAGGCAACTGTCAGGCTTCTAAATGTGAAGGGTGTTTTTAACACAAGTCTTACATTACGAGAAGTAAAACCTTGGGGCATAAATGCATCTTTCTCTTTCATATCATTTAAGCTAGCTGAATGCTTCTTAGTGTTCAGTAAATATAAATGCATTTTTCCCCAGAGCCAGGACATGCTGCAAAGAAACACTGATCTGCTCAGGATGAAAACCTAGCATGGATTTCAAAATCTTCCTTAGACAGACAGTCTCTTCAATTGGCAGAATTTATGAGAAGCCTGGGCACTATTCTGCCTTGTCATTTGCAAGTTTTCTAGTTGTCCAGCTTTAGAGGCTGCCATCACTTCAACCACAAGTTCCACATACTATGGAAAGGTTGTACTCCTTGAGCTGGGTCATGGAGGTGGTGATGGGATCAGGAGGAGAAGAGCAGTGGCCTCATGCTCCCTGCTGGGCTTATTAACCTCTCACTGTATGCCTTTGTCCCCCTGCTTAGGCACCCCAACCAGCCTGAGCACCAGAAGTGGCTCATTTCAGCTAAAGAGGTCAGAATGCAATGGGGCACATCCCAGGCTAAAACCTGAGATAGCTATGTCTTCCTCTGTGGTCAGTAGCTATATCTTCAGTTAATGAACCTTTGCTAATCATCATGCCTTAGAAAGAGCAGGTGTTTTAAAGAGAAGGTGGCGGCCATGGGCAAGCACAAACAACATTACATGACTTCTGCAAAAAATGAACTATATTCACACATCACAAGCACAAAGGTGATCAAGTCCTATATTCTGTGTCAACTGCGTCTCTTTTTTCACTAACATGACAGTGACTGGTTTGTTGTGCCATTGGGACTCCAATTACTGGAACAGGCAGGGAGAGTGAATAATGTCAGGGCCTGAACTACAGTGCATGGCTCAGACAATCTCTCTTAGAGGCAAATAAAGTGAAATACCATGTCCCTTTTCTTTTCTCATGTAGACAAATGCTTCCTAATGAAAATGCTGAACTTCACTGTCTTTCAGCTGGTACATCTGAAGCCAAATCACTGCTGATTATATGGGTCTGAAAGAGTATTTTGGGAAGTTTGGTGAGTTTAGTCAGAGGGTGAAATATGCTGAAATCAATTTTAAAAATCCCCTCTATTCCTTCAGGGCTAGTTTTTCTCTGTGCATATTTCAGTATAATAAATACCTCAGAAAAACATCCTTTATATTTTCCCCTCTTATCAAAATAATTCCCTCTGGCCCTCACAGAAAATGTATTTAGAGCCTGATCACATCTTCTATCCCTTTTACACTCTTTTAATTAGCAAAAGTAGGATTGTAGATGCCTTAGGAGTTGGATTCCGCTTATTCTCACTGATTTCTGAGCCATATTACTGCACCATCTACTGATTCTGGGGACACCCCATACCATGTGCTGCACAATCCCTGGGTGGGGTGGCAATCCTTTCCTCTTGGAAGTCACTCACTGCAGCAAGCCACAGATCATCCCCACGACAAGTGAAATGAACTGAGGATACAAAACACGACTATACCACCCAAGCATGGTTTTTGCTTAGGCAAAAATACATTTACATCTTTGCCTGATCCATCCACTGCCATCCTTTCTGTCATAGGGTTTTTCACACACGTTTTTAACTGTCAGTCTGGATGCATATCGACAGGCCCTGATGCCAATCTCTTCCTTTAGAATCAGACAAAGTAGTTTTCCTTTAAGGGATTATCTGAAGAGCCTTTTTGCTTAAATGCCCATTTTAGGAGCTGCTTCAGAAGGGGTTTTCATATACATATTTGGGGTTTGATGAAATAATCTCTTAACTAGTTAGCAGATAGATATTTCTCCTTGCCATTTGAATTGTATTTCCATCTCCTTATTTTCTTCTCTGGTCATGCAGCATTTCAGGATAATCAGTTTTATTTGTTTATTCATTTGTCTTTATGCTAGTTTATACAGAATTCTCTAAGTCCTATTTTTGTGTTGGTGAAATACTGATCAGGTGCAGATGTGGTCCATCTGTGAAATGGTCATTTATATCAGGAACATGGAGAAGAAGAGAGGAAAAATAGTACTATTTGCCTTCTTTCTAGGAGCAGGGGATAGAGAGAATAAAGAAGAGGAAAGTTTCTGCTGCAGCTGGGACTGGAAGCCATGGATTTGGGCATGTGTCATCCTGAACATGTGATAGTCATGTTTTGACATTTCCCAATTTTGACAAAAAATGTTGAAACTTCGCTATTCTAAGTGATCCTGAAGAGTGACAAAGAAAGACTGTATTGAAAACCACATTGAAAATTCAGTTATTTCTAGTTGTCACAGAGAGTGGCTGTGCAGAGGGCTGAGCTCCCAAATAACTGTGTGCATTCAGAGAACTGCTTCTTTTCTGTGAAAACCCAAAAGCAGACATGTGCAGCAAAGGCAGGTAAGGATAAAAGTGTTCGCTAATGGTATGAGGCCAAATGTTCCTGCCGTGGCCCTTTTCAGGGAGCACACAGACAAAACGTGCAGCTCATTGTTCCCAGCAGGATTGTGTATGCACGTTTAGCACATTTATCCCAGAACATATCCTGAAGTGGGCTTGGTGCTTTGCTCATCTGCAACTGCGCATCAGTTTATGATGTGAAGAATCACAACGGCACTCTGGCAGATGGGTCTAAGCATGTCCATGCCAGAAAATCAGCAAGTGAAATTAGTTTGAGTAAGACAAGTAGACAATTTGAAGGCCAATACAAGCCTGTTGGTATCCCCTGCTCAATTAGCTTTGAAAGTAAAAGCTGCTGGTAAGACGTGCTCTGTCTGAGGTACCCAATGCAATTCAACCAATTCCAGCACTTCCAAGGTTTTCTGTAGCACAGAAAGATCTTGTCAATAGCCCCTCTAGCTAAACCTTGCTTTTAACTTCAGTGGTGTTCAGTTAATTCAGTCACACAACATCTGTGTAACTTAGGCAACTCAGTAAACTTCTAGAAATTTCTGGATGTTGGTTTGGTTTTTGACTTGGCTCTTCATATCTATCTCTGGTTGCCAGAATATATGAACCTTGATGAAAAAAAGTGTTAAAAATTTACCTTAAGAGAGAGTTTAAGTACTAGGTGGGTTCTCTGAAGAATATAAAACATCTAAAGGCTGGCACTTAGAAATGAATAAACAACTTACACAGCTACGGAAAATTATTTTTAGCTGTGACAAATCTGTCTTCCATTTTTTTTTCACAAAAACACAAGTGTTATTTCACAATTTTCTACAATAAAAATGTTTCTCATCCCAAGAAAACCTTTAACTTAGCTGTAGATTTTGCCTGAAGAAACATATGCCTATATATGTATAATTTCAGCTGATTATACTCAGATCTTTATTTCATTGCAGGGGGGGGTTGGAGTTAGACAACGTTTGAAAGTCCCTTCCAATTCAAACTATTCTATGATCCTCTATAGTCTTCTTTGAAAAAAAAAAAACAAGTATTTTTATCTGGAAATATCAAAAAGGCTGGAACTACCACAGATTCCCTTTTGCAATGACAGTGACATTTGCATTTGGACACCATGTCATGAGTCTGAAGGTTTTCAGGAGAGAGGGAAAGAATATTCTTTTGGCATCGGTGGCAATACATATAAATCATGTCTCATATCTGATTTTAACAGAAGAATTTCATTACCAATTTATTCTTTTAAGGCACCATTCAATTTTTTTTTCAGTGAATTACCTATTACCCACTTGAAGTCATTACATTTTTCAGGGAAAATCTATTTATAAGTACTCATGAAGCAAACTAATTTAAAACATAATTAAAAAGAGGTCAGACTCTTAAATAAATCACAGATACTTTCTCTATAGATTAAACATGCGAAGCAGGCAACGCCTCTTACATAACTTTTCCAAATAGTCCTGTATTACCATTTTACCCTGGACACTGACTACTGAAGCTGTGTCATCCTCTGAGAAAAAGTAGTACTTCAGTTCTGCTTGGGGGCAAGAGGAGACTCCATCTCTACTGCAGTTGGTGCTGGCCCCTGGCCACTGTGGAGGTTTCTGCAGTCCCTTGCCAGTCTCAGGCAGTGCCAGTGGGGGCACTGGCCTCGTACTGGCTCACACAAGTCACTGCACAATTTTAGCAGGCGATGTTAAAAACCTCCCATCCTTGGTTTTCACCTGGTTGTCACTTGCTTAAAATAATTTTAAATGGCAGAGTTCGTTGAGGTAGACTGGGGATAAGAAAACTCCTCCAGCCCTGGGAGCAGGCTTGCCATGGTGGCACAGAGTTGGCACCAGATGGAACACTGGGGTTGGCACAGCCAACAGGAGGAGCAGTGATTCAAGGAGATGATGGCTGGGAGTGACAGATTCCAGGAGATGAAGGCTGGGGAAGTCCTTCCCCGCAGATACTGTCCTGGGGTGGTACTGTGCAGGATCCTGCTCTCCTCACAGAGGCTGCCTGGACTGCGCAGCCCCAGCTTCCCCACTGCCGTTCCAAGTTGGTCGGCCACAGTCCTGCCTAGGTCTGCCTGTCCACCTCTCAGCTTTGGCAGTGTAAGACTGGTCTTTAGTATTTGCTGGAATAAACACTAAAAATATATAGTATTTAGTAATAAATGTAAAATTTTAACTAATTAATATGCTGATTATTATTTTTAATTCATATACTAACTAATAAATTTAGTATTTTCAGCATTTATCTTTATTCGCTGCATTTCCCAATATTTTCATTGCCTGTACACATTGCCTGAACACTCAAGTAAGTAGCGAAAGCTATTGCAAACAGGGTTAGCTTTTTTAAACCAGTACCAAAGCCCATTATTAGCTTCCTCACCCCGCTGCTTTCAGGGGCACTGAGCCATGACAGCACCCACTAACTTCAGGCCTAAATGTGGTGGTACTGTCCAGCATGCTGTATGTACGTGTGGTGGTTTGAACCTGAGTTGATGGACAGTTGTTTAGACCAATAACACTTCTCGAAATCTACATATTTAAACCGTGTGGAAGCCCGGGCAATCCTCTCTTCCTTCCGGCCCTTGGACAGGTAACTGGGCTCTGGCCACTCGGCCTGGCGGGCCGGGCTGGGCCTGGCTGGGCCTGGCCGGGCCTCACTGCTTTGCCCCGGCAGGGGCTGGGGCCACAGCCCTGCTCTGTCTCGGCCCAGCGGGGGAGGGCCCGCGGCTCCATGCAGGCCGGGATGTCCCCTGCCTTCTCTGGTGCAGCTGAAATGACCGGCTCCAGTCACTGCCCAGCAGAGAGCATGTGACCAACAGAGAGTTAAGTTGTAGCTGCAAGCCAAGGCTCCGGGTAAGATTAACCCCTTCTGAACTGTAAGCTCCCCAGAAGAGATGAGACCTGCAAACATCAATCCTATCCCAGGTCAGAGGAAAGGGAAAGGCAAAGGCACGTGAATAGATACCATGATAGTGACACCAAAGTCAGTGAAGAGGAAGGAGCTGAAGTTCAGAGAGAAGAGATAAAGGAGATGCTTTAAAACTAGAAGCTGAAATCCTTTTGTGAAGCTATGGTGATGGACTATGATACATCAGAACCCCTTGTAATTTCGTGGTAAGCATGGGGGGTAGAACGTTCAATTGTAGCCATGAGCAAAGATGCCTGTGCTGGAATCAGTAAATGCTGAAGTAGCTGTGATCCAATGAGAAGCCTGACCAGAGAGAAACAGTGGAGTAGCTCTGATCCACTTGAGAAGCCTGAACTGAGAGATAGTGATAGAAAAGAAGATCTCTCTTCCTGAGATGAAGATGATACCGGAGGCAGATGACAAGAACCTTTGCTCTTGAACTGCTCATCCTTACAATAGTACCCCATTAGCTAAGACTGAACCCTCGAAAACAGCTGTGGGTAAAGCTGTAAGTCAAGGGAAGGGACTTTTCACATGCCAGCAGCAAATCACCCTGGGTGGCTGTTGTGCTGTGACACGGAAGCCACAAGAAGACTCCTTCTTGTGGAGAAGCCCCATAGCATGGGGAAAAGAGACTCCTCTCCCTAAGTCTACTGATGAAAGACTATTATAGAGTTGGTAAACTGACTGAAATAATCTCAAGTTCGTGCCTTTATGTTGTAACTGGGAGGAGGGAGGAGGATGGGGGGAAGAGAAGTGTTCTGAAAGTGTATTTTGACTCTTATTAATCCTTTTTCTTTTAGTTCTGTTCGTATTAACTTCTTTATATTCTTTAAGTTTGGAGCCTGCTTTGCATTCCTCCTAATTCTTATCTCACAGAAGGTAAGAAATGCGACCAACCCACTACAGTATGTCTCAAATGTCTGTTGAGAAAAACTTTTCCATAAATGACATGGTGATGCTGCCTTACCAGCTACTTACTCCAGAGCTGGGCACTGAGTCCATGGACACCAGTTCTTCTGCTGGCACCAGCAGCAAGGTCCCTGCAGAACATTTGTGTGAAGATTACATGAGGCACTGTGCAGGAGCTGAAGAGTGACGTGGTCATTAACATCACCTCACTCCAGTGTGAGTTTCTAAACAATGTCCCTTCTGAGGCTTGCATGAGTATACTCAGAAAGGCAGAAATAATCATAGCATGTGTTCAAAATGGCACTGTCATGTAGAATGCCCAGTATCTCCAGCTGTTCTCTATTATTTTGTGCTCCTTATAAATTTCTGCTAAACAATTCTCTTCCTCTCCAGTTAATCCAACATTAATTGTCCCAGGCCAGTGCTGAACAATATTGTGGCTTTCCTTTCCACCTCAGATTGTCCCTGCTCAGCACCACAGCTCCTCTACAGCTGCATGTGCTGCACCCCTTCCCCAGCACACAGCACGGGGTGATCCTGGCAGAAGCTTAGGCACACAGTAAAATCAGGGTGGAACCCACCAGGCACAACAGGGACAGTGGAGACCAGATGAAGCCAGCTGAAAACCTACCAAAACACGAGTACATCCTGATTGCCTCTAAACATGAGGAGGTACTTGCAGGCAGGGGGAAAAAGGCTTAGAGACAGAACCTGAGCCCATGTGTGCTCAGGATCCTCAGGCCGTTAGAAGAAAGCCAGTCTCTGATGTCACTGTACAGAGATCTTAGGAACAGAGCCCATTTCCAGCATCCCCATGGGAAAAAAAGCTGCAAGCTTTAAAGTAGGCTATTAGTTCCCAAATGTGTTTGAGAAATTGAAAAATGAGCAGGTAGACCAAATAATCTCTTCACTTTGTCAAAGCAACCTCTAATTTTCCTATGATGCCTTGGGATTGCTTCACAGCACAGACATCCCTAAAAAATTCAAATGCAAGTCACCCCATGACCGATAGGAAGATCATTCTCTGCACTTTGCATTAGCAAGGTAGTCAGTGGAGCAATGTTCAGGCAATGAATGGAGTTTTGGGGATTAAAAGTGTACAAGTACCACTATTTTAACGTTCCTATTGCTCAGAATGGATATCAACAATGCATGTTCAGCTTTTCATTCTGAGCTCATTCAGAGAACCCACTAAGTGAAAAATAAAATCTTCTACTGTGAAAAACATACACTTGTCATTGCTGAATTAGAAGCTGGCAATAACAACATTAGCAGGTGTTTGTTTTGGGGGTTTTTTTAATGCCATTCTAATTTTTGTCTGATTAATTTGCTACCTGAAAAAATGTCAACATTAAATTTTCTGGACTGGAAAAACCCTACCCATTGCAATACTAAATGGTAGTAATGACATATCTTCTTCAGTGGAATAACATTCTCTTACATGTCATAAGCATAAATGTCATTGTAAAGGCTTAATGAGGATGAGGACAAGCACATGAAAATCAAAATGTGCTTCTATCATTGGTTATTTAACAAACTGTATCTCTATAGATTTAGGAATATAATTCAATGGCTGCAGTGAAATAACTCTGAATTTATATTAATACAGACATTAGAATTGGAAGCTAAATTTTCTGTTAGTCATTTGTTTGGCTTTTCTATCCTGATTTGTCTTCACTACACTAACTGAATTACAACCAGAAATCCACATATCAGCAGCACTGCATAAAGATTACAAAAGCCAGTTTACTATATCTAAATTGGTAGTGGCATTGGAATGACCAAATAACATTAAAATATGCATTCACATTTAGTTCTTCCTTTTTAGAGGAGTAGAAAAGCAAAACAGGATGATCTTTTGTGAAATGTGCTAGTGATATCAGACACAGGCCTAAAATCAAATGCAGAGAGAAATGAGGAAAACAAGAGGGTTTGAGTAAGGGTGAAAAGACCATTCCCATCTAGATCATATTGATCCCTTCAAAAATCACATGAATTACTTCCTTCTCCCCTTTGTCCCATTCTCCCCTTCTCCCATCATCTCATGTCTGCCCAGGTGAGGTGTCTCCAGCTAGCACAACCCCAGACTTTGCCGTGGGTGAACTTCTGTAATGCGGTGTGGGTGGTCGGTGGAGAGGCTGCCACGTTATCCCAAAAGCGTTCCTGGCCAGGAATTGCTCCAGCAGTGCTGCTTGGCACACTCGCAGGCCGGCTTTCACACCCGTGCCGATGGAGGCACAAAGCACACGCTCACACTCAAGCTGGATAGCTCATGCATTACCAGAGGCAAAGAGTCAGGAGGGGCTCTTTGTATGGAGTTCCGAAGGGTTTATTGCCAAACCACAGCGAAGGTGTCCATGGATGAAAAGAGAGCGATACGAGGGCAGTGACAAACTTATACAGGGGCACAGAAAGGAGGCGGGCGGAGCACCAGTAACCAATGGTTTGAGGGTACAGGGGTGGAGAGAAGGTGGGGTAATATAACACTACAACCTTGTAAGGGGCAAAAGGGGCGTATGGCCAACGGGCCAACCAGACAGACCAAATCTGCACAGAACCACAAGGCCTGATGGGGGAGGCTTCTCACCCTGACTCTGGCATGATCTTAAACTGTGGAGCTGGGCCACCAACAGCCTTCTCCTGCACTGAGGCTCTTTGGCTCCTTGGCCTGCACCGCTGCTGGCTCAGCTGCCACAACACTTCTGTGCCATCAGTTAAGCCCCAGTGAGGTTTTCAAAGCCACAGATTTTGGATCACCACTGCCAAAGATCCACTGGCTTCTTTCTTTTCATGGAAACACACAGGGCTTCTCCTAGCCATGCAGATCCAGGGAAGGACATTTCTGTGCATCAGGTAAAGGTGCTCTTGGCTATCCAATGCATCTTCTCCAACAGGGATTTTTCCCAGTCTTTTGCAACACTGATAACGTTAAGGAGACCTTCACATCTGGCTTCCGCCTGACCTCAACATCATGTGCTGTCCTAGAGGGTTGTGCCTTGTTTTGAGTAAAGATGTATTGTTTTTTCACTTGGGATTTATCATCTATTAGAAGGTGGTAACAGCTAAGATGGATATTCTGCAGGAAATCTTTTCTTGCCTTAGCATAAGAGGGAAGCATGTCATTTTGTGAAACAACTTACACTTCTTTTTCACATTTATTGAAAAATCACCTTGCTCCATCAAATAAGGTAGTGTTTACTTATTCCCATTTAAAAATTCCATGCTGTAGGATATCCGGTGAGTACTCTAAATGCCCCTGAAAAGAATTTAAAAGCACAATAAAAGAAAATTCATGCAAAAAACCACCAGGAGCAGAACTTTTCATACCTGTTCAAACTTTCAGCTAGATTAATTCCTCTCTCTCAGGCATGCTTTGATCTTTCACTGCATCAGTCCACTAAGCTGCCCAATAATTTCTGAGCATGTTTTGTTTTCTCCTTATCTGATAAAGTAATAATTTAGAATTCTTCAAGGAAAAAGAGAGATCTTTGCTCCATGAGCAGAATATGAGCCTGTTCAGGCACTCAGTCACAATGGAAGGGGATGGAAGGGGATGGTATCAAGGCCCCAGGCATGTCTTGCATCACTGCTTAAATTCATCTTTTTGTTTTGAAGCCTCCAAACTTCCTTCAGCTCTTCAGACAATGATAATAATTTTGACACATGATTACAAGAACTTGTTTTTACCTTGAGCAAAAGAGATCTCCAGTTTAAATGTGTTCTTTTATCTACTTAAATCTGTTTTCGAACCTGGCATTGGAATTGTTTAGCAAATCAAGGTAGGCTCTCTGGCTGGGATTCAGTTGCCAGACATGGATGTCTAGTCCCATTTTAGATGCTTTAGGGTGTTACACCT
The DNA here is from genome assembly GCA_013397975.1 of Machaerirhynchus nigripectus. Taxonomy (NCBI): domain Eukaryota; kingdom Metazoa; phylum Chordata; class Aves; order Passeriformes; family Dicruridae; genus Machaerirhynchus; species Machaerirhynchus nigripectus. The sequence continues at coordinate 127,839 of VZRQ01002793.1, read as the reverse complement.
AGCTATTGTTCTAAAACTTTGGGTTTTGCTATCATAACTGCTATTTGGTATCTAAACCAACACTAGAAGTCTGTATTTAGATACCTGAATTCTGTCCTTTCCTTTAACATCATCTTCAGAGATATTTGAACATCATTGTGAAGCTATTACAACCCTTGTATCTCTTGCATGGCTGTTCTCTTTCTTCTCTGTGCAGTACTGATCTGCTTTATTTTCAGCATGCCTCTCTGTGAAGGGTAAAAACCTGGTTAGGGCTCTCATTGGAACTCAAACTGGAGAACGGTTATGATTTCTCTCCCTTATAAAATATATTCCTCTTAACAATAACAAAACACTGGTGGCCCTTCGTTAAATAAGCGACGTATTATTAAGCATCATAAAACTTATATAAAATAACTTTTTAACTAAGAGGCTTGAAAGAATCATAGTTTACCATCTACCTAAGTCTATGATGAATATTCCTGTAAGTTTCTACAGAAAGTTATTTTCTGAAACCTCAATTATTCCTCCAATTCTTACATCTCATGTTTCTAGAGAAGCACCATCCAAAATGGAGAAATCAAGGATAGTGGCTTAATTTTATATTGCAGTTTTTTCCAGGTTGCGATTTTAGAAATAAATTCCTACAAGTTATAAGGACTGAGAACAACAACAACAGCATGTCATCAAACAATATTCAGATAACCTCATGGCCTCAAGATCAGATTTACTTAACAGCATTTTTCCACAACAGCAGATGATTTTTTTCTTAAATGAAGAATGGACAGAGATTACACAGAGTGGCAGAAGAGAATGATGTAACTACTTTCATACCTCTGCTTTCTAGTTATGAAGAATTATTTGCAAAGTTAAATTCAACATCTGAAAGTAAGGCTATTTTCTCCAGTAATTGGTGTTAGAATGGACCCTGCAGACAGAAGTTAAATCAAGCTGCTGTTTTGCTGCAGCCAAAGATACAAACAGCGTATATTGGAATGAGCAGTCGTTTGGCATTACCTCCAGACTCACAGAAAACTGAGTGTTTGCTTTTCCAGAAACGCATAAATCATCCTTGCAATACCTGCACGAAAGTGAATACAGGTTTAAATGGACACCAACATTTATGATGTAACACCATCTCTAACAAATTACTTTCATAATTCAGGCTGAGAATAATTTTAAACACTTTTATATATATATATATTTCTCACCCAACATAATCTGCAAGATGCTTTCATTTTTTTCAGTATATCTAGATTAAATCACCATTTGTCCATACATATAGAGAATTTCAGATCAAGCTTCAGAATGGCCTGGGAAGTAAGTAAGTTTTATGTGGTGCTGGCCCATCAATATATATTCATTATTCAAAGTGGTAATTTAAAATTTTGTTTATAGGAAAAAATCAAAAGCTAAAGTCATAAGCAGAAAAAAATACTCTTAAACAGAAATGCAATTTAGGAGAAGAAAATACATTTATTTTGAAATGCAATTTCTAGGCTCATTTCCAAAAGGCACTATAAACACATAAGTAGAGTGAGACTATACATATGCTGGCAACTATACATATGTTTTAACACCTTGTCTAATTGGCAACCTCCATTGTTTAATGCTCACGTCCTCAAAATGGCATCTCTGCACCTGCATACTAAATCCATTCATTCATTTTTTGTTGTAATAGCAAGTAATGCAAATTTACAGTCACATGTGACTTAGTGAGAGAATTGATCACATCCTTATTGGCTGCATCTATGCTCTGCAGAATAAGGATCAAACACGAATGATGAATAAATATATATAGAGAGAGAGCAAAGCAGTTAGGTAATTTCCCTCTTTCACCCACCCACCTACCCATCTTTCAGAGTGAGATGTGGATGATGAGGTGGATGAAGAACACAAACTCTACACTTGCCCTGAGGAATTTGCAGACTCAACAGCTGAACAACAAGCAGTGAGTAGGACACAAGTCCTTGGTTAATAAAATATATTCACTACTGCACAGTAGTGAAACTGCTATTTCTTATGCATAATTCTAGAGGAACTTCCACATACCCATTTCACCACTGAATCATAGAATCATAGAATAAATCATAGAATGTTAAAGGGTTGGAATAGGCCTTAAAGATCATCCAGCCCCAACACTCCCTGCCATAAACAGGGACACCTCCCACCAGACCAGGTTGCTCAAGGCCTTATCTAACCTGGCTTTGAACAGTGTCAGGATTGGGGCATCCACAACATCTCTGGGCAACCTGTTCCAGTGTCTAACCACCCTCAAAGTAAAATATTTCTTCTTAATATCTAACCTAAGATTCCTCTCTTTCAATTTTTTTTTGTACCCATTATTCTTCGTCCTGTCACTACAGTTGGTAACAAAGAGTCCCTCTCCAGCTCCCCTGTAGGCCCCCTTCAGATACTGGAAGGTGCTGTGAGGTCCCCACACAACCTTTCCTTCTCCAGGCTGAACAGATCCAACTTTCTCAGCCTGTCTTCATAGAGGAGGTGCTCCAGTGTTCTAATCAGCTTCGTGGCCCTCCTCTGGGCTTGCTCCAAGAGTTCCATGTCCTTCATATGCTGGCGATACCAGAACTGTATGCAGTACTCCAGGTGGGGTTTCACAAGAAGACCTGGTCTCTTACTCAAAGCAATGCTTCAGATATTGGCTCTAAATAGATTAAGTTCAGCAAAACATCTGTAATGTAGTGGTGGCTCATAGAGGTGAAAACATTTCTCTGTTGTAAAGTCATATTCAACATATGAGGGAAGTATGGAAGAAGCAGAGAGGAGAGCAACAGGGAAATCCTGTGGGCCATGACGAAGAGAAGACAAGCTATGAGAGAAACTGAAGCTGCCTCACTCCAGATCAGGCACGGGGTTTGGGGAGCTTTACTGACAAGGAAGCAGGCAGCATTTTTTAAATGAGTTTTTTACCATAATCCCCTGAAAATTAATTATAACTACCCAATCAAGGTGGGATTGATCTAAATGCATCTGTCTGCAGTGAGAATGACATTGTGTGACAGAGCAATGTGAGCAGCAATCACAATCCATTAGGTGCACTATTCACCTAATTCTAAAGTAAGTTCCTACATTTGGTCAGATGAATCTCATCTTTAACTCTGTTGACTGAGTTGATCTTCCCAGTTACAACTGTCATCAAGGCAGCTGGTTCAAAAGTAGAAGGCTGTGTTGCCCAGCTCCACATTTAGTCGGATGAATGCCAAACCTGACTCCATTGGATCCAGATTATTTTTGATCTGGATCCAATTTTGAATTTATGTTGAGTAGTAGAGCAAGTCAGGGAAAAATCCACAGTTAAAAATACAGTCAGAAAGCTTCAGCAGGAAACAGAAGACAGTCTCAGCTATGTGCACAGAATGAAGATGCCCAAGGAGGCAGGAACATCTGGAGGCCACAGAACATCTTGCACTAATCCATAGACTACATTTCATGGGTTTTAACTTGCTAAATAGACACAATGTAATTTTCAAACTTGAATAATATTAGAAATAAAGTTAGATTTTTCTCCTGAACACCTGCTTTGGTGCTTTAAGTACATTTCCTAAATTTAGACTTTGCCGTGGATGCTTGTGCTTATTAATTTAAAGAATGGTGTCAGTGCAGAGTAAAGAAGTATCTTCATGATAACATAAATAACAGAGGCATAATCTTTTCTTCTCTTGCCCCCAACTTCTGGCCAATTTGGGGAAGGATTCACTTTAAGTCGAGATGTTGCCTCATGCTGAAATCCGACCATCCTTTACTCATATTGAATCAGTTAACTCCTGCTCCCAATGGGAGACATATGTTCCCTCCGCCTTTGTGTTCACACTTGCAGAGTTACTGGTTGCTTGTTTCTCCTCTAACATAAAAAAATGTATCATTTCATTTTAACTGTGAGTTGCAGTGTTATCCCAAGATCTCAACATCATTAAAACATTAATGCAATTGTTACAGAAAATTATAAAAAAGGACAAGACAGATTTGTAACAAGGCACAAAACCAGTGAATTTTATTCCAGGATATAAAAACACCCTCTTAGATTGGAACTCATTAAATAAATTTCTGCGGACAAGGAGGATATGTGGATGTATATGGATATAGAAGGCTATATCTGTTCTGAGACAAATTGAATAAAATCTTTCATGGTCACAAGTACCCTTTGATTTCTCCTATCATCCAAAAATAGGGATTTAAATGCTACTGATTTAAAAATATCACCAGAAAATCAGATGAAGAAGCAGATCAGTTGTTAGAAAGTGGCAATAATTCTCAAAGATTGCAAAGCAATGCGATTAAAATAGTCTTCACACACTTTGTATTTCAAAACTTCAGAAGACAGGCAGAAAACTCTATTTCCAGTTTCACCATGTTTTATTGCCTTCTGATGCTCCGGGTGCAAAAAGGGTGATTGCAATGTAAATGGACAGATAGCTAAACTCCTATTATGTGCCCCAAAACAGAGTGATACTCCTCCCCCTTTTTCCTTCCCTAAAGTTATCATTATTATTTTATTAGGTGGAAAGAATCCCTCATTCAGAATACACAAAATTGTATCTTCATCTATTGTCATTATCCTTTCTTGCTATCTTTTCTGAAAGAAAATAGAATTGTTCTAAATTAATAAAATTAATCAATTAATAAAACCAACCATAAATGTTTAAAATATTTTTTTCTTAGTCTGATTTCATTTTTATAAACCCATGTTAGATGCTCTTTATTAATCCTTTGGAAGTATAATCATGGGTATTTTCTTCCCAGCAGGATTATGTCTTTGAACATGAAGAAACTGTTAGTCCCTCTGTTAATTCTTCATTTTTCACGTTAATTAAAAACTTGTCCAGATGGCACTGCACAAATAATCTTTCATGCAGATTTCTGGCTTTGAAATGCAGCTACCCACCTCAAAACACATCATTTCCGTCTGCTTGGGAAAATAGCTCTCCATGGTTCATTTTATGTATGATATTGTGCGGGGGAGAGTGTGTCACTTGGAGTAAAAGGAGTGGAAATTCATTTCCAAATCTCCCACTTTCCATGAAAAACTCCACGGACCTGTTTGTGAGTGCCTACGTGTGTATACATGCATGGATGCCTCAGAAGTAAGATTAACCAAAGAACTCCTAACTATTACCTCAATACAATGTGTACATATAATCCTCAGCCAGGTGGTTAATAAGAACAGAAACCAGTAACATCAATGTATTTGACATCTCTTATGGCAAATGATTAAACCAAGCTTAACCCCTACCCAAGAAGTGCCAGAAAACCACATTAGGTTTGACTTACGCATGTACAAACAAATAAATCTTTATTCAGGGAAAGACAAAACAGTAATACATTTAGCACAGAGCAAGAACAAATCCTCGTCCCTTGCTCATCCACCTGCAGATGCCCATTGTCCAGGACAAGCTATCTGCAGGGATCTCCTTGCACCCACAAGCTGCCTGCTCAGCCTGATCAGGCACTGCCCTGTGCCCCATCAACCCTAGGGACTACCCCAGGGCTGCTTGCATCACTACAGTCCTTTTCTGGGCTCCTCCACACCAACACTCCTGTTCTGATTGCATTCAAGGAGGCCTCATGCCAAGGCATTTCTCACCAGATAGCCAGCTACATGTCCCTGTCTCACACTGAAATAAATCCCATTAAAATGGAAAGAGCATTCAGGGCTGTGTAATGGAGACCTGTTTGCTCAGGAACCAGGTCTTTGCCACAAGTTAAAAATGATCTTCCTCTTTTCAAGAGCCAACCTTCCTGCAAAACCCAACCGGCCTGTGCTGGGTCCCCAGACACTGACAGAGGAAGACTTGGTAATTAGCCAATGTGAACTAAGGCCTCTATGGTCTTGCTTTCTGCTTTTCACCAACAGAAGGATAGAGACATCTTGGTTTTCCCGACTGGATAGATAGACGTGTGTATGTATTTAATACAAAATATATTGATTTCCCATAAATAATGTATTAGGAGCTCTTCAACTGCTCAAGTAAGCGACTGCCTTTTTTTCATACTGTGCCCACAGTCCTGCCTGCATGTCGCCGATTTTACTATCATTGCAGTTCTGTTGCATGCATAACATAGTAACCAGATAAAAATGACTCTGATGTGTCAAGAACAGAAAAATGTAAAACATTTTCTTTAGCAGCATGTGACTCTCTAAGACTTCTGTTTGTGAAGGAGCCAACATAGTGTGCTGTCACCATTTGAATATACGGCTTCAAAGCAATTCAAAGCTTTCAGAGAGCCGGTTTAATATAGAGCATGACATCATATTTCCTTCTGTGCCTCCTAACTAAACAAAACCAAAATCACCAGGTCAGGTTTTATTTTCCACTGTGATACCAGATACCTCTGTTAAGCTCAGCCTTAAGAAGAGATGTTCTTCCTTCTTCCAAGGCTATCAAAGGAGGACTGCAAGTAGAACATCCTTGGGAATATGAACAGTGGCTAGGTGACAAGAAAAAGAATATTAAAAGCCTTAACCATATCTGTTGAATTAAATGTTTATTACTCTGTGGGTGTTTAGCCTGCAATGCCTGCCACTGATATCGATAGAGGTCTTGTTTAAAAAACTCAAGTTGCATTCTCAAAATTCAGGGGACAGGCTGGACTTTAAAGGTTTGACTGTTTAAAAACATCAAATATTTTTCCTTCCAGTTTCAGTCTGATCACACTCCCTTGGAAAGTAAACAGGATCAAATCTCTGGATGTCAGAGAGGAAAATGCATAGATAGATGGTCTAGCTCATTCACGTGGCCCTGTAGAAAGATTGCTTCTTGCAGTTATTTTGTATCACTCTGTTCACTGCTTTTCAATATTGTAGAAGAAATGTTGCCCTTTGGAAGAGTTTGGCAGATCTGTCAGGGCCTGTATTACTGTGACTAGTTTTACTTTTCCCATTTTGTTTATCTACCCCAGGTTTTAGCCTGTCGTATTCCACCAGGGTTTTTTACAACTCCTTGCAGACACTAGAAGGAACCTTAACATTATTATGAGATGAGGAAGGACAGTGAGAAATCCTGACCTGTTTAAAGCAGATTGCAAAAATGCTATAGTGGTTGTGATGGGGCCAGGAGTAGGCGCATGGGCAAGGCTTTCCTCCATACATAAATTCAGCATGATAGTCAGCTCAAGGGACTGGAAAAGAGGAAGAGAAGAGGGAGGAGAGCTCTGCCTTGAACTCTCTTGAATATGGGCTGCTATGGCTGCTAATTGAGATACAAATGCCACCAGCAGCAGTGTGCATGGACCCTAGATCTGCTTCAAAACCCCACTGATACACCTTCCTGGCATATTTCTGATGCTACAATTTATGAGCTTAAAACAGTTCTGTGTCTCTCCTCCCTCATGCCAATGGTTCTCCCTTTAGGTATGAAGAAAAGAACTGAGCTCCCTCCTAAGCCACTGCTTGCCCATTGCTGTTGGATTGGGTGGAATGAGGAACAAGGCTCAAGGCCCAATTCTTTCACCTTAATTTTGGTGCCTTGATTTTGGTTCTGTGTTGCCTGGATTGTAACAAATTACACAACTTTCCCATGTTTCAGCTTCTTTGCCTTTAAAATGGGAATACTGATTTCAGCTTTTTAAGGTACTTTATAATATGTGGTCATAAAGCACTACCAAGAGAAGAAGGTTTTACTATATTTTTATGTTTAGTCTTTTTAATACAGGCAAATTCCATAAATTATCAGCATTGTCTCTCTAATGTGAACACATCTTTAATGTTTCTGTTGAAGAAACTCTTTAATACATGCTGATAATATAGACCCCTGTGTACTATTCCTGATAATTTCTATAAAACCTCATTCTGTCACCAGCAATATATATATTACTGAAGGCTGTGTGTCCTTGCCTTGTCAGAAACTGCAGCCTTCACTTTCTTCTTTCACCCATAGTTTTATGTGTACTGCAACAGAATAATTTTTGTTTCCAGATTCAGTCTAAACTGCCACCCCCTCAACTTTATGGGTCAAGCTATTATTTCTTCACTTTATGCTGCAGTCCCCTTTTATTTCTGCACTATTCTCTGTCCTTTAAATCCCTTGCTTAAAATCTCCTTGGTGATTTCTTTATTTCTCTCCTAAACGGCCTCTGATTTTCAGCTGGGCTTCTCTCCAGCGTAGTCTATTATCTCACTTTCCCTTTAAATTCCTTCATTCTATAATTAGCATTTTTAGGTCTGTCTGTGCTGAATAAATGGTGGACTACATCTCCCAGATCTAATGTGTGACTACTGGAGGTGATTCTGTCTTTCCATGCAAGTGTGCAGGAAACTGAAAAGAATAACCATCCAGGAAAACACCTGAAAAAGGCAATGACAGGAGTCAGTCATGTGGCACACAGCAGCCACAGAGGGTTCAGGGCTGTAGTCTTCAATCTGTGGGGTGACCACAGGAGTGACCAGGGAGAAACATGACCTTTATATCTCAGGTATGACAATGGTGGGAAATAAATGGCAACTTTGGCTCTCACAGCATGGTGACAGCACAGGGCTGGTATTTCTCTGTGGGCAGACACCTGTGGGGACATGTGGCCATTCCAGGCCCACAGCAAGGAGGAGCTGTCTGGGCTTTGTCAAGGCTCCTTCAGATCCCATGGCTCAGTGCTCAGTGCTCCAGAGGCACACAGGGAAGCAGAAGGTGTCTTCTCCACGCCAGTGCCCAAAGCTTAGGCACTTACAGTGGTATCCAAGTACCCGGCACTCAGCAGTCAGTCTGCTCTGGGCATAGCAGGGCCAGCTCGGCCATGTCCCACAGTACAACCTGAGCCCAGACTGCTGAGAAAGACCTGTGAGAAAGTCAGCAGGACACTAGAATAATCAAGGTCCAGTCAAGGATAGGCCTATTGACACAGGGGTGCTCAGTTGCTCGGGGATTCAGAAGGGAAAATGGCTGAGTATGAGGTCCTGAAGGGGGAAAGCAGGGAGGCTGGTCAGAATCAGCAGGAAAACCTGTGGTAGTGGCGTTGGTCAGGTCTCCAGCTTGAGTCACTGGTGTGGGCACAGCAGGTGGGAAACAGCAGCTCTGGGACACCCAGAGCTGGCCCTTTCCCTCCTGGTGAGTAAAGGCCCATAAAGGCTCCCCAGGTGCTGTGCCAGGGAGCAGACCTCAGCCTGGCAGCTCATTGATTCCTACCCGTCCTTCATTAGCTCCTGAGCTGGGCTACAACTACTGCGTCTTCCTAATGGTCAACAGGCCCTTTGTTCCTCCAGATGACCCTCTGCTCTGAGACCGAGATTGACTTTTTTGTTCATCCTCAGGAGCTCTGTTTACCCAAACCATGATTTCACATGTTCAGACATGGGAAGCAGAGGGCTTTATCAAGGATTTAATCTACTCGTGGCAATTCATATCACACATCTATGGTTTCTTGTATCTCCATAAAATTATTTACTTATTTGTGTCTTTTATTAATGCACAATGGATGTGCATTAGTAAATCAACTAAAGCAGAATTACACTTCTTTCCTGTTTGCTTCTGCTTTATAAATCAATAGCTCTATGACAGCAATGTGTTTTAAACACACAGAAATGCTGGATTTTTATTTTTATAGCGAGTTGTCCAAATATTTGCTCGCTAGCCTCAGAATACTTATATTCTCTAAGCCAAAAAAGAATTGTATCACTTTTTTCTTTTGCACTTTATATATAAACTTAGCTTTACCTCTTCATTCCCCTCTATTACCTTTGTTATTTTTCACAGACCAGTACACAAGTCCATATGTTTCTCTAATAGGTTTTAAATTTTTCTGCAGCCCCATGTTATTGGGTCCCTAGCCAATTTACCTTATTCAATAGCACAATCTATTCAAGCAGAAATGGGAAGTTTATGCAATATTCTCTCTAGACTTCTCTGAATATGTTATTCTCTAATCTACGCTGGCTGGAGAGCACCTTTATTTTAGAAGCTCTGTAGTCTTGCAACACTTGCACAAGGACCACTGGAAACCCAAGGTCCTGTGACTGTGCAAGGCAAGGAACTGAAGATTCTGGGAAAATGAGATCACTGAAGGACTCTGTATACATGTTATAAGACAGAGAGGGAAAAAAGAGAATAAAAATGTTTGGGTAAATGCTTCCCTGAGGATTCTGTGTAGCACTGGAAAATTCCCTGAGCTGGTGATGGCAAGTAGAATATTTCAACACCCACCCTCTACCAGATCATGATGGGATGCACCATTCAGAAAACTTGTTCCAGTTTTGCCTGGTTCCTCTGAAACCTTCAGGTCTCAAAGGTCCTTCACAGGTCCTTAGTGAGGTTTCAAATAGAAAGCATGAAACTTTTAGTTCTCACAAGCTTCCTTCCAGTTTTATACTGAGCATAGCTTACGGAGAACAGAAAAAACATACACATCTATTTCACATACTCATTCATAGTTGGGTCAACTTAAAGAGAGCTTACAAGGTGGTCCAGAGCATGTTTTAAATTTAATTGCATGTATCTCAACTGAGACACATTTATCAGCCTACTGTCAGATTCCGTATTATCACTGTGTTGCTACCATAGCCCTGCTCAGTATCTGAAAGGGCTGTATGATGTAGTAGGCTGCAGCAGAGAGAACAAGGCTCATCAACCCTGACAGTCTACTCCAGTGTTTTATTCCTGTCCCATTGCGTGTCCATCACTCTGGTTTTTAGCTCTACATAGCCACTTTTTTTTTCTGTGACAAATATTCTTACTCCCTGCCCTTACTTTATTAATCTTTTCACCAGCTGTACTTGTGTTTGCAGAGTACGCGTTGCTATGCATTCATTTCACCACCTCCACACCTCAGAGCATTGGCAACCATCACTTACATTCTTTAAAAGAAAATGCTGTTAACTCACTGCATCCAAGTAAGAAAATGAAATGTCAGATTATGAATTGTGACTATACAACGATGTTGCTCTAAGAGTGTGTGAACTGTACTAGGCAAAGGAGAGGCAGCACCACAGGAAGGCACATAAGAATAGACAAGACTTGGCTTGACAGAGTTCTGGTTCCCTCTGTTTGCTCCATCGTTTGTGGGACTGCAATTACCAGCAACAAATTAATATACTTGCCCAACACATGCTGGCACAAAATGGGGAGGAGAGTGGGCGGCAGAGCAGCAAGACATTTGTGTGGTTAAATAACAAGTAACTAAGGCTCTAGTAAGTGCTCAAGAGTACATGCTGTAGCTCCTGGGTTTTGAAAGAACGACAACATGGCCATTTGTTGTGTGTAGACAATTTTCTGCCTTTGTATCAGCTCTCAGAAGGACAGTGCCCACCCAAGGCCTTGGTAGGTTGTGCCAGGGCCCAGGAAAGGTGTTCACATTCTTCCAGGCTGCATTGCCAGGGTTGAGCACCATATTTTTTCCTGTCAGTCATTTAATTAAGACTTGTCTATTGGATGCAGCAGGTACAGCTCGCAGTGTCACAGCCCAACATCTGTATGTTCCTATTCTGCTAATTCCCAGAAATGGAAATGTACAATAGCCTTAAGGACAGTTTGTTTCTGTCTTTCCTTTTACTTGAAACTATTTGAACAATTTACAGATAGGCTTTTTTGTTTCTTTGATTAGGTTTTATTTGTTCCTTTGTATCTGTCTCAAAGAGGGCACTGATATAAAAAGCTCCAATGACAGCCTGCACTGTTTTCCCAACTCCATAATTTTCTCCCTACAATTTTTCTTCAATGAGTGAATAATACACTATTCAATGCATTGAAACTGCACTTTGCTAATGGAAACACTGCCTGGAGCTGCTTTGAAATGGTATCCAAAGCAGCCCGGAGCACTGAGCGATCTGCAAGATGGGCACTGCGAGTGCCCTACTATTGCCATGTCCTGGCAAGTAATTTGGACATTCATGGGAGTTATTCCCACAAAGATTTGAATCTTCTGTGCTGGGTGTTTTGGGTCTCAGCAGAATATGTCTTCAAAACTGATTTGATTGCCCAATGCATCGCTTCAGAAGTGGCAAAGAGTCCTTACACAGAATCACCTTGTTCTCTGATGTTAGGACCACTCCTTCAGACAGTCTGTGCTTGTCTCTTCTGGTTCCCTCCCAGCTTGCTTTCCATCTCGAACCTCTGCTTTCCTGCCCAACAGCCATGCAGGCAGGTGCTGCTCACTTCCAATTCCTGTGTGCATCCTCATTTCAGCTCCATGACAAAGGTCCCTCTGGCTATGCTTTTTGTCTCTCCAGAGACTGGTCTTTCCCAACAGCACAGTATTCAGCTCTGATAAACCTTCAGTTCAGACTACTCCATATTTTATTTTCATATTCTAGTTTATCACTGGCACTGGCAAAGAAAAAGCACTGGCAAGAAAACTCAGTGAAGGTTCGTACTGAAAATGAAATGGTCATTCATTTATTATGTATTCTCTGGCAACAGTCTTTTTTTAATAAGTCATTTATGCCGGCCAGAGGAAGTGTGTGGACAGTCTGCCAACATGGGTGAGCTCCCGAGATTTTCCACTAAGTCTTGCACAGCGAGTACATCCCTTGACGTCTGAGCTCCAGGAGTTCTGGGATCATTTGAGAATCTGATTTTATCATTTATCATTTGAGACTCTGATTTTATCTTTCCCTGGAGTAAGTCGTGAGCTCCCATGACTACGGAAAACAACTCTGGGTGATGACTGAGCTAGACCACGCATAAGGCTGCAGGGAAGCTCCTCTCCGAACCCGTGCCAGGACCCGGGGACTCGGAGGGGACTGTCCGATGACTGGAGCCCCGGCACCGCGACCCGCAGGCAGCGGCCGAGCCCCCNNNAGTCCCCGGTGCCTGGGAGCAGCGCGGGCCGGGGCGCGGCCGGCGGCGGAGGCGGGCGGGAGGTAGGTGAGCGTGTCCGTGCGTCCGTGTGTGTGTGCGGGGGCCGGCGCCGCGCCGGGCAGGTGAGAGCGCCGCGGGGAGGAGGAGGAGCAGGGGGAGGAGGCGCGGCAGCAGCGGGCGGCGGCGTGCTCCTGCCTGCCGGGGATGCGTGTGTGCCTGTGCGTGTCTGCGCGCCGCTCACCTCGCTACCGCTCGGGTCACTCGGTGGCGGGTGGGTCCAGCTACTCCCGGCGCCGGCGGGGATCGCGTTTCCCGGCGCGGCCGGTTCTCGCTGAGGTCCCGAGAAGAGCGTGAGTGAGCAGCGGCTGTGAGCGATCACGTATGTGCTATAGGCGCACATGTGTTTCCTACGCATGCAACACATTTGTCGGGCTGCAGGCTTCGCCCCGTGACACCGGGCAGCCTCGAGGGGGATGGGGCCCAGGCGAAAGGGGTAATAACGAATTAATTGCAGATGAGAAGTAATATCCGTCTTTGAGTCATCAGTCTTTGAGGCATAATTTCGTTCCAAAAGCTCTTAGATGAATGGTAGATCTTATATAGGAAAGCACTGCTTTTCCCATAGGATTATCAGATTTCCACCGGAGAATACAGATCCTGGATTATTGAGCTGCATGGGATTTGCGTGTTTCTTTCTAATTAGTCTGTGAATCTGAGTGTAAAATTCTTTATTTGGAAGGGGGGGGTGGGATTCGTATGCTTCTAAAAGAACTGACATACCTTTTCATTGACATTTTACACCGTTTTTCTGGTTATCCTGTGCTCTGTAGGTACTTACTGCCTTAATTGGATAGTGGTGTCAAAGGTTGATTAGATTCCCTAATAGATTTTGGATCTGCAAGAGGATTGCAGTTTTAAATGCGTGGTTAAAACAATCATGTTTGCCATCTCCCCTCGAACAGTTGAGAAGAGGGCTGATGTATTACATTTACGTTATCTTCCCTTTGGTTTATTAATGTATCATCATGAGGTTGTCGGGTTTGGTTTTGTTGTTGTTTTTCCCCCTCTGCTATTTCATTTGCAGACCAAAAAGAAATGAATGTCAGAGAGGATTTGTTTAATCGTTTAACAGCTGACACAAGCCATGTCCCTAACAAAACGTTGGTGAAAAAGTAGAAGATTTCTGGGATACAGCAGCGCCAGTACTGTGAAGCCGCTTCTGCAGGTCAGGAGCAGCATTTGCTGGAGGATGCCGTAGCCCAGGAGGCGAGGCTCACAGGGACGAGGTCGATGGCTTGCATGGAGCTTCTCTACCTGGCTGAGGAGAGCAGACAGGTGCTCCTGGGCACTGCTTCTGGCTGGAGTTTGCCCTCCCATCCCTACGAGCAGCAGCAGCATGAGGAGGGTGAGGTGGACCCCAGAGCAGCCGCTGCCGTGGCAGCCCTGCACTGTGAACGGCATTGCAAGCCCTTGCAGAGGGGCCCTGTGGCTGAGCCCCACCTGGCACCCCAGACCTCATCCCTGGGCATGTCAGCCCAGGAGCACCCTGCACCCTCCAGCACCTCCCAGCCCTGCCAGCCAGCCGAGCACTTGCCCAGGGAAGAGGATGGAGGGAAGAAGAAAGCCTGCTGCTGTGCCCAGGAACTTGAGACGTCATTCACCTATGTGGATGAAAATGTAAATCTGGAGCATGCACGAAGTCCCCCCACTCCTACAGGTGGCCAGGATGCCCCTCTACAGCAGCATTCCTGCAGGGAGCTGCCACCTGAATGGGTGCACGATTCTCCTTCCTTGGTCTCTGAGGAGGACGATGCTGCCTCGGAGGCAGCAGCCGGGAAATCCGTTGACTATGGGTTCATTAGTGCCATTTTGTTCCTGGTTAGTGGCATTTTGCTGGTGATAATTTCCTATGTGGTACCCAGGGATGTGACTGTGGATCCCAACACCGTGGCTGCCCGGGAGATGGAGAGGCTGGAGAACGAGAGCGCAAGGATCGGTGCTCACTTGGACCGCTGTGTTATCGCTGGGCTGTGTCTCTTAACCCTGGGGGGCGTGGTGCTCTCCAGCCTGCTGATGATGTCCATGTGGAAAGGGGAGTTGTACCGGAGGAGCAGGTTTGCATCCTCCAAGGAGTCTGCAAAGCTGTATGGATCTTTCAATTTTAGAATGAAGTCTGGAGCAAATGATAATATGCTCGAGCTGTCGTTAGTTGAGGAAGATGTGCTTGCCATAGATAATTAGTGTGTTCATGATTTTTAAGGCAGCGTTTCTACAGGAAAATATGTTTCATTAAAGAAAGCAGATGCAGCTAAAGATAGCTGGTGATGCAGTTTATTTGTCTGACAAGAATGGTGTTATCTTAAGCTCTATAATCAAATGTTTGCAATATATGAGTACTTGTTGTAAAAGGGAAATGTGCCAGACGAAATGCAAATGATATAAAATAATGAAAACCACTGAATAAAAAGAGATCTGTGATAAGTAGGTTCCTCAGATACTCGTTTATCCTAATATAAAACATTCCACTGGTGTCTTGCCTATATAATTTTCTTATTACTCCCATATAGAACAAGAATGACCTTGACACTTTAAAAACTGTTAATTTTTGAAGCCTGCAGGATTATTAACAGTCTACTTGAAAGAATGTTAAGAAGCAGGACCAATAATCAAATAGCAGGGCTAATATTTCCTTTAGAGATGCTTTTTTATTCTTTAATTTTAAGCAGCTTCCTTCTCTTCAACTGAGTGACAGCTATGGGAAGAAAGAACACCACTTGCTCATGACTGGCCACAAACCTCCCATGTTTTCAAACAATTGTACAATTAGTGACGATTATTTAAAACATAAAATAAGAGGCAAAGGGCAGGAAACCATATGGCCCATGGTATCGGTAGGAGACAAAAGGCTCTTTCAGCTTGAGGTCAGTGGCTCCATTTCACTTCAGATTAGCAATGATTGATAGTCATTAACTTCTGATAGCTATAGTGACCCATATAAAAGAAGTTTAGTTGCTGGTGGACAGATGTCTTTGTATGAAAACTGCCATAACATGAATTAACAGACCTCTTGTTTGGAGTCTCAAAAGACCCAAAGACTGAAAAAGCATGGGGATGCTGAGACTGGACATTTCTCCTTCAGTACAGATGCCAGAAGAAATTCAAGCTCAGCTGCAGGGTTTTGCTTATACTGGGGCTGTCTGCATCTTATTAGTCCTTTTTGAAACTTCAGTTTTATGTTACTAGGCTGTCAACCTTCTCATAACCAGCAAGGAAAGGTCAGGAAGGAGCTCTGAGGCTCGTTCAATAAAACCCAATTTATTTGTAAAAAATAAATCATCAGGAAATACAGAGGTTAAGTATCAGGCACTTTACTGGCTGACATGAGACTCAACATAGGGGATGATCAAGGGTACATATTGCTGTTAATCTCAGTTCTGTGGCACTGTAGCCAAAAGCCTGTACCACTGATGCTATTTGCTTTATTATCAGTCAGTTTCTGTGGAACATTGACGTGTTCTTGCTGTGCTGGGAAAACCAACAAAAATTGTTCAGTGCACCACTGTCCTTACTGAGCAATGGTTAATACATATATGTATATATATATCTTATTAATATGTGTATGTATGTTATGTATGTGTGTGTCCCTGGCAAAGCCAAACATGGGTGAAGAGCTCTGTCTGTGCAGTCTCTGACTGCAGTCTTAAAAGAAAAATGTGCTTCACTATGATAGCCTTCTCAGCTGTGAGTAACTCTCAAATATCAAGGAGATGAATTATTTTTAAAATGATACTTTTTTCCCACTGTGATACATAGGAGAAGAGTTCTCTTGGGAAGGAGTGAGGAGGTCTCCTTTATACTCCCTTTACACAGTAAAACGTGGCAGCACAAAGTTCAGAATAACAAGTGGATGGCAGAAACATGGGTTCCTCACAGAGAGACTGAACGCTGTTTTGCCACTTGGTTCTTCATTCCCTTCTCTGCTATTCTTGTCAGGAGACAAGTGCAGCACCTGTCTGACTCAACTAGTTCAGTCCCTTGTGCTTGCTGGCTGCAGGTGCTGTCACGGGTGCCTGTGACCGAGGGCCCAGGAGCTGCCCTGCTCCAGATTCATGCCTTTGGTCAGTAAATACCATACTGTGGTACCCAGGCTTTTAACGCTGGCCCTGCAAATGAGATCCTGCTTCACATGTTCTCTGCTCCAACCGCAGCTCTAGGTCAGTGTTACTCCATCATTAAATGAGCTGCCTTATTAGAGGGTGCTGCTGCCCCGTAGATGGTTCTCCCAGTTTATGTCATGATACACAGCGTGTTCACAGGCAGTAACTCAGCAGTGACCAGCGTCTGCACAGTCATCTTTGAGGAGCTTCCATCCTTCTGGCTGTGTCATCAAGGATTCTGGATTGAATCTCTAGGGTAAATGTCTTCTTTTATCTGGAAGCTACCTTCAGCCTGCTGTGATCAGTACAAGCGAGGAAGGAACTAGCCTGAGAATCTGGATGCAAAGCAGGAAGCTTCCTCCTTTGCTGGCCTTGGCCTGCTGGTGGGGTATGTGGACACTGCCTGCAGAGCTTGACACATTGCTCAGTGTGGGGAGGTGGGAACAGCACTTGCTCTCACCCTGCCCTGAGGATGGGAAGGGGCTGGCTGTGGCCTCCACAGGTTCGGGGAAAGCCATGCCAAGGAGAGGGCAAATGGTGCTGAACTGGGGTCAGCAAGATGGTGTGGGGTGGGAGCGGAGGTCTGAGGGGATGAAAACCCTTTCACGTGCCTGGGTCCCGTATTCTCACCTACATGACAGAAGCTCTAAAACTGAGGCTAGTGGTTTTGAGAGCTATTATTTTTATTTTTTAATTATACATATGCATGAAATTGGAGTACATTCCATTACTGCAGAAAGATGACAGCTTAAGCTGTACGGATCACGGATTTCTTGTAGAAACCATGACATGCCTTAATGCTGATTATTAGCACTAGAAAAAGGAACATTCCCCTGACTGTCAGTATTTAATTGTCAAGTGAGAAGTTTTTTGACACTTTGTAAAATGCGTGTCACAGATCATGAACCTGCAATACTTTAATGAACCCTGAAATTTTCCCTGAGCAT
This sequence comes from Machaerirhynchus nigripectus, assembly GCA_013397975.1. Taxonomy (NCBI): domain Eukaryota; kingdom Metazoa; phylum Chordata; class Aves; order Passeriformes; family Dicruridae; genus Machaerirhynchus; species Machaerirhynchus nigripectus. The sequence goes on along the minus strand of VZRQ01002793.1, from coordinate 110,016 downwards.
TTTAAGGAAACATTAGTCAACCTTATAATCTAAATATACACTGCAGGAGTGTGACGAGTAATAAAATTTAAACAACAGGACTAACAGAGTTTCTTTATTTTGGTGTGTGTGCTATGAAAGAGGTGAAGGAAGGCCTTCAGAGCGCAGGAATTTAGCAGATAAAAAACCCTCAGGACATTTCTCTGATCACCTTTACAAATTGCAGCATGGTGTGAATTGATGGTGCGATATAAAACCTCTGGACTCTCAGGTTCTCGTGCTGTGAAACCAAACGCAGACAGAAACCAAAGCACTTGCTGTCTGGTTGCCGATGGCGGAAATGAATGTATGAGCCCACTGGCCAGGGGACAGGCCTTCCCACCATTCACCTCGGACGAGATGTTACCAAAGGGCAAGGCCAAGGGATGTTGATTGCCCTCTAATGCACCCTCGCAATTTGGCTTCCCCTGCTTGATATTTAAATGCTTTAAAGGTACAAATGTGAGAAGAATTGTTGGTGGTTTTTTCATTGCCTAGGCTAAAATTGTCACTTGAATCATTGGAGAGCTTTCTCTTTTTTTGAGGAACTAAATTTTGGCATATACCGAGTGGGTTTTAGGTGCCCTCTAAACATACCCGGATTCTGAGTATGGATTTCCGAGTACCCTGGAAACAGAACAGGATTTGTGCCCTTAGTTAATTTATTTCTGACCAACCCCAACTGCCCAATGTGACACTTTCCCATTTTCTACCTCATGACACGTCTGCTGGCTGGGCCCAGCCCTGGCCTCTACCTTCCCACTGGAGGTGTCCACGCTTCCCTGAACTGCAGGAACGGAGGCTTCCCGGCAGCGAGGCGACAGCTGCCAGTGTCTGGCTCCCTGCTGCTCAAACAGCTCCCTGGTGACCCGTGTTCTTTTTCTCAGTTCCTTTTTCTCAGTCAGATGCTGTGGCTGAGGCTGGACATTGGGAGCTGCATGGCACCTGCTGGGAATGCCATCGGAATGGAGGTTGTCACCGCACGGTCCCAGCCCCCCACGCTGCAGGTGCCCAGCGTGGCTCCCACCAGCCTCGCCTGCTCCTTCCAGCCTGAAGCCAGCTCCATGGCAGAAATGCCTAAGACTCTCCTAGGAAGCTACATTGGGTTGTTGCTGGATTTTTATGTGTTTACAATTTTTCAGTCTTTGTAATTCTTTTAAAAATCTGTCTGCAATGAATATAAAGTTTACTGACTAAGAAAACAACTGGTTTAATCGTGTAAAACTCTGACCCACAACAGGGCAAAACATCACAGTCCATCGTGAGCTGTTCAGTAGTGCATTTGATGCCTTATTACAATTGCAGCTGCATTCTGTACAGAGTCAAAAATAAAAGTCTATGAAGCTGAGCACTGTCGTTGTGGGCCTCATTGCTCCTTGCTGATTCCAGTGATTGGCTCTTGCCCTCCGTCCCATGGGTGCAGTCCCCAGTCCTCAGCGGCCAGGAGCCCATGTAGGCAGCAGGGCCATCTGGCAGAGGCAGTGCTGGATTGAGCTGTGCTGGCACACCAAGCCCATCCCCATCTCACCCCTCCATCGTGTTGCTGCTGCTGGTCCTTCCCAGAAGTGCCAAGCAATGAAGAGTTTCAAACCCTGCTGCACTTGTGTCCCACCCAACTCCATACAACCAGAGCAAAAAAGAGAAAAGGTGGGTGGGAGCAGCCAGGGCTGTGTGAGCAGGCAGCTGGGGAGGTGCTGTGTGAGGACGTGGGTGTTGAGCCCCTGCTCACCATCACCACGTGCATGACCACTTTAGGATCACATCCTCACCTTGGCCCAGCTTGGCTGTGGCCAGGGCAGGAGGGCAGAGAGTGCAGGGCCCAGCGCCAGTCATGGTGATGGTGGGTGGGCGTGCCGTTCCCAGAAAGCACTGGAGGTGATGGGTGATGCAGGGAGATGCAGGAGCTGTGTTCCTGGATGCCTGTGGGCTGGGCATTGCCACCTCAGTGTCAGCTTCACCTCCCCCTCCAGAAGAGCTGTGCCAGAGTGGGCAGCAATGGGAGGGTGCTGGTGCAGGGCCAGCAGCGACTGGTGCCAGCAGCTAAGCAGGACCTCCAGGGAGCCTCACAGCTTTCTCCTGGCTTTTTTTGTTTCTCTCAGATCTCCAGTGTATGTCAGTGGAGCACTTTAACCACCTCTGACAACCTGTACTCCCTCCCAAACGCGATTCAAAGGTATGCCACACAAGTTATGCCTCGCAAGGTCACTTTTCATTCTGGTGTGACAGAATCAGACCTTTCCCTGCCACTGTTGTGTGAATCACCATGGGGGTGGGAGCGCCGTGGTGGGTGTGGATCCAGGCTGGAGCAGGGGCTGTCTGCTCATATTACCTGTTACCACAGAGCAGAGTGCAACAGGGCCCTAATTCGCAATTCGGGTTTCAGGCTGTTCCTGCCACAGCAGTAATAAATGTGTCCCAGAAGTGGCCAAATTGGCTGCAGTGACTTTGCTGATGCCAAATGCAGACTATGCTGTGCAACTGATAGTTAGCAAGAGATTAAGAGAGTAGATGTATTTATAGATAGGACAATCCATCAGCTTAAACAACTGGGAGGCTTTTTAACTGACAGCAAACACAAATTCATTTTTACTATTTTTACATGTTTCTTCTTAATCTTACCATTTTAAATTTTGAAGGATTCAATGTCATCTACTGTAATCACAAGGGCTTTTGTTCCCCGTGTTTATGAATCCTGGCAAGGTCAAGAGTCCTATAGACTGCAGGGAGGTGAGACTTCTCTGATTTTTTTATCAGTTTAAAATAAACTGTGGATGTTATAAATCTGCATAAAATCAAACAAGACAAGAACCTCTCATTTGAAATGAACCTGCTTAATATTTGTTTGTGTAAATGTAAATGCAGTGCCCATGGTAGAAACTGAGCCAAATAATGCACATTTTAATTAGATTTTCAATAAAACTTCACCGTTAAAATATTTCTGCAAACTTGCTGTCTTAAAAACTTTTAAAGAGTTCTCTGCTTATTTATGTGTAGATATGCCCACTGTTACATGTGGTAAAAAATACTGAGCTATTGCCATTAACCGAGCTGCACCTCACAGGCATTTGGCCATTGTTGAGAAATGAGAGCATTACAACCTGACACATGTGGGTTTTGTTCACCTGCACCCAGTGTGTAACCCACAGACCACTGAAAGTTCTTCCATCTGCCTCGAGAAATGAGATGCTGAGCAGCATAAAACATAATGTTCTCAAAAAGTCTCCTGCACACTGATGCCAAAGCTCTGTACAGAACATAGAGTGTTCCCATTCTACAGATTAAGTGAGACACCTCCTGTGCCCAGAGAGCCACCTGGAGAGCTGGAGAACCAAGGCTTCTGAAGTCCCAGTCCAGCACTGCAGAAAGGCTGAATTAGTACAGAACCACTAGAATAAATTATTCTGAAAAGGATTGCATTTTTTTGAATTACATTTACATTTAATTTAAAGTACAAAATAATTTTTAAAAAAATCTGGGAAAGTCAACCCAAGCTAAATTTGCTAATATTTGGTTAAGGTTTTGCACATTTAAGGCATTTGTATTTGGTTTTTGTAAGGCATAAAAAAATCAATAGGCTTCTGTCAAAAGAATAAAACAGATATCTTTATATCAGCACAAAAGGCTTCTCTTTTCCAGTGACTGTTTCTGTTTTGACAGATGTGTATGCAGGGAAATTTAGCTATTGTTGAATAAAACATTTCCAGAAGCAAAATTGATTAAGGCCCTTTTGTAGAGGAAAAAAATCAATTCTTCCCATTAGAAGGATCTAAAAGATGTTGATCAGCTAGAAATGTAAATAAAGTTCTTTAACCACTATTCTCCAACTGCAGTGTATCCATCTACATGAGATCATCTTGTGTCTTTATAGCTTCAAATAAATTTGGTTGAACTCTAACATGAAGCAGTTTCTGACAAACTAGCCTGAGTAACTGTGCTTGAATGTAAATAATATCAAGTAGCTATCCTGACATTTTGATATTGCTTTGCTCAAGGATTAGCTGTTCATGAAATGAATGTATATGTGATAACAATATATCCAGGCTGGGAACAAAAATGTGTTCATCGAAAGGCAGAGCAGTAGAAAGTATTGTGACTGTTTTCAGTTTCTTTATATCCTGATTTCATGTAGTAAAGACAGAACTTTCAAGATCTCTTGATTAGTAATTGTTGAGGGCTATTAAAGGTCACGGAGGGCTATTAACAGAAGGATGCCAAGTCTCTAGCTCTGTAAGTCCCTAAGCTTCTGATTGCTAAGAGCTGAGAGAATATGCTGGTGCGTGCTTGCCCTACCCTTGGTTAGATAAAGCTGTAACTGCTGCAGGCTACTGAGCAGTTACATTATATCTGAGCCTATTTTGTGACAGATGGACCTTTGATTTGATGCAGACTGACCCTGTGTTCTCAAAACTTCATGCTTTGCCTATAGGGACAATACCAAGTTGTTGTTTGCCACTGTGGCTTCCTAAAGAAAGAATCAGTGGGTCACAGTCTTACCTTTGTTTTTCCTTCCTTACAAGAGTGGTAACCATGGCTGGAAGAGCTCTTGAGAGATCATTTTCCAGTCTTCTGGAACTTTCACCCTCCATCAGTCCTCAAAGATGATTGGTCATGGCTGTGAAATTGCTGCTCAATTCTCTGAGCACTCTGGGATGAATTTTATAAGGCTCACATGATTTGCAGATACATTATGTATCTCTGCAGCCTCTTCTTCTGCTCTCTACCAGCCTAAGTTCTTACGTTCTGAAGTCTATGGACAGCCTGAATACTTTTAGATTTTTTTAATAAGGTAAAGACAGGTTGAAGCACTTCAGCCTTCTCAGTGCCATTTTCAATTGTGCTCCTGTCTCACTCCCCATGAAGCGGAAAACCTGTTCTTTCTTTGTCTTTTTTCTTCTTTCTAGTACAAATATAGAGCACTTCCTCATGACCTTTTTTTTCTCTTCTGTGGCTATTTCACTTGCTTACCCCCAAAAAGAAAAGAAAATTATTATTTGTATGTTCTGATTTCCCCAGTGGGGAAATTTCTTAAATTTTAGGTCACTATTATGGTTAGCCAAAGCCATGTTTACAACTGTTATTTTTCTTTCACATTTTCACATGTCACATATGGTATTTTGTTTCCTTAATTTTGGTTAAGAATTCACTAAATTTCCTGAATGTCTTTTTCCTTTAAACTTCTGCTATGTGGGAACATACTAACTAGTGCTTTGAATTTACTGGAGTTTCTTGTTCCTTGGGACCACTTCCCTGGAGGCAGAAATATTCTGCTGTAACAGCCCTACATTGTGGGGGTTTTTTTGTACAGGTTGAGCTCAGTGAACAGCCTGGTACTTGCGTTCCCCACTCCTGCCCACCTCCATTCGTTCCCCACTCAGCCTTTCTTCAATGCGGGCAACAGCGGTCCAGGGTGGAGATTTTGTGTCAGTGTTGCTGTTTGAGCCAAGCCATGTTGCTAAGGAAAATACTACAGGCTTGTCTAGGGGATCAGATTACAATGCTCAGCTTCTGAGATGGGAAATGTCTCCACTTAAACTTCACAGGATATTGAAACCAGTCTTAGCAAAGAGGTGAGTTAGAAGCAAAAATCAATATTAGACAATGCTGAAATGCCTGTGTTCAGCTGCTGTTTTAAGTGGCTTGTACAGACCTTTCAAATCATGTTGCCAACAAATGGAGGAAATACAGCTTTTAAAAAGTCAGAGAATTATTAATAGTGTGCTTGACCTCCAGCTCTGCACAGTCTACAAAAAAGCATCATTTGTCATATGCTGCTGCCTTATGCCTAATTCTGCAGCCCCTGTTGGAAAGCAGTTGCGCATCGGAGAAGTGCATTCAGAGAGTGAGGGTCAAAGCTTTAGATCCGTGATGGACTGTGGGAGGGAAGGAGAGCAGGAACAGCTCATGGTCAACCCCTGAACAGAAAGGGAGGGGTGCAGGAACCCAACACCTCATATATCATTCACACGCTAATGGTGTTTCTTGTCCTGGTGTGTTAGAGAAGAACATTAACTGTGCTGAGGTTACACTTGTAGCTTTCCAGCAGGGATAGAGAAGTATGGAGAGAAGCAAAGGTCAGATGTCTTCATGAGAAAATGAATGCTGTAGCCACTACCCTGGCATCTGAGGAGTGACTGGGGCCCAGCACCTCCAATTGCACTCCCCAGTAGGCTAATCTGTTGCACAGCATTTGTAGCACAAAGAAGCAGTCTAAACCTTTATTAATTTTAACCACTGTCTGAGTAACCGAAAGTGACAATCCATCTCTCTTATTGCTGTTATTAAGTCAGTTTTGGACAATGCCTTATCATCTGCAGAAAAAATGAAAAGGAGATATAATGCAGGCAGCAAGTTTTTAGGTAAAATTACTCTGTCTGAGAAGGGGAGAAAAATGGTGCACACTGGGCTGAAAAAATCTTTGCATTGATTTCTGGAACGAAAGTCTTTCTAGGAGCACCACAAATGCATGTCTTTATTTAGTGCTTGGATTCAAAGAGCTGTCAATCTTCCTCTATCGAGATAACTCCCATTTGTGTTCCGGTCTGGGGTGCTTTAGGGTCATACATTATTTCTGCTTGTGCTATTCTTGGTTTTCACTTTGATGCCAGCTCCGCAGTTCTTCGTCAGCCTCACGAAGCCACACGTGCAAACAGAACCACTCCAACCCCACTGCCTCGGTGGCAGCAGGCAGTGTCCATCTGACACATGGCACTGCTGCAGCTCCAAGAGTGCACACGTGAGCCTTGGGAATGGAGTTCTCACTGAGAGTCTTAAATAATCATTTGAACATCCATGGAGATTGCATTTATACGTTGTCATCTGAGAGCCCAAATTTCATCTGTCTATGGGCATGCTGGTGTGAGGGCTCTGTGGCCCAACAAAGAACTAGTTCCTCCTCTTTGGCTGTCCTATGTATTATCTGGTTCTGTGTCCAGTGCATAGGAATAAAAGGCAATTCTTTTATGTTTACCTTTCAGTTCATATGGGATTAAACCTACCTTTCAGCTGGGTGGCTTAGGTAAAATTTGAGGCCAGTAATAAGTTACTGCTCCTGCACAGAACAAGATGAAAGAAAGAAGTTGTGACTTGGAGAGATAAATAGCTCCTGGGGATGCTCCACAGCACAGCAGTAATAGCTCAAGTCTGTGGTTTAAAATCACGGTCTTAACTGCAGTAAACAAAGCAGGTTTTTATGGATTTTTTTTTCAAGATGAAGGCTAGAATGCAGGCTGTGGAGGACCGACATGGAAAATTTGTACACTGTTTAAGAATCCTTCACTAAAACTACCCCACATCCCTTTAGAAGTTCCAGGATACATAACAATAAACTTATATAAACAACTACAGTCACTTACTTACACACAGGATAAACCAACGCATTGCAAGTAAGGAGATCTGCATACAAGCACCACAGCAGGTGAGTTTGTCACACAAATACCATCTTTCTTTACCTTGAGCTCTTGTGGGAACCCCAAGTTAATTTCTATGTCCACACATGATCACATTATGTTTACTGTCATTTATATAGGACAATGTTTGGTTTAGTTCCTGTTTGAAATAAGGTATTTTACCTTAGAGTTACCTGTGCATCTTACCATTTTACCTCAGTGAGCAGAAGGGGGAACAAATAAGAAAGGTATTTTTATTTATTTTTTTTGTAAGGCAAAGCATGTGGAACTAAAAAGAAGAAAATGGAAGGGAGGTGAAGGTCTTGTCAGCAAGCAGGTAGGAATGTGGATTTCATAATGTTAATAGCTAGAGTTAATAATTATTGCGGAAATAGATTTTACAATTCATATTGAATTGATTGTAATCAGCTTGATTGATGCTGTTGTAGTACAGGAGGCTAGTCAAGACCAGGAATCAAAAAAAAAACAACATCCAAAGGCAAGACCTTGCAGATTAGTCATTCTTCAGACTAGTAAGCCAATTTATCAGCAGTAATAAAAAGTCCTGATTCTGAAAGCAATGACTTATTTTCATAAAATATGTCCTCTAGTTGCATGCAGTGTTTTCAAAGGTTCCTATCTCTTGTCTATTTTAATGGAAGGGATAGTCAGATGCCAGGAGTTTTTTACACTACACTGTGTAAGGCCAAATATGTTTCTAGTGACTTTTTAAAAATTAATTGCTTTGGACAGACCTTAAATTCTCTCTCACATCATTCTGTTGTCTTTCAGAATGAAAGTTGATTTTGCCTTTGATTTGAGAACACTACATTCTTCAAGTTTCCCTAAGGGCACAAATCACCTGAAAACCTTAGGTAGTGTCTTCATGAACTGCTGAACAAATCCAGCCATCTTCTGATTTACAAAGAGAGGATCTTGTTTCTTCTGCATTTTTTCTCTTTCACTCCCCCACCCCCTCTCCCAGCCTTGCAGTCCCTCTCTGCCTTGTGCACCAGTCCCCTTATAAACCAGTGGTAGGCTCAGCAGAAGACTATTTGGTGATTATCAGCATAATTTTTATCGCTTATTTCCATTTTCATATGACCCATTTGCTTTACTTTACAATATATTTCCCTTTCTCAGCTTGTTTCAGAACGAGTTTCAGAACTAGTTACAGACTCATGAGCACCTTGGAGAGAAACGAAGATGCTCCTGGGAATTTGCTCCTCGGGGCATACCTGTGTGCGTGGGGACAGACAGACCCAGGCTTGAGCTGTGCAGGCTTTTGAGCTGGCTGGACACAGCCAGCTCTGGTCCCAGGCAGCACAGAGCTGCTGTAGGAGGGCACAGTGCCTGAGCAATATGCTGTGCCTCTCAGCATATTACACAGCTTTGTGCTTTGTGGAGTGGAAGTGTCTCCTACATGCTTCATCCAGGTCTGGACAAAGGTAGCTTGAGCGGAGTGCAATTGCCTCTGAATCCTCATGTCCTTAATCATCATGGCAATTGTCCTCACTGCTCTGCCAGCTCTGCTTGGATCCTCACCCCTCTCCTTGTTCAGCATCTCCTCTCCTGTTAAATTTATCTCTCTTGTATTACTCACAGTCTCTGCTGTCATGAGCTGCATGCAAATGCTGGGTTTATTGTTCAAGATAATGCATTTCTGCTATCTCAATGAAATAAGTGTATTCCATTTGGTTTATTAGCTAATTAAACTAATCTCTAGAAAACCTTCAGAATGTCTTCTGTTCTTCTGCAGTGAAGCTAATTTATCTTTAAAGTGCTGGCAGCAGGAAAGTGGTCTATATGCCCTGCAGAAAAGCTTGAGGTTCATATGTTTTTATCCGAAGTGTTTCAAAATAATAATCTAAAAGTCAGATTTGGTTATTCAGGGAACTTTGGCTCTGAATGATCTGCAGCAAAAGAAACATATGGGAAGTACAGGCATAGTCTGATCTTATCTCTCAAGATGACAGATACATAATCTGACAAAACAGAGACTGCTTAGAAGTTAAAAAAAATATTTTTTTGGTCAGAAAAGCATCCCAATCACTATTTGTTTCCTTTGAGCTGATCACTGGATGGCACTCAGTGTGTCAGAATTTCATAAAAAGTGCTGGCAGAGAAGAAGCCATTTCACAGAATCGTGGTAGAGGCTGGTGGACACCTCTGGAGCTCATCTGGTCCAGCCTCTGCTCAAGCAAGGTCAGTGACAGCAGATTGCTCGTAGCTCATCCAGTTGACTTTTGAATATCTCCATTAAAGGAGACTCCACAGCCTCTCTGGGAAGCATTTTGCACTGTTGGACCACCTGCACAGTAAAAAAAATGGGGTTTTTTTCTGTACATCATCAGAACTCTGTATTTCAGAATTCATTGCCTCTTGCCCTGTCAATGCACAGCACCAAGAAGTCTCTGGCTTTGTCTTTTTTCCCCCAGCCCCACCTCAGGTTTACACACTTATAGATAAGATCTCCCCCAAGCCTTCTGTTCTCCAGGCTGAGCAGTTGACTGTGATAAAACCAGAGTACTGAACTTTAAAGCCACCACATATGGAGGAGCACAGACCTTCCAGCAATTTCAACTTGTAGCACCTTCTGGCTGGCTTTAGAGATCTCTGCCTCTAGGCAGATGAAAAGAAAAACAATGTTACAAGACAGATGTCTCCTAAAGAAAAAAAGGTATTTATTCTGAACCCAAGCCACACTACAAGATGCTCTACCTTAGTAGGAGTTTCAGGTTTTTGCCTCCTCCCAGCAAAACCAGAATATTTAGCTTAGCTTATGTCAGTTTGAAATTAAAATATATGAAATGAGAAGCTGGAGCCTTTTGCAGAAGTATGTGAAAATGAAATTTTATTATTTTGTGAATTTCTCCCTGTCTGTAGTTCATATAAAACTACTGAACTGCAATCTTTGACAATTTTACTTCTCATCACGACACTATTAAGCATTCCCATCTCAGTTCTACAGCTATCTGCTGCATTTTGATTGCCTCATTTTTGTGTGGGTTTGATTCATGAGCACCAGAAATAAAATGTGGACACTGGGCATTTTAACATTTTTTTCAGCTGAAGATAGCAACTTCTAAATTAACAGAGTCAGATATCTGAGGCATGTATGAGTTCTGCTTCCCATCAGCGAAGGCATTTCATTATTTTGACACTTGTTTAGGTCATAAATGATGTCATCCACTTTCTTATTGACTTTTTACAGTGCAGGAGGTGACTACATGTTAAAATCTCTCTCTCCTCTGCAATTTTTTTCTCTCTTCCTTTTTGCCAGAGGAGATGTTCTGACCCTTTCATATTGATATGTGTTTTCTTGACTTACAATTTAAAAAAAACCAGTAAATAATAATAAAAAATATCCTCTAACTGGCTTGTTAGCATGAGTTAAAAATGCAAACAGCTTGCAATAGCTACAGCATGTGAAGAGGTTTCTTCTCTGGCCCTGAATCAGTGGGAGCTTTGCCAACAGCTGTGGCCCACAGTCTGCAAAATTCCCCATAAGGAAGAAGTATTTTTTCCATAGCTGTGAAAACAGATAAAGCACTAATGAAGTTTGAGGTTACAAGTGCAATTGATCTTACTGATATGGAGACCCAACCTGTGCTTTCGTAGTAGGACTGCATCTCCACTGCAGTGTAGCACTTTGTGTTTCCTGCCCCTCCAGCAAAGCCCCGAGGGATGGGCTGTGCTCAGCACCCCTCTGAACACCAGCATGGAGCAAGTGCTGCTTCCAGCAGATTTAGGTCTCACTGTTCATTGAGGCTTTTGCAAAGATGTGGTTGCAGTTTCTGCTTCTTTGTATTGTCTGGTGTCTAACAAGGTGTGAGCTGTCGCTATGCTGTTCTCTCAGCTGGAGAACTTAAGAGGTCCCTGTCTCCTATTCAGCTGCTAGTGTTCACTGAATGTAGCAATAGTAGGCATTTACCTCCCTCCCCACCCCCCTACCCCAGAAAAATTAGATTGGTTAGACTGGTTAATAGGATCAAAACTTATGGAAGGAAAGTTGCGAAGAGAAATGTACATTTGAGCGTATATAGAGAGAATAAGTGAAGGACCCTCATCTCCCTGTGTGGAAGGGGCCTTCTGAAAGGTCACTATCTATCACTAGAACAAACCAGGCTAGGATTTTTTCTTTTATTGGTTTTGTGTTTTGGTTATATTCACAGTTCTAACAATTCTGGGTTTCCAAAATATTTTAGTAACAATTCTTGGTTATGAATGTCATTGTAACATATAAGAAATTAATTTTATGTGCATTTCCCATTCCGATAGGATATTTGATTTGTTAATAAAACTTGCACAGAGAGCAAGTCTATTTTCCTATAGTAATTACCCATGAAAATTATATCAGTGCAGGCAGGAAGAAAGTACAGATTAAACAAGGTCTAAAACAAAGCACTTTGAAGACCAAGTTTCTTACATTAGTCCCTCCTGGGAAATTTATAGGCACATTAATTAATGCCTTTTGCCTCTAAGTTCTTTTCCAGTCTAACTGTATACATCCATGTACAAAGATGCGGAGAGGATGCCTCTATTGTGCTGTGCAGAACTAGGAAAGCAGGGTATACTGTTAACTGCTATTCAACAGAAAGTGATGGCATTGGCCTTTGACAAGCAAAGGACAAAAGGAGGGTTGTGACCTGGCATTTTCAAGCAGCACCAGTAAAGCAAAATCTTATCGGCAGTGCTCTCTCAACTCAAGCCCTTTGTCACAACAGAGTGAAGACCTTTCCTCTGCATTGTTTAACCACGGGTAGACATACACAAACATCCAGGATGTCCTTGCCCAGGTCTATGAATAATTACTGCAGACCAGAAATTGATAGTACAGGGTTACCAGATTTAGCAGATACATTTACAGCCTGACTGGCACTGGTAATTAAGCAAGCTGGAGTAAGTACGAAGTGAATACTTTACCAAGGCTTTTGCATCCCTGGAAGTTTTGAAATTAGGATGGATGTTTTTTCTAAAATAATAGCATTAACAGCTATAATAATTATTATAATCATTATAGATGGCCTGTGTGCTGTATAATACAGGAGATCAGAGAGGTAATTACAGTCTCTTGTGACCTTAGATGCAGTAATTGATTGTAATTACTCTTCTTTGAAGCCTTAGCATGCTTTACTGGCCTGTATCAGAGCCATGGGGTCATCTCATGCAGGTCATGTACCATAACCACTTTGCTTCAATTCTCAACACATATTGTTTGCCTTCCCTTTCTATCCCTGCCTCACAGAGCAAGGCTGTGGAAGGAGCAGTGTGTGCATCTCAGCTCCTGTGCACCAGCCAAATGAGCTACTGGGCACAAGGAGTGGAGCAAAGCCTTCCCTCTGCAGGGAGAAGTACAACGTGCATCCTCTTGTTCTCCAGAGGAAAAGGGGCAGAGAGGCTATTTCCCAAGGAGCTGCCTCTGGATAACAGTGTCCCTAGGTTAACTTGGAGCCAGGACTCTGATGTATCACACTTACTTGAACTGGTGGCTAATGAGGCAAATCAGCCCTACATGAATAAAATGTCTGTCAGGCGAAACAGAGCCGCGTACATTCGCTCTGAAACGTCCGTGTGTGCCAAGAAAGGCAATCTGCTGGCACCGAGCACGCACAGAGGGGCCCTACAAAAGGCCAATTCTTTTCATGAGCAGGGCAGGAGAGATGCCATGTCCCATAAAACAAATTGCTACTGTTCAAACCCCTGAGAACAGGCAGAAGCAGAAGCTGCTATTGAGTGCTCCGACTATCTTGCACTCTTTCGGGTTAAATGATTGTTACAGAAAAGGCTGCCTCAGTATTTCGGTAAAGCAGCACTATGGAACATCAGTTCAGTGGAAAAAGGTAGTCTACTTATTTATAACAGAACCTTATTTACTTATATCAGAAAGGCTCTGCATTGTTAGATTTTGTTTTCTTTGAGTGGGTGATCCGATTTTTACAAGGTCAAGTGGCATTTGACTCCTAACATTCAGTCTATTAGGAATGGACAGGAGGGAATTAGCCTAATGTCAGCTCAGGAAAAAATGCTTTTAATACAGATGTCTTTGTCTACAGAGACAGGACTGCCTCTATTAGTTATTTCTTAACTTCTTGGGAAATGCAGAACTTGAACTGACAGATGTCTTTCGTTTTACTAAGCATAGCTAATATATAATATTACTTACTTATTTTTTGTCATTTCACATCAGTGATTAGCAATTTCTGCACCTCTTGAAGCAATGCAATAGAAATGAGAGCCACAGGCAGCAAAGAACTCCTTCCAACCTCCCTAATTCTTCTGCACAAGCATTAGCTTGCAAACGCCAAACACAAACTGGATGTTTTCTCCCTGTGGCTAGTGTGAAATGCAGAAAGGATTAACAGGAGCTCCTTGGACTAATCTCTTACTTGACAAAGAGATGATCCAGTTTCAAACCTAGAGTTCAAACCTATGCTGCATTCTTCCAAGCAAATGCAGAGAGGCAGAGGCTTATGCTGAGCATCTAACAACTTTTTATATGAGACTTGTCCTGCTACAGCCCCTTTCTCCCGTGCTGCAAGTGCATCTACACCTAAGCTGACACCTACAGCACAGCCCACCTTACCTGCTTCAAGTAACAGTGATTTCTCAGCACAGGATTATGAATAGACATCAAAAGTGGCCTCTGAGATGCCTTTTTCTGAGCAGTAGGCTGGTTCCTACCCTTGTGCATGAGTGTATTTGATGCATGTCCTTGGAGAAATGAAAAGCTGGAAGATACTGCTTAGAGTAGCCTGAGAGACAATTTAGGAGCTGGGGATGAATATTAGTGTAAAGGAATTCTCAGTAGACTGCTAGTGAGTCACGAGTTGCAGATGTCTCTTAGATGAGGAACAGCCCTGCAAGGCAATTACCAGAAGCCTCAGCACTTAAGCCATATGATATTAGATAAAAGACTTAAGGGAACTGTTTTTCACAGGCAGGAGGGAGAAACATAATCAAATTCTTTATTTGCACTCAAGTGCATCTAATGCTATACAACATCTATTTGTCCAGGGAATTAGTTTTACTTATTTACCATACCATACTAGCCAATTACATGACAATATAACCCTGCTATACTGTTTGTGGGATGCAAGTAGACAGAGAACCACAGAGAGCTGTAAGATAAACACTGCCAAAAGGAAAACAAGAATGCAAACTCCTACCAAAAGAAAATACCTGTGTGGTGGAAGGAGGTGACGGTGGTGAGTACGGAGTTAGATGTCAGAGCATCTTCTATTAATTTTAATCAATTTTACTTGTTTAATTCATACTAGATTGTTGGAGTTTGGGTTTTTTACTGTCCCTAATTATAATTAATTATAATCCAGTCCCAGCACAATCACTGTACTAGAACTGACCAAAAAGACATGCCAATAAAGTGTTAATTAAAAAAATTATGTAAAACATGAAAAATTATATCTCGTAGCTACATTCGTTACTCTTGCCTTTGTAGAAAGTTAGGAAGAAGTCAGGGACATAATGAACTGCAGTCTTGCACTTTAAACATTGAGAATGCAGCAAAATAGTGTTCTTGAAGTGCTACAAAAGGAAATCCCCTAATTATGTATTAAAAAAAGAGTTATCCTGCCAATGTGAGGGACAAAAATTTAAAAAAAAAAAAGGAAGAAAAAAGTGTGTAGTAACCCGTAAAAAAGAATACCCCCTGTGATCAGTGTAATTTTCCCAACTTTTTAGTTTTCCTCACAGCTTCTATTAAGCCACAGAATGCAGATAATAATTTATGTGGTGCACACATGTGCTCACACATTTTTGAAGGCTGTTCTTCAGCTTTTACAAATCATTTCTTGCTTAAATAATAAAGTAAATGTCTTAGATTTTCCCCTCCTCAAAAATGGGATGAATCTCTTCAATACTTTTGCTGATGTTAGGTCCAGTCCATTTTTAGTGCTATTCTCAGTTGTCTCACAAACCTTCTGTTAGAGTGGGTTTCCTGGTCTTTCCTATCGTCCAAGCCAAAATAATTAATTTCATCAACTACTTTCATCAGCACAGACAGGCAGTATCCTGTGCTTGAATCATATGAATAGATATCACTCAAGAGCTTATGGTCCATACCTTGAGGTTTCACTTTGGATATATTCTCCCCTGAGACATGTTTCACTTCAGGAACCCAATGTCTTTCTTCTGTCCCTTCACCACTGCTACTGTGAGAGAAAACAGGTCAGTATTTGAAGCCATCCTTTGCCATGGTCACTAAGTATCTGCACTGCTGTAGAATGTCTCATCCTGAAGTCAATTCCCAATTTCTTCTGAGAAGTCAGAGAAAAACATTTCAGAACCAAAGTTGTGTCTGTATTGCTTCCTTCATC
Source organism: Machaerirhynchus nigripectus (assembly GCA_013397975.1). Taxonomy (NCBI): domain Eukaryota; kingdom Metazoa; phylum Chordata; class Aves; order Passeriformes; family Dicruridae; genus Machaerirhynchus; species Machaerirhynchus nigripectus. The sequence goes on along the minus strand of VZRQ01002793.1, from coordinate 94,277 downwards.
TTGCACTTTTATCTGACCTCTTTCCTCCTTACTTTTACCTGTGACTGATAGATCAGGTAGAAGTATTCAGAGTGGATGCCTGGGTTGTATAGGATGTATATATATATTATATAATAATGGAGTTACAGAATTTATGTTAGCAGGGACCTCTTGAGGTTATTTTGGCCAAGATCTTCCTGAAAGAATTGCTGACTTCAAAGTTAGATTAGGCTGCTCAGGATCATGTCCAGCTGAGTTCTGAAGGTCGATATTCCCAGCTGCTTCCAGGGTTTGATCACCAGACTGCATATGATGAGTATTTTTCCTTACATATATAACTGTAAGTTATATGTTTATATATGTTAGATATGTTTCAAGTTGTGAGAGCTACCTCTGTCCCTTTGTCTGCCTCCCCTCTGATCACCCCATTAGGTAGTTACAGACAACTATTGGGACCCCTTCTTTGCTGCAGAGCACCTCCCTGGATCTAGAAGCTAAAGTATTGAAAAAAAGCAGCAGCGAGACATCCAGCTCACACCTCTTCTGAGCTTGGCAGGAGCTGCTGCATTTCACAGGCGAAAGAAGGGTCAGAAAAGTGATCAGTATCATCTTTCCCTCTCTAACGGGCACCACGTCCCACCTCTACAGCAAGGCTTGACTTCTGATTTGGAACAGAAAAATAGTGTTAATAATATATCACTTAGAAATAATTTCTGATGTTGAATGTAAGAGTCTAGCTGTTCAGTGGTGAGACTCAAGACATACCAAAAGCATTAATAATAATGTCAGCACAGACCTGCTTTCCTTTTGTCTCAAATCCTACTAAAACATGGGAGCAGCAACCTTACCTCAATAAAAGTGCCTTTCCGTAGTGCTTTAGAAGGTTCTGTCCTATACCACCACCTCTTATATCTCATTTCTTGAGCATTTAATTCTGACTGAAGCTTGTGAGCCTTCTCTTCTCCCTACTGTGAATATTAGCTCTGGAACATCACCATTTCCACACCAACCAACAGTTCTTAAAAAAAAAAAAAAAAAGTATTTCTCTGCAGCTCTGCTCTTGTACTTTCTTTTCATTGTTTTTCATTTTGATGTGTTTTAGTTGCCGCAAACCAAACAGGAAACAGCTCAGACTGAGTGGCATTGATCTCATATTAAAAATTATCAGCCAAACAAACATTTCTCCTTGAAGATTTTTTGAGCAATTTTATTTAACAATGAGGTTTTAACATTTTACTTGATGTTGTATTTTTCAAAATTGATTAAATCTGCAATTAATCTCTTGTAAAAATATTCATTAGATTACAAGTGAAAAAAAAGAAAAAGCAAAAAACATCCACCCCTTCTTGTCTACATTCTGTCCTCATTTCTATTTGAGTCAGTCACTTTCTGCCTTTTACCAGTAAAAAGATGCTGCTGCGCATTAAGAAGGAAAAAGATAAAAATGCTCAAATGTTGCACTGAGGGTTGTTACATTAAAGACAAAACCCCAAATAAAACCAGACAGAGACATTAAAGACATAACAAATTGCTTTCCACATGCAGAAATCTTATCTATTCCATAGACATTGCTCCCTCTAATGGGAAATTAATGTTAAAGTTGCAGGTAGAGCCTGCCTAATATAATCCATTTGTGGATATGGTTCACAGCACTTTCTGGAGGATTTCTGGTCCCACATGGGAAAGAAGTTCCCAGGAGTTACACAGGGAATGAGAAGATGAATACTAGAGCAGGGGAGAAGGGCTTAGCTAGAGCAGGACTGATTGAGCAATGGTTAAGAAAACAGAAATTGTGGAAGTGGCATAAACAAGAGAGACAACTATAAACATCACCCATGAGGAATGGCAGCTTAGTGAAGAGAACAGAGGAGACATGAGTGCCCACAGAAGGGGTTGCACAGGGGAAAGGCTAAGTATCAGAGAGAACCAAGAGATTGAGGTGAAAGAGAGAAAGGAGTGCCACATGCTCAGTCGCAGTATTTTGTAGTTTCAGGGTACAGTATTGCAATGATGCACCTACTTTTCTTTAATTTTTGTCCTGGGCTTTTCTTGGGCTTCAGGAAAGAACATTAACTGAGTGGATTTGGTTTTGCTTGTTCCCCTAATTCTGTTTTTGCTGGGAAAGCTCTCAATGCATCATTGGATCTCACCTCTGATTCATCCTTTCCAGACTGACCTCAGAGGGACTGAGACCCAGCTTGGGAGCTGTAACTCTGGCCTAAAACTAACAACAATTACCATTTGCTTTCCACAAAACTTTCTTCCATATTGCCTTGGCTGCCTTCCCTTCAACGGGGTACATCTTCTCCAGGTTTTGTTGCGGGAACTGACAAGGCAAAGCTCGCAGTTGGGCATATTGGCTTCCATACTGATATTCCATCACTTAAGAAATGAAACTAATATTGTAATTCACAGAGAAAGTGTGTTCCAAAGTCCTCTGAAATCAGTGGACTGAATCCCACCAACGTCACCAAGTACTGGCTTAAGGCCTTAGTAAATACAGTATTTATAAAGGAATCATTGTACGTTGATGGTGCAAAAAAAGATGTCTCAATAATTCAGAAACCACAACTGAGGAAGGAGTAGAGGTTAAGATTGAGGCAATGATTGCTAGAGGTGAAGGCTGAAAAAATACAGATGTTAAACCAAAGTAGGTGTGGAAAGGAAGTTGAAAATTATTAAAATTAGATTGAAGTTGCTCTGGTATCTACTACTGCTAGAAGAAGGCAAGTGTGGTGTTGTACTCTGATGTACTTCTTATTCCTTGAAACACTATTGCCTTTGCAAATTTCTTTATCCGTAGCTGATATTGACTACTTCTTTTCCTAACTGCAGCTGCACTATACACACTGTTAAATTAACCCCTTAGTTCACACAATCTGCTCAAGAAGAGTTCTCCCAGTCTTCTCAGTTCTTCACATGTCCAAACACACTGGCACCAACAGCCCTTGAGCAGAGAACCAACCCGTGGAGAGGTGAGGTGGGAGTACTGTGAGTGATGGGATGTAACATCTCCTAAATCTGAGAGCTCTTAGATTCAGATTAAAAAGGATGTCTCTGTACTTTGTGAAGACTGGACCTTCCCATGAGGAACTAGACGCTTCTGCTCCCAGCACCTTAGGTGAAGCTTAGTCAAGAGGGTTGGAAGAGATGTTCAGAATTTGGCCTAATCCAGTACAGCATTTGAATACATTTTCTATTTAAATTAACCTGCATAAAATGGGTTTGTATGACAGCTTGTCAAGCTAGTTCATCTCTTGCAAATCAGATCTGTGATCTTCCTATGGCCTGTTCTCCTCTCAGTGAGATCTGCCACAGGGCATCCACAGACATGGATGGGCACACTTTGAATAGTTTAGGGACCAGGATCATAACTGCTGTCAAGGCCCATCAGTCATAGAAGAAATGCCTCCTCTTTGCCTGCTTTTCTGTACTTACGTGCTTGATACGAGACAGGCAGTGCAGAGTTCCTCTGTTCACGAGGTGAAGTGGCTCCCCGTGCACCAAGTCAGGAGGAACAGATCTGCCTTTGTAGGTGTGCAGGCACGTTGGATTTCCTCTGAGGTACAAGCGCAGCTGCCAGCTGGTCTCTGTATGGCCTCTCTCGTTCCTCTCTTGTGATGCCAAGTCCTTGGTAGAGAGGGTGCCCCAGTGCTTGTGGCTCTGACTGCAGCACTGCAGAAGAGCAGCCCAGGAGGGACAGTAAGAGATCCAGCACCACTCACTAACACTGATCCTTGGAGAGTTTGCCCCCAGAAGGACTGCACTTGTACGATTTTTAATAGCTATTTGCGTTTTCCACCACCTTCTTTTCCTAAGGAAAATATGAGCAGACTGCAATGTACTGAAAGTTTCCAGCAGGGAGCAGCCTTTATTCATTTGTGAAGGAGAAGCTCCCACCTCAAAAGAACCAGGCACCCGAAGCTGAAATACAGACTCAGAAATCCTTTGCTTAAGAAAAAATGTTTGCAGATGGATGGACAACCAGCACTGTGAGGGGTGAAGCAGGAAGGGCAGGTTAAACAGTTGGCACAAGGCCTCGCTCACCCTCTTCATCTGTCTGATGCCTCCGCAAGCATGGCTTGGTATTTAGGACTAGGGAGGTTGGAGGCTCAGAGACAGTGCCAGCAGATGAGCTGGATCAAAACATTCCCATTTAAGGGAAAATTTTCATCAAAATGTTCAGTGTTATCCCTGGCTCAGAATTACTACTTCAGGTACTGGAAACCCAGATTAAGGTCTCACTAATAATGCTTGCATAATATTATCACAATCCTAAAAATATAGCATATTGAGATATATATATAGCACCTAGGCTACTGTCTGTTTTGAAAGCTTTCAGTTTTAAAATTTCTCTTCTGAAGATTTTTCTTACAATGATATGTTAACAATTTCAAATCCATAGCCTCAGAATGAAATCAACCTTCCACTGAGATAGGCTGTGAACAAGTAAAAAAGAGAATATTTTAGTGCTTGAAAACTAGTAAAATATCCTGTTCACCTCCTAAGTGAATTTCTATTAAAAAAAAATATATAAAAACCATGTACCTCATTCACAGCACTTGTGTTATTGCTGGAATTCTTCCTGCCTATCCTTTCGCGCCGGCTCTGCACAGCAGCCTCCTGCTGCTGTCCCCTGAGATCAGCTGTGTCCCAGTGGTGCAGTCTCAGAGTGGGTGAGTCAGTCCATGCAGAGTTAGGTAACTACTGCAGTCTGTAGCCAATACCCAAACTGGCTTTAAACCCCAGGCTATAGTGTAAGAGAGCCAGAACACCATGTACTTGTGTGATTCTCTTCAGGATCCTGGGGCTCTCACGGTGTGCCACTGGCACCTCAGGCTTTCAGTCCCTGAGTTAAGATGACAGCAAGTTTCATCCTACCTCTAGCTAAAATGTTATATATCTTTCTAGTACCTTGGCCTTCCCTGCAGTCAGAATGCACATAGTTACAAATTAGATTAAATGAATTTTTATAGACACATTGACTTTCCTTAATCACACTTTTTCTCTTCAAATTGGGGCTAAAGGTTTGTTTTAGTAAGATTATTATGAACATTCAGTTGTCTTAAGTTCTTAAGTATGTATTCACTTGCCTTTATTTGGCAAGATTTATTTTTTTTTTAAGTATACAATTACTTTGTCTAAATTTAGCTTTACATGTCCTAGATTCATAAGGTTTGATTCTAAGATAATAGCAACATTCCTGTAACATTTTTTACTCCTCAAAGTACTTTATCCTTTTAGTAGTAACTCCAGATTAATGTATCTTTGTTCACTGGCATCGCTTATGACATTTTAAAATAATTAAACTGCATATATGTTCTCTGTATGAGAAGCCCAAAGCCAGTACCAACACTGTGCTTTCACTAGTTTGAAAACTGGTAGGCTTAATATTAAATTCCTTTTATAGTTCAACTTTGAGAAGTAGATCTGTTGGTACAGAAGATTCTCCAAAAAGCATCAGCCAATACTTCTTAAATGGCAGCAACTCTGCAACAGTGGTATAATGAAGTGACCGGTGTACCTTGTTAAACCTCTCTCTTAATTTGTAATGTGGAAAACATGTACAAAAACCTGAATTAACTGAGAGACCTGTGAACAGAAGGCTAGCATGTGGCTTGAAAGTGGGTGGGAGCAAGGAGCACATCTGTGACAAATGGGGGAATAATCTTTCTGGGAGGATGGCGAGTCCGGTCCAGCGCCTTGTCTCCATCAGTCACAGATGGAGATTTTGCAGATTTCTGAGCAAGAGCATAGGAGCGGCACAAGGATGTAGTTTCACATGCTCAAACACTCTCACAGCCTTCAGCATCTGATAGCTGGGGTCCTTTCTGAGGAAGAGTCACCGTCTCTGTATCTTCATAATTTATTTCTTCAAGAATAGATCCAGCTTCCCCTTGAACTCATGGGAACTACATTCTTAGTCTCTGGTGGCAAGGACTTCCCCACCTCCCTCACACCCTGAGCAATGAGCTGCCTCCCTTTGTCTTGGACCCATGGCACATGCTAGCTTCATTTGATAGCTCCTGTTACTGCACCAGGAGAGGAGTCAAAATGTATCCACCTACTGCACTTGGTAGCTCTCCACCACCCTGGTCTCCTTAGTACGCTGAAGACACTTAGCTGATCCTTCACAGGAGCCACTCCTGGCAGTGACCAGACACTAAGAAAAGGACAGCCAAGGACACTGACTTCCCTTAGGGCTGCCAAAGCCATCGGGCCTATGACCATGACCAGCCCCTATGGATCTGCCTGCCATGCAAGCAGAATCAAGCCAACAGCCTTGAGGAACCCCGGGAGCCCCACTGCCCAAGCTGCACAAAACATTTCTTCGCTTGCAGCATATGCTGCCGTGCACTGTGGTAATGGCTGAACTCGATTTAAATAAACCACAGCCTAGCAGCACAGAGCTCAGCAGAGGGTAATTTACTCTGCCTCTTAGCAGGGATCCTTAAAGAGTCATGACAGGTCCAAGTAATCCATCAAAGAGCAGCCTGAGCAGCCAGCAGTCTCTGGATGCTAATCCCTTATGAACAATAGACTCATTATATGCAAATTAATAGGAGAAGTGGTGACTGGCCACTGTATCTGCCCAGACAACTGCTCCATTCCAAAGGAACTTTAGGTACCCGGAAATCTATAAGCTGAAAAAATTAAATTACCACATTCTGCATCTTTATTTAAAAACAACCTGATTTCCTCAGACAGCCTGTGCAGGGATCCAGTGAATGCTGACAACATGGCAAGCTGGAAATAGTGCTCAGTGACTGAAATCCATGGGGAAAACAATAATAACAAATCAATGCAGACACTGAATTTCTTGAACAGCTCTGTTTTTGATTAATTTTAATTCCTTATTCCATTACAGATTTACTTGTTTAATATCAGAAAATCCATCTGAATCCAGGGAGTGAGTTGAATATTTGTGGAAAAGATACATGGGTGGTTTTCTACATTACTGTTTTCTTACTGAGGAATCAAAGCTGAACCTAAGGAGCAGTACAGCAGCTAGACACTGTCTGACAAACCAGAGCAGGTTCCCATCTTGGTTTGAAGTTAAACAACAGCTCTGTGGTCAACTGCTGACTGCTTTCTCCAGCTGATATTTGATTGTGGGAAGGTTATGAGTTTTCTGATGCCAGCAAAGCTGATCTTAATTAAAATATTCCATTGGAAATGTTTCATAAGATAGGAATACAAGACTGACGCCAGTCTGTCACAACTCACTAAACTGCTTGAAATCTGGAATCAGCCTGGCAGGTAGCTGCACTGAAGCCAAATGGAGTTCTGCACAGAAGGCTTGGCTTCTAGATGGGTAGTTTTCTCTTTTTAGATTTTTTTTTAAGTACACCATGTCAAATGTGTTTATGGTGCTTTAATGTAGATAAGAAGCGAGTCAGGTTTTTATGTCCCTGTTTAGCTCATGATAACAACATTAAGGCTGAGTAAATACAAACTTCCATAGATGCAGAAATCGATACAGCATTTTTTAAAATCAGGCTTATAGGGATCATAGAGCTGTTGAAGTTGGAAAAGACCCATAAGATCATTGGGTCCAACTGCTTACCCATGATGTTCAGGGCGAAAGCATGGCCCCAAGTGCTACATCCACATCTTTTTAACACTTCTAGGGGTGGTGATTCCACCACTTCTCTGGGCAACCTATTCAAATGCCTGCCATTCCTTTCACTGAAGAAATTTTTCCTGATATCCAATCTGAATCTCCCCTGGCACAATTTGAGGCCATTTCCTCTGATCTTGTTGCTTATCACTTGGGAGAAGAGACCGACCCCCACCTTGCTACAACCTCCTTTCAAGTAGTTGTGGAGAGTGAGAAGCTCTATCCTGAGCCTTCTTTTCTCCAGGCTGAACACACCCAGTTCCCTCAGCTGCTTGTGCTCCAGACCCTTCCCCAGCTTCACTGTCCTTCTCTGGACTCACTCCAGCACCTCAATGTCTTCCTTGTAGTGACTGGCCTAGAACTGAGGGCAGGATTCGAGGTGCGGCCAAGGTGCAAGGGATGGATTATGGATTTAGTTGCCCAAATACACACATCTATTTCTGACATTTTCAGCGAGAGTTCAGCAGAAGTTGACTCCCCAACTCACCTCTCCCCTTAAAAGCTCAAAATCCCATTCCCATTTTCAGCTTTACTTTGAGGACACAGTCACTCTGACACACCGGAGCCCACTAAAGCACAGCTCTTTTCCTATGCCAGTGCATGGATAATGTCCAAAGAGCTGAAGCTCAAGTGATGCTGTGGCTGTTGCAATTGCAGTGTGCTTCAGGAGTTACAGGGAGTAGTTATCTGGCTGCTCCTTTTGGCCCAGTCCTACATCAGATGCTTTCCTAACTGGTACCTTTTGATAATATAAATAATTGATTTAAACAAACAAGCATATTTCATGTCCCTCTTCCCTGTGAAAAAAATTCGACATAATTGCAAGGTTCAGGGCATCTGTAGCAGATTCACATTCATAAATAAAGTTATCACCTGCGTTCCTGTTCTGTTCCCATTTTTGAGGATTTTTTCCTAAGAAAGCGCTCAGCACATGGGACCTCAAGCACCAGTGCTGTTACATCAGTGATGATCATACCATACAGCACACAGAACATTTTGCAGGCTTTTCCTAATTAAGGCTGATACTAAACAGCTATTTCAGCTGTACACATAAGATAGAGGAATGTGACTCAGCCTACATAAAAAGTACTTTGTACTTACATTATTCTCTCCTTCCAAGGATTTTAGTGTGCTTTCCAAAAGAATTCATTTAGCTTTACAATATCTCTGGGTGTTTACTGAAGGAACGATTTCACCACATTCCCAATAGAAATACTGGCAGAGAGGTCATAGGCCCAATTTTCAGATGTTCTCAGAGCAGAAATGTGCGTGCACAATGCAGGCGTATTTCTGAAAACAATTCTTAGTTTCACTAACTACATGTGGAGATGACCAAACCCAAAAATGGTCACTTTAATCCACATCCAGCTGTTGTGTGGCCAAAATAAACATTAAAAAATGTATATATATTTGTAACCCCTAAACTCATGGACTTCAGGCTTTAAGGTTATGAAGGAAATCTGTAGGTTCATTTGACGCAGCCTTGCAGAGAGCTTCAATGACCCTGCCTGTTTCACCACCAAAATGTGCTTCTTTTTCACCAAATCCATACGTGTTTGGTGAGCTACTGAAGCAAACCTTTATCACACAGATCTTTGGCCACACTGCTACTGTCAAGTGCAGCGAGGATCTTTGTGACAAGCAGGAAGCACAAGCATTTGGATCTGCCACATTCCGGCAGAGCCACCTGAAATTCAGTGGAAAGAATGAGCTAAAAAGACAGATACCTTTTTATTTTGCAAAGTCTCGTAGAGGAAAATATTTTTCCATAATGCAAAAAGTTGTCATTTTTTTCTCTTTGCGTTGCTGATTTTTATGATATTCTGAGTAATTTCCCATTTAAAATTCCTTTTCTTCCCTCCACAGGCCACCATCCCCAAAAGTATCATATTCATCCTTCTTCTGACTGGATTTTTGAATGATTGTTTTGGAGTCTGGCTTTATCTCCCTGGAGTCTCATATCTAGGGATCAGCAAACTGGCTCATATAACTTACAAACTGGCCTAAACCATAATTCAGCACTGAGGAAATGTTTTGAGGATAAAAAAAATCAGTGTGCTTTTCACATTCATACACCTCTCTCCTTCCACCTCCTAGAATCAGCTGGAATGCCAGATGATGCCAGGTTACCTGCTGCCTCAGGAGTTTGGACACAGTTTTGAAAGCTCCACGGGTTAAAAACATCTGATTTCTTGAGTCTTTGTTTCTTCAGCAAACTGACAATTGTTAGTGACTGTCATTGGTGGGTTTTTCTCCTTTTCTCTTTTTCTTTCATTCAGTTGTGCAATAATACCTGTGTTTGAAATCATATTGGGGGAACAGTTGGAAGAGGACATCCGTAACGGAATAGGAAGCCTGAAGAAATTATTTTGAAAAGAACTCTGTATTTTGTTATGACTCCCAAGTCCACCTCTCCTCCCCAGAAAAACCCAACAAAACAAATTCCCCTGTATTCTTGAAGTGTTCACTCCCTCCGTCTTTTACCTGTCTCATCTTTATTAGATGAGAAGTTTTGTGTGTTTTTCTGCTCTGTCGCCCTATTGCAAACATGTAAAAGTGTGCAGTCCACTACATTTTTATTGAGAGAGTGCCTATAAATAAATCTCATCCACAGACTTTCTATATATGCCCTCTATTTTCACCTTCACATCAGGTGAATCCAAGCTGATGCAGCTCCACACCTCTGAGAAGACCACAGCACCTCACAGAATAAAAGTCTGGGGTTTGCCATTTCCTTTGTCTGATTTACCATGCATCTAACCTACTTTGCTCAGTCCTTTAGAGGAAGACTGTGCAAACACACACAGGCTCCTTCTCTAAAGCTGAGTGGAATAGTAGAGAGTCAGCAGAGTAGTTTTGTGGGGCATAGGGGTTCAGAAAACATGAGGTGGTCTTTCATTTGTATTAGTTATATTCCAGTTAGCAATGACACCACTAAAATTCTCTCATTACTCCGTGTATAAGTACTTTTCATGATCCAGTGCTGTTTCTTTAACAAAGAAAATTTGTAAACACAGTTTCATCAAAACAAAAAGAAATGATTGTAAGTTATTAGGTTTCACTTAAAGGGACAGGAGTTTTCCATTGATGTTAAGGGTCTTTGGTCCTCAGCTAACACAGCACTTTTAATGTCTGATAGCACAACTTGTTTTTCCTTTTAACAGAAGTGTGTCTGTTTTCTTCTCAGACTGTGCACACCAAGTTGACAAGGCTGATTTAGAATGCATAGCCCGGTGGATGGGATGTTGAAATAACAGATGTTCCAGTAGCTAAACCAGGCATCCAAAGGGATAAAATCAAAACCCACTTGTCAACTGCAACCTGTTTCAAACATGGTAGCTGGATAAAATGTAACCCTGCTGCCTGTCTTTCTCTGGCCCTGGCTTTACAATCTTAATAGAGCCTGAGAATAAAAAAATCAATTGATGCCCAATGTCTACAAATTATTAAGACATCCCTCCTGCTGTAACTGTTCATCTAACTTAGCACTTCTGCTGTCATGCTCATCAGCTCTGTGCCAGTGCTTTCATTTCTGTCCCACCTGCCCCTAGAGCCCCTGCTCAGAGAAGGCACTTGGCAACACTTTGGCATTTATATAAATTGGTCAAAACTCCAAACTATTGGGTATGACCTTTCCAGAAGAAACAAGGCTAATAAGAACAAGACTGTGCACCTAAATGGCTGCACTAATATTGGCAACCTTTCTCCAAGGGTGCAGGTCCAGGGTTGGGACCTACTGAATATCCATTTGATGTGACAATTTTAGAATTAAGTCTTCAACATTTGTAAGTGAAGCATCTTTTTTATATCATAAAATGCACTGTTTGGTTTTGGCTTTGATACTTGAGGAAAAATAGAGAAATTCACAGATTTAATATAACAACTGAAATGTGTTTCAGAGGAACCCAGATATTTCTACATTTCAGCAGTGTTAATTCAATTAGCCTGAAACTAACTCAAATAAAGCATTATTGTCGATAATGGTGGAAGTTCTACGATCTTCCTTTGAAAGTAGATTTATCTCTTTGAAGACTTAATGTGAAAAGCTAACTTAAATATTCCTCCAGCACTTTACAGACCCTAATCCAATTCCCACTGAAGTTAACAGAGCCATTTCAATTACTCCTCCAGTAGGAACAATTTATTATGACAGTGTCTCAGTCTTCATTGACCCCTGTTTAATTTATCTTCAGCAACTACCCCCTTATTCCCACTTTGTTAGATTACTATTAAACCACTTTCCCTCTCTTCACCTATTTTTACCTATTTCATGATTTCTTCTCCTTAAAACTATTCATGTTGGCCTTTTCTGCATCCCAACAGTTGATTCCAGCTCAGTTTGCCAAGACATAATTCTAAAGTTGATTGGATTTTCAGTCCTCCCAGATCTCCTTCACCCACAATTTGAAGTCTGCTGTAGCCCACAAGGCAAATATTGGGATTTTAAGTTGCTGGGAAATTAAGTAGAAATACGCATGAAGTCTGGGATTACTGGAACACTGGGAGCTTTTTCCTCTTGCCTCTTGGCTTTATGGATGGCAGAAATAATGTAAAAGCCAAAGGTGTAATTCACACCTTGAAAAGCAGCTGCCTTTGCCAAACATCTTTATTGATAGTATCACTAGGAGAACTACTGGAGGTGCAGGACATAAGGAAAGAAGAGTTACTGTATTTCTTGACCCACAAATAGTGTTGTTCAATTTGAAATTAACTAAGGACTACCAAAGAAAATGCTTTGGCGTGATGACTTAGTAATCACCTAAACACCCTGGTAAATTAGGTGTAACAAATGACACTCAGCTCAAACTCAGCTACAAACTGGAGGTAGTTATAATGGCTAGAGGCCTGTTATGACCAATATTAACTAAGAATTTTCGATCCTCAAAATTCTCAGTAAACAACTGATAGTCCTAGAATTGCCCATCAATCCGTTTCAATAATTTCATGGATATCACTCTCAGTGTAATGATCTGCTGTGCAAAAGTGCTGTGCTTACTTCAAGGACACTCCAGGTTCACTCTCATAATTAAGGTGTTCCTGCTGAAGACTTCTACAGAGGCCACAGTGATAGGTATAACAGCACTGCCATCTCTGTGTGGTGGTTTAGGAACAGCTGTCAGGAGTCAAACAAAAGATCTGGTGGCCAAGTTCTGTCAACAGCCAGTAAGAGAGGCCAAGAGAAGAGTCCAAGGGCAGGTCAAGCATATAGTGATGATTCCCCAGCCTCCTCTTCCAGCCTACAGCAGTCTGCAGCTCAGCAACCTCCTTTCCAGAAGAGGGATCTATGTGCTAAGTAGTCCTGGTGGGATTTCTTTCCTTTTCCCACAAATTTGGCTACTCAAGTTAGAAGCTACGTAAACGTTTTGGCATCCACCACTGACACACAACTGTGTGCTCCACAGCTTCCCTAGCAAGGGATAAAAAAATCTCATCTTCTCCTTAACTGAAACTATCACTCAGTCATTTAATTTGGTGTTTTCTACTTCTAATGTGGAGAGACAGTGAACAGCCATTTCCTGCTTACTTTAGTCATTGCTTTGTAGACATGCATCCTATCTACGCTCATTGATCTCTTTTCCCAGCTGAAGAGTCCTACACCATTTGTTCCTGATGTTAAAGCTTTTCCACACATTTGATCATGATTGCTGCCCTCCTGTGATTCTTTATTTATAATATCACATCCTCTTGAGATGGGATGTCTGAACTGTGTGAACTCCTCTGTAGATATATCATGCACTTAAACGGTACAAAAAATTTTGATTTTTCTGGTTGTTAATTTTCTTACATTTCATTTGGTTTTGACAGCACTCAGGCTATGGATCTCTTGCCTTTAGCTGGAGCCTTGCTGTTTTTACATCTACACTAAATGATGATGCATTTGTAATAATTTTATTTATTTTGACTAACTGGCATTAAAATAACAGTAAGAAAATAGTTTTGTTTCCTACTGACTGCTTGACTTTGCCCTCTGACTTCCTTCTTGTCCCCAAATCTCTGACCTAAATTTCCCTGTATACATTCTCATTTTAACCTCAAGTAGCCAAGAGATGGCCACTCCAAACAAAGAATATGTGCTTTTCACCATGTCTTCGACTGGGCTCAAACCTTTTTGTTTTGTCATTTCAACAGGTCACAATAGCAATAACTGGTCAAAGATCTTTTTGGAATATAGAATTTTAAATCAACATTTGAAATAATACACTGGAGACATAAAGATGTTAAAATAACAAGCAGCTGACACACATAATTAGTCACACTATTTTGTGCTTGACAAGGTAAATTGTGTTGTACATCCCCAAGATTTTAGCTAGGAGGAATGTTTTTCATCAGGGTTGGCTGATAGAGACTCTGCCCATAGACTGTATGAACCTATTCAGTCTTTGAATAAATTATTCAAACAATTCCAAGGCATTATTAAATTATAGCAAAGTAAGCATTTCCATGTATTCTTGTACATTTACACTCCGAGCAGCCTTTTGCTTCAAAACCGTACTTTTCTCTCAGATCAAGAACAAACAGAAATTCTGTGGACAAAAGAGGAAGAGTACAATGCCCTCTGATGTGTCACTAACCAAATGAAAACATCTGAAAATTGCTGTGGATTTTGAATGATGCTCAGGTGAGCCTCACTAGAGTTGAAAACTGGATACCATGCATAGGTTAAAGACAACACAGCCTAATTGCCTCTCTGTGTTTCTCACCACTGAGCACGAGAAGGGAATGAGGGAACAAAGTGCTGATGCACAGCAGTGAACCTTTGAAGCTGCTGATGAATTTTACAATAGTACCATCTGGTCCTCTGGTGAGAAAAATTCTGTCCCACTCACAGAGAACTGCAAGCTTTGGTTTAAAAATGACTGATGACAGGTGAGGAGATGCTTAACCATCAGCTTTTCTTGGTTCCCTCTGAAAGGGGAATTTGAGTATTCAGACTACGAGAGTTCTAAGTTCAGTTTCGTTAGTGAGATGATGTATTTCCATTTTCAGCCAGTGGTATGAAGCTTCTGAAGGCTGCAGGACATCCAGGAATAGCACAGGCCCATCTTATGTTATGTAGAACATCTCACCTTCTTCATCCACAAAGGACTTAGCCACTGCTCTGAATTTGAAAGATGCTTACGTGAATTGAAAATTTATACTTGCTTCTGCCAACAAATATTCAACACTTCTTTCAAATATGGAAGCATTATAAATATCTTTGGTAAAATACAAATAAAAGTAGAAAAATCTTTTAAAATAGATGATTAAATTTAAATATTTGAATGTAAAGCCAGAGTCACACTAATACAACTTCCATTTCCTTGTCTGATACCAGGCATCTCTGAGCAGCTCTCATATTGATGCAGCCATCTTCACCGCTCAACCAAATGGCCACTGTTTTTTTGAAGAAGCAGGAAGAATAAGTCAATATCTTTCCAGATGGGGAAAAGAACTGTCCTTCTGGGAATGTTCCATCTTCCCCAGAAGAGGATCTCTTCTTGCACAGACTTGGCATTGGTTTTCCATTCCTCTACAAGAATTACAAGAGTGAAATAGAGTGGAAAACATCAGATCACTAAGGTCATGTGATGAATGAGGCTATTAGAGCAATTAGATGAGTTTTATCTGTTTTGCTTGGTAAAATAAAATTTTAAGTAGGCTCATCTATCTCACCACACCTGATTACTCTGGAGGTCAAACTTGCAGAAAACATTTAGAATGGTAACAGCAGAAAAATTGCACATATGGGCATCAAATTACTTGTAAACACATTTTGCCTAGCCTGTGCAAGGGAAGACTGCAAAACCCTGCAGTAAGAGTAAGATTTGCTTGACCTGAGAAAATATATCAAATGTTTAAGAGTTTAGTTTAAGCCAAATCTCCAGGCATATTCTGTAACCAAGGAAAAGAGCCAGACCCTTCCAATAAGAATAATTTCCTCATAAAATAAGGATCTAAAATAGGTGAGAAGAATCAGTATCTGCAGATTTCTCTCTCTCCCCATTGCCCATAGAGCAAGTGCAGATGTTGAGCTCAGACACAATGCCTAACGTTTGCTGGATGAAATTATCCCACTCCCAGTGACTGAGCAATGGCACTTAGCATTTCACATCGATGGCGTCAAGCGATTCACACTGGGAGACACAACTGGAATTACATCAAATGAGTTCTGCAGTAACTGCACCCACCCTGAAAAGGACCCAGGCTTCTCATCGCTCAGTGCTAGGAATGCACAGCAAACCTCTTGCAGTCTGGAAAGCCAAAATCATATGGGGCTGCATTAGCAAAAGCACAGCCACCAGGTTGAGGCAAGTGTTTATTCCCTCTGGTTTAAGAGGGAAAGATCATCTCAAGTGCTGTGTCCCACTCTGGACTCCTCCGTGCAAGCAACACCAACAAACTGGAGGAAGTCCAACACACGGCTATGGAGGCGATTAAGGAGCAAGAGCAAGGAGGGACATTCAAGAAGAGGCTGAGGGAAGCAAGATTTTTCAGTCTTAGAAAGGGTAAGAGAAAATATGATTGCTGTTTACAACTACTTAATGAAAGGATATAGAGAAATTGAGCCAGACTCTTCTCAGTGGTGCACAGTGGATGAATGAGACACAAGAGACACAAATAACAGCAAGGGAAATATAAAATAGTTATAAGGAAAAAATCT
Source organism: Machaerirhynchus nigripectus (assembly GCA_013397975.1). Lineage (NCBI taxonomy): Eukaryota > Metazoa > Chordata > Aves > Passeriformes > Dicruridae > Machaerirhynchus > Machaerirhynchus nigripectus. Next base: position 78,036 of record VZRQ01002793.1, on the reverse strand, counting down.
TCATAATCAGAGTGGTCAAACACTGGAAAGGGCTGTCTAGAGGGGCTGAAGATTATCCATCCTTGGAGATATTCAACATTCAACTGAGACAGGCTCTGAGCAATCTGACCTAAGTTGTGTCTGCTTTGAGTAGAAGGTTGCGCTAGATGATCTCCAGACATCTCATCTAATCTAAATCATTCTGTGACTCTATGCAATGGCTTTGGGAGAAAAAAAAAAAAGAAAAAAAAAGTGAATTGTATGGGTTTTTTAAAGAATGGTGTGGTATGTGATACTGAGAACATTGGGTGATATACAAATCCATAATAGTGATTCAGGTTGGATTATGTGTGCAGGATCAATCTCACCTAACTTTTGCTGTTCAGAATGTCAGTGTGCAGTCTCGTAATGGAGACTACACTTTCCTCTGTAACTAAAAGACCAATCTTAAGGATGGGAATTGTCTGAGTTATTTCAAACACTCATCTTACAGTGCAGTGAGATTCTCCCTGGATTTCAGTCTTCCTTTTGAAAGATCCTGGATAATTATCTTGGACTAGGCACTACCTTTTAGGTAGTTACTGGGGAGGATAAAACCCATTCTTGTATTGAACAACAGAAATACAGATACATGCAAAGAAATATGGAAATTAGTGACAAGAGTTACTAAAAGGAGAAGTCATTTTAGGAGAGAGGAGAGTCAAAGTAATAAACACAAAGGTACAAAAATATTCCATGTCCTTTACCAACACTGTACTTTCAGCAAAACCAAAGAGCAAGATTCAAGATGTTAAGATACATATTTTCTTCCCACAGAGTGGAGTTCATTGCCAACAGGTATGTTGTCCAGCCAAAGAGAAAATACAAATTAAATTTTAACACCTTTTCTAAGATTTTATGTTCTTAAATAATTTTTTTAAAAATTACTTTGTCAATGCTGAAATTAAGACAAAACCATCAATCAAACACATTAATACAATAAACTGTACCAAGTTACTTTATCAGAAAGCAGCACAAAACAATTAGTTTAAGACCATGTACTTTGGCTAATAGATAAAACTAGAAAAGGTCCCAGACTAGGTGCAGGAACATAACTCAGCCTCTTCTCAACAGCCATATCAAAGAGACAGCAGTCTGGTAGTTATATTAAATTAAAAACAAAAACCAAAACTCACCCATCACAGTACAAGCTACTTATTGATATGAGCTAGGAAATTCCTTACATATTATCTTATAGAAGGTCTGCTCTCCAACATATCTGCTACTGATCACTCTGTTGTTAAAGCTAAACACTAAATTAAATAGATTAAAATTTAAAGGCCTGCTCTACTGTAGAAATTGTTATGTTTCTGTGTTTAAATCCTGACCCTGACTGGATGCCAAGTGTCCATCAGAGCTGCTCTGTCACTCCCCTCCTCAGCTGGACAAGGGAGAGAAAATATAACTAAAGGATCATGAGTCAAGGTGAGGACAGGGAGACCTCACTCACTAGTTACTGTCATGGGCAAAACTGTTGGACCTTGGGGAAATTAATTTAATTTATTGCCAATATAAAACAGACTTGCGTAATGAGTGGGATGCACTCAAAGGAGGCTGTGACCCCATGGCAAGCCTGTGCTGGAGACTCACAAGGCTTCTTTCAGGACCTGTGTCCCAACAGAGAGAGGAGCCCACACTGGAGCAGGTGTGCTGGCAGGACTCGTGCCCCCATGGGGGACCCACACTGGAACAGCCTGTTCCTGAAGGACTGCACCCCACGGAAAGGGACCCATGCTGAGTCAGTTCATGATGAACTGCAGCCTGTAGGAAGGACTCATGTTGGAGTAGTCCATCGAGGACTGTCTCCGGTGGGAGGGATCCCACGCTGGAACATGGCAATAGTGGGAGGAGCCCTCCCCCTGAGGAATAAGCAACAGCAGAGACAATGTGTGATAAATGGTGGTGGGAGGAGGCAGAGAATTCAGGGGTAAAGTTAAGCCCAGGAAGAAGGAAAGGGAGGAGAGAAGGTGTTCTAAGACTTAGGTTTTATTTCTCATTACCCTGCTCTGATTTGATTGGTAATAAAATAAATTAATTTCTCCAAGTCAGGTCTGTTTCACCTGTGAGAATAATGACAGAGTGAGCTCTTGCCGTCCTTATCTCGACCTACAAGACTTATGTTATATTCTCTCTCCCCTGCCCAGCTACAGAGCAGGAGTGATACAGGGGCTTTAGTGGACACCTGGCATCCAGCCAGGGTCAACCTCTCCCTTTATGTAAGTAGCAGCCTGCATGTCCTACACTGCCTGTAGAGAAAGCTGAGCAACTCTACAGGCAAACAGGATGGCTATGGCATGAGGCGCCCCCATACATGAACAAAAGATGCAAAAGTGACTTCTGCATCACTACTGCTTGATTTCTGTCTCCTCCCAGGGTCTCCTAGGCACTTGATATGAAGTTCAGTGCTGCTCAATAACATCGTGCATTGGAACCTTTCACTATAAGAAATTGTTTCAAAAAACCACCACAAAATTTCAATAGTAACTATCTGTTGGTTAAATCAAGCTTAAGGGAGTGAAAGAAAAATTTTCTCATAACCTTTTACCATAAATTCTGTGACAAACCTTTGCAGGATATGAGATTATTCCTATCAATTATTGCATGTCTAGGTAGCACTAATAACTGGGGCAGCCTTCTCACTCATCACAAGCTTGAAGACCCTCTGTAACTTTATAGTCTGTTTTATCCTCCTGTTTTATGCTAAAATTTGAAGAGGCAGCAAAGACTAAGTACTAAAATATGTCTGGGGTAATACCTAGTCTGATATGATATTTATTGAAGTGTGCTTTTTATTTTAATAAAAATGGTAGTAAATCATATGTAGTGTCTGCTACGCATCACAGACAATGCAAGAGTTGCCTATATAGAACCCAAATGTTCCTTTGCTGCCATTCACACAATAAGTTGATGTCTTTGTGATCTCTGGATACTTTTAAAATATGTTTGTGGGTTTTTTTAAGTCTGACATGCATGTCACAGGGAATTTTGCAAAGTCAAATTAGCAGGCTGGAGTACTTCTGAATATATTTTATGTTACATATAATTCACAAGTCCATGCAATATTTTTCCTCTTCCTTAACCAACAAGTATGTAAAAATTGTTTTACAACTCATTTTGACTAATGAACATCCATATTCTGTGGAATCTTAGAGATTAAACACAGACAAATGTTACTTTGATGCAGTTTTTTAATGTCCTGCACTAATTGAGGCATTCAGATATTGCTGATCTCCATTAGAGAAAATGCTGTAGAAAAATGTTCTTCACACTTGTCATATTTGTCAACAATTAACCATTTCAAGTTGTGCTGTTTGCCTGAGGTTTTTAAAAAGTTAAAATTATTAAAAACAAACTGAAAAAAAGGGTTGAAAAATACTTAAAACTTCCTGTATTTGACTTTCCATCTAATTTATTGAATGATTTCCAGTAACAAAATCTGGTATTTTAAATTTTGAACATTTGAGTGGATTTTAAAAAATTTGGGAAAAAAAACCCCTAGAAATGAAAATAGGACTTTGTGCAGTGATAGTTGTCAGTGGATCACTAAGACCTTTAACAATTTGCAACCCAGAAAAGAACAGTTATGGCTGCAGGATGTATATACTCATGTGAGGTCAATCCAACCTGTATCAGATAATGAGTCTATCTAGAACATATAGGTTGGTGAGGAAAATGGTATATCAACTTTCCAAGAAAACGATACAAATTTGCTGCAGCAGAATAAATGAAAAAGTAATGTGCCTTATTTCTGAGGATATGGCTGTTGTTTAGAAGTTATTTGAAATGAAAGGACAGGCAGGGAAAAGTATTTAGGTACCAGGCAACACTCACATTAAAAATCAAAAACTTGCCATGAATGCACTCTGAACAAAAATTAAAAGAAGGGTTTTGACAATCAGAGGAAAAAATTCTTCCTGAATTCCTAGTAGGAAGTCTGGACAAAGACTTACCTCCTTTTAAGCTGCAGATTCAGCAGTTCAGAATACATGCTGTCTTTGACCTTAAAGAATTGTGCAAAACGTTTTGAGGATTTACAATCTTCTGTAGTCCTATGAAACTGTATTCAGAAAACCACATGGCTTAACTGCAGTAAATTGAAAACTAAAACTTTCAATCATTTCTTAGTGCTTTTGCTACAGGAGTCATTTAATGGGAAAAATATGGTTCCTAAATAGGACTACCATGATAACAGAGTCAGTCTTGACAAAAACAGGATTACTGAGGTCATTTGCGTTGCCACCATTCACCCGGTGTTACTCAGAAAACTCACAGATCTCTAAGACTTTGGCTTGGGATTCTTCACACATGTGAGTTTATTTGCCTGTAGGGGACCATTCTCATGGACTTTGCATCACTGCAGCAGAGATTATAGTTAGGTATAATTGTAGTTTCAGAGAAAAATCAGTCAGTGAGGTACTTACACTATTATTAATAATTCTTGTACATTAATGTATTGGATCTATTGTTCTGCATTTCCATGTTAGTGCAATGTGAGCATAATTTTTCCTGGAACCAGCATTATAAAATTCCTTACTAGAGGTACATTCTTAACACATAAAAGTAAGAAACTCTCACCAGTGAATTAATAAAGTTATTCTGGAAAAGGCCAATATTTCAAATTATATGCAGGTACATCCATTAGGTGCAATTAAAAGGTCTAGACAGTTTGCCTGGGATCTCTGGGCACCAGGAAAAACACATTCCACTCAAGTTATCTGTGAAAACTTTCTGGGCAGCCTCATATGTGACTGTTGTATCTGCAAACACAAGTGTCACAAGCTGCAGATGTCACAGCATAGTTTCCCACCTGGGATGAGGGTGCACCTTGAGAAGACAGCTCTAGACACTTGAGGCCAAAGGTAAAAGAAGAGATCTAAAAGACAATATTATGATTGCTGCAAGCAAAGAAAAAACCCAGGAGTCTCCTCCCATGATTATTTAAGAAACTATAAAAACCTTTTGATAGAGCTGGGGGAAGACAATGTCTGTGGGCAGACAAAATACCCTTTCTGGGCCACAAGATACATCTGGACAAAAGGGAGAGGCTTCACCAGACCTGAAACAGAAGAACAAAGTTAAAGTTCAGTATTGGCTGAGGACCTGACAGGACAAGCAGACTCATGTCCACTAATAGAAAGACTTCAAAAACAAAGCACATGAGTATAGTCATATTTCTGGCAAACAAACAAAGGGACCAGCCTTTCAACAGCAGTATCTACTGAAGGCTGGGCCGTTGGGGAATATGGTTTCAAATAATTTATTTAAACAAGACAAGATTCTGATCTTGTTAGACTGGTGAAAATCCAAAGTAATTCCAAAACCTTCTAGTCTGGGGTTCAAAACCTTAATATCGGGGGAGGGGGGGAGGGGAAGGAGATCTCCTTTTTCAATACTGACATAAGAATTCTGTTTGATCTTTGTGGGATATGCTTCAAACATTGCTTCATTTTATTAAATAGGAAGGGTTTTATTTTTTCCTACTTTTTAAAGGACCATCTTTATTACATCTTCACTTTTGCTGTCTCACTATTCCAAATCACTTGGAGCTTTCTATTTTCTGGTTACACCCTTCTCAATGGATTTATAACAAAGTTTGTTGTATATGAAGATCAAAGCATTCATCGTTAATCTAGCAGAATTATCAGATGTGAAAAACAATGTAGAAAAAACAAATACAAAGACTTTTTATAAAGCAGTGTGTGTGGGAAAGATGGAGACCAATTTGGCAGCTTGCAGTGACACAGACTGGCAGCTGCCTTTGCACTAAGGAATACCAGTTACATAAAGCACATATCCTTCCAGAACCTCTGAAGATGCCGTGAGCAGCTCTGCTCCAGAACCTCTGAAGATGCCCAGCCCCCCCGAAGCACCCCTTAGCCACACCAGCCATCCCTTTGTGCCTGGAAGCAATCGCCCTGACCTCACTGACATATTCCACGTGCATGCCTGGGGGTGCTCTGCAAAGCATACCTGCAAGGCTGGACCCAAACTCCACGAGCTGGAAGCTCTTTGCCTGCCTGAGACGTGTGGAAATGTCAGTACTTACATTGGAGCTGGGGAAAAGAGTGTCTGCAGCCAGGCCACACGCCCCAAGGCAAGGCCAGGGGCTCCCCCCCAGCACTGCCCTGGCAGCACTGACCAGCAGCATGTGCTGCTCCAGCCCAAGGCTCTTGTCCCCCACAGTCTCTCTGCCCAGCCCCAGCGCTGGAGCCCAGCCTGGCGGCTCCCCGGCGGCTCTGCAGGCAGGAATCCCACTGGTATCTCTGACGAGCTACTTGAAAATGAGACAGCCGCCTCTACAAACTCGTCCTCAATTTCGATTGAATGATTGATTGTTTTTAAACTAGTGCATTGTATATTTTGGGAAAGAATTTATGATTTACCAAAAAATTTCCTGCTGAAAAAAAGCCAAATGGAGACTGGTCTGGGCCAAGTTGCTCAATGTCCATGAACAAGAACATGTTTTTCTTTTTCTTCCTTTCTTGTTTTATGCATGCTTCTGGACTCATTTCATCAGCTGTCAGTAGTTAAATACCATTTCAGAAAAGGGTTTATTATTTTAATTTCCTCAATTATTCTGTTTTTTTCTGCTATGGTCTCCTGAAACAGAATCAGTCAGCTAAAGTACTAATAAAATATTTTCCCCTGCTGCTCCTTGCAAAGGGCCTGAGCCTTCTAGGTGCTGTATTTCTTGAGTTGGTTTGTACCTTGACAACCATGACCTTAGCCTTGGACTTCTTCCTGCACCTCCACTTCTGCTTTGCAAGGGACATCGCTGACTTCTGCTCACAGCCAGCTTGTGTCCCCACACCATACACATGGCACAGCACACTGCATGATTACCAGGAAAAGAAACCAATGAGAAATAAAATTGAAAGAAAGAGCCCCTTTTTATCACACCAATAAAGAAAAAAACCCAGAACAGATCTAGTAAAAGGTGAAAGCAGTCTAGCTTAAATAAATACTAGACAATGGATTAGCTTAAGCAAAAATAGGTATTCCTCTAGGAGTATGTGTCTTTAGAAATATTAAATAAATGTACATTAAAAGGTTTGGAAAATTATGGGTCTAAAGTTGTATTCCTTAGAGGAAAGGAAAGCATTTATTTTTCATGAAACGCTAAGCAGAGCAGAACCTACCCTCTGGCAGAAGGGACACACTGGGCAAGCAGGGGCTGCTCTGGCACCATGGAGATCAGGGGAAGGCTCTTGCTGGACCTCATAGGGCTTTGGATGAGGATCCTGACCATAAATGATGGTGGAACACAACAACACACAGCGACATCAGGCAGCCCTGGCGCTCCCTCACTGCTCCTCTCAAAGCAAGACTGGAACACAATGCGTGACAAAGGCACAGAATGAGGCAGCCAAAAAATCATGAGCCTCAGATGTTTAGAGTGTGACATCTGCTTCTGGCTCAAGAAATTCCTATAATGAATTCAGTTGCCTTTCCTCCAAGACACCCAACAAGAGATAACCTCAATTTATGAGTTCCAATATGTTTATCTTAAACACAGGCAGAGATTATTTGGCGCTCATTGGAAATGCAACTATCTAAAAATCAAAACTAAGCAAAATCTTTTTACAGCTTTGTAACTGCCCTGTGAATCTCAAATAACTAGGCCAATGTTTTTAGTGTCAAGATATTCAAAATCAATGATTCAAGCCTTGAAAACAAGTATTTGGCTATAAGAACTCATTTTAAAAAAAAAAAAAACAACTGGGGTTTTTTTTCCTTAATTTCTCCTATTTTGGCATTCATACCTCTGCAATCATTAGAACTGGAAATTTACATCTTTAAAATGCAGCTGAGAGTCTCCCTTGTTCATTTGGCAGCAGGGAAAAGAGCTTTTAAAGGGGCAACCAGCAATTCTGAGTCCAGCAATAAATTTCCAAGATTAGATTGTCTTTTCATTACTCCACATGGTTAAACAGGTACCAAGCATAGAGTCTCATATTGGAAACAGGTTGCACAGAAACAGCTCAGTGTTTTGGTGTTTCAGCATATGCATTTCACACACATAACTTTGCTGTCATCCAAAGAGGGGATAATGAAGTGTCTGTTGAAAACACCAAGAATCTTTCAGTGTCTCGGGCTTTGCATCATTCATACCTTCTGCTTGAATTTAATATTTAAAATTAATAAAAACCCAATAAATAAATGTTGCACTTTACTGCAAAACTAAAGAACAGCAGAATTTACAGAACATTTGTAAATCAACACTTCTCCACTTTGTGCAGTTCCACACCCCGTCCTTTCCTTTGTAGAAGGTAAATTCACTGAGGCAGGTGAAGCTGTCAGTGCCTTTGTGTTTGTACAGCATCCAGCACAGGGGAGATCTGATGGGGCTGTGTTTGGTCCACTACTTTCGATTTGCTCTCACCTCTGCACTTCAAGGCTGCAGCAGGCAATAAAAGCAAAAGTGCCAAAATACTGCAAGTGTGCATAGTCTCACTCCATTTCCAGCCCACCTGAAAGCAGAGGTACCCGGGACTTTGTGAGCTTCCAACAGCCCAAGGCCACCCAGATTAGATAAACTGCAGATAAACATCTGAACACTGTGATGTTTATCTACATGAAATCCAATCTTTTGAAGTTCACCTATCCCTTTCTCTAACTCCTATTATCTGCTGATTTGAGATGCTGCATCCATCCCTATCAAAGTTATGTGACTTCCCTGTGGTGCTCATAAACAGTCCCTCTATCACTTGTAAAAATGCCGCCTCTCATTAAATGCATTTATGGCTTCAGCACTTGATGCACACAATATTTTATCGGCTTTTTCTCAGAAATGCACATTTATTTTATCATCTGATACTTAAAATAAGTATTGAAAATAAGTAAAGAAAAAAAATCTGTGTACCACATAGGAAAAAACCCCCAAAATATACAAAAGCTTTAGTTATGCCAAGATTGCCTAATTCTGATTAGCAATGACCATTAAGCAATCATTTATGGATTTACTGTGAGTGTTCATAGATACTAATGGGTTTTAGAATTCCTTGGGAATCCTCAAAGGTCAAAGGAAGAAAATGAACTATGAAGTGATAAAAAATGTATTAGGTGACTAATGGACAGGTTGTATATAGAATGGTTCCAGCAGAAAACATTGAATTTTACCACTCAGATTTATGTAAAAGCAAATCTTGTGAGCAGCGTCCCTTCCCCACTGACGAAACTAACGAAGAGAAAATTGTTTCATGGGGAGGCATTACATGGTGTGCTTTCCCTGTCACTAAGAATACACAGGAGATGGCAAAGTCACTGATACTAAGTTAAAATTTACTTTTCTTTAGGTGGGTATCTGTTTGCTCTTTATTTAGCTTCGCGTTTCCAAGCATACATTTACATTTTTGCCTATTTTTGCACGATCGCAGTCTATGCAATTCAAGACTCAAAGCTCTTCCAAATGTAATGAATGCAGCTTTATACCACTTAGATTAGCATTCCGGCCTGCCAGGAGAGAAGGGAGCTGTAAAAGCTGGCAGAGACTGGCACACCGCACTCACTGTGGGCACGGTGTGAGCCCTGCCGGGGGTGCGTGCCCGGCCCCAGCGCTGCCCGGCGCACCGGCGCAGCCCCGCGCCCGCACCGCGCTCGGGCTGCGCACCCTCCGCTGGGGCCGCAACCGGCGGGCGCGTCGGTCCAAGCTCGGCCAGCGCAGGCTCCTTCCGGCCGTCAGACGCGTCCGAGCGTTTCTGAGGGGGCCAACTGGTCTCGGCAGAGCCCGGCCAGATCAGACGGGGCGCGCCGGGCTGCGGGGCCGGTGCCAGCCCCGCGCGGTGCCCCCGGTGCCAGAGCCCGCAGCCCGGGTAAACAGCAGCGCCCTGCGCCGCGAAATGGCACAACCGGGGCCGCTCCGCAGCGCAGCTACACGGGCGGGTGAGCCAGCCCTGCGCAGATACATTATTAATGACTGTGGAGCCGTGTGCGGTGCAAACTTCCAGCTTGCGAGTGGCCCACAGAGTTTACTCAGCCCTCCTCCTGGCTGGAGTCACTTCAACCGTGAAGTATTCTTCCCGGTACCATCGCTCAAAGAGTGATGACAAATCCAAAGGGTTTTTTGAAGGCAATTTTTGTGTACTTTTTCATAGTGAATGGCAGTTTCACTGAGTGGGGAAATACATTTGGATTCTTGTTAGAAATGCTTTCATTTAGAGCAGCAGAAAGCAATCAGAAGTAAATACAACCTGCAGCGTGATATATGCCTGTTACCTACACGAATTCTCAGGGCTGATACCACACTACATACCTTTAAAATTATGTTATGAAGATGAAGTAATTCCATTCCAGTTTTTGAATAATGTTCCAGACAGGCAAAATTTTTAGCTTGTCAGCAATGTTACTAATCTAAATAAAATTGTCCACATATAAGGAAAATGAATAGTGGAGTTTGGTTCATAATTGGTCATTTTCTGCAGAAACCAGAGCTTTGTTGGGTTTGCATATTTTTAAAACTAAAATTATCGACATATATGTAGAGGGGA